>CM029127.1:7736609-8139109 GCA_016859345.1 Istiophorus platypterus
TAACTCCTCACTCTGTGTGTTGCACCTTGCTTGCTTGGCAGTGCCAAACAAAGAAAAAGGAATATCATCATCGTGCTTCACATTGCCACATCAAGTCCATTATTTTCTTTAAAAATAAAGGCTATCTTAGTGTATATTATCATGCCTATACACTAACCAATCACAAAAAAAAGTTTCTGCAATTACTTTAATTCATGGCTAGGTCTGTTCACCAAAAAAGAGTTAACTGGTAACAAGGAATGAAGCAGAACAAATGTTGCTGTTTACTTGTATAGAATAATAATTTAACTTCTACTCAACACGGAGTGGTGGTTTAACCGCTGACCAGAAATATAGGTATTTTAAATTGTACTAATATAACAGTCACAGGCTTTTTTCCAGAGTCAGTGGTTTGGAGAATGTGTACAGGATCTGTTGATTTAGTTACACCTCAGTGCCTCATAGTTTGAAATAGCTTAACCTGGTTCTTTATAACTCAAAGAATTTATTTTTGAATTCCTCTTGCTGTGTAAATCTGGTGGGTCAAGTTCATAAGTCAAACACTGTGCAATTTCAAAATTAATACTAAAAATCAGACCCTGGTTAGCAAAAACTAAAGTAGATGTTACTGTAGTTAAGATTTCTATAATAATAGTGGGTCAAATAACAATGTGCTCACTCACAGTGACAAACCCAGAGATAATTATCATCTTACCTTTCAGTTGCCATCAGACCTGTGGAGCTTTATAGCTTCTTTTAATTCATTGTTTTGGTGTTATGACCCGCAAGCTTTACTGTTTTTGTTTACTCTCACTATCCTCACAGCACCATTTTTGGCCAAATCATACAGCTAACCAAAAAATAAAAAAAACTTTGCCATATCATCTTCAAGGGAACCACCTTAAAAATTAGGTATTGCAGGTTTAAGAATAAAACATACCAAAATACCCGCCTTCCGACAAATTTTAAAGGGAGGCCTCAACTTCCAACCACAAGTTAATGTGTGCAAGCCAACTAATTAAATTAAAGGACAGCCATGGTGGCGATTGCAGAATGATGGATGAGCCAACACATTCAGGATGGTTGAATATGCATGTGAATGCCTGATCAATGATTGAGAACAATGGAATTAACGCCATATTCTACCGCAAAGATATTCCTTCCATAAAGGAGATATCTACAGTATATGTCTTCACATCCAATAAAAGCTGTTAACATTAAGAGGATTATTCTAACACATTATGATAAATTTGATGTCTAAGTGCTATTTTAAAATTAGGTAAGAAGCTACAGGTGGGTGGGGTGGAAGTGAAGAGGTGACACAATAACAAGCTCCATATCTTGATCAAGATCTCAGCTCTAACCCCTTATGCCCTGTACATCTCAATCACCGGGAGAAAGAGGACTGGTCGTTATACATCATCCATTGTGGTGATATATTCACCGCTATGCTAGTATTGCTACCAGGGACAGAATACATGCAAGCAGCACATTTCTGTCAGCTCATAAACACAAATGCTTGATCATCCATGATCCATCCATTATTAAAAATTAAAGACTAATATATAAATTACACATATCTCAGGGATAACAGAAAATAAAAACAGCTGACAACATTATTGATACTCTTTTTGATATTTCTATGTCTTTGATACTTCTTGGACTCAGTCATTGACACATGAATAACGCTGTCACGGCTGATAAACCTGTGCATTTGCAGGAAATCTTCTTAACTCTAAATGGAGTCTAAGAGGATGTTGTCCAAGTTTCAACATTTATTCCTCTGTATGCACTAATATGTACGATGCAACGGTGCAGCCCCTCTTCCCTACTGTCCAAATTTCTCCCACTTTAGTTTGAACCACTTCTTTTCAAGCATATTAATTATTATTATTATTATAAATAATAATAATAAATAATAATAATAATAATAATAATAATAATAATAATAATAATCCAAATCTGGGTCTGATTGCTAATCTTTTTCCGAGGGGAGTCATTCACTAGTGTTTGTATTTGTGTGTGCACCAGGTCTCATAGTGCAGATCACTAGTGCAGATCATTAGTGTCAAAGATAAACTCTTTCAAACCAAGGCATATCTGTCTTTGCAGAAGTTTATAACTCGAACCACATGTTCAACACATTTCTTTCCACAAAATGGATCTGCATAGGATTTTTCAGTTCCAGCAAAAATGAAAAACTTCAGAAGAACCCCATCACCACACCTTGTGAAAAAGTCCTGTAATATTCAGACTGATTCATGTCTCAAGGAACATATAAAAGCTCTTAGTTTAATTAAGTTGGCAAATAAGCACTGTCACAAGTTTTCTTTTGGTTATAAATACAAACTGCATGTGTTTAAACAGTGGGGAAATTTTACCATCAAAACACAGTCAGTCAAAGGAGTCTGGAGGGAAATCAACCCCCAGCTGAATTTGTTGTAGCTGGTGAATAATGGAAAAAAAAAATAAAACATAGGTTTTTGTAGAGGAAAACTAGCATGGATATCAATACAATCAAAATATTTCCATGGTGAGGAGAAGAAAATGACTGAAAATGAGTGTGTGATACGCAGCGGTGTTTGTTTTTGATCACATTCTGCATCAGTTGTGGAGAACCTGGCTTATTTTGGGTTTTTTTGCCAACAGACCTTAAATTCACTCAAACAGCATCACATGGGCTCAAGAACTGATTGTGTCTCATGTAGCTCTTAAGCGTTGCATCATTAACAGGGAAGTTACAAAAGTTTTAAAATTTGGCCATAGTGCTCTATTGTATGAATGTGCAGAATGTTGGCCCTTGTGTTGATCTATGTATTTATGCATTGCAGGTCATGTAAAAGCTTAAAATGAAATGTGAAATGTGTTTTCTCTCATAAACAGTATTTCTTGAATCTGTCCCCCCATGTAGCTGTTTGAATCGTGTTTTTTTTTTTCTTTTTGTATCCTGTGTAATAATCTTACATGGTGTGAGAATGGCTGCTTGTCCATTTCAACAGTTTTTCTTCTTTAGAACTTGTTTAATGCTTCAGACTGAATGTTTTTGATGCTAAAGACAGATACACACACACAAACACATTTATGTCCATATGTAATACCTCTCTGTGCTAAATAAAATCAGTGATGTACAGGAGTGAAAGTCATTTTATATCCTTGGATACATGATTGCGCACGCACACCTGAGAGGCTGCTTGGCTCTGTCCAGCACAGATCACAACACAGCATGGACGGTTCAGAAGCAAATTCGGAACGACTTAGAAGTAATTAATAAGGAGGCAAGGTGTTGTTTAAGATCACATAATGTTACTGGATGTGTTTCTTTGCTGAAAGTCCGACAGTGACGGCTTCTGAATGTTGGTTTCGGCAGTGGCCCGCCAAAACCCTTTTTCCCAGTACTGCATATCGCCATGGAATCTTTTAGTAGTATCTAGCACCAGACCTTACCTGTCTACTTTCACCCATGGTGATTTATACCTGCAGTAAGTAAATAGGTAGAAAAGAAATAGCAAACTTGTTTTATACATTCAGCTTGCATCGACCCTTAAAACCCAATTTATATGGAAATGACATAATATTCGTTTAACTGCATTTTACATGGATATTTGCTTCAAATCTGTTCAGTGTCGTAAAAAAATGCATTCATAGATTTGATGGACAAAGACCCAGGACCTCTCTGGTTTATATGGACCGCGAATATAATGTCACAGTACTAACTCCACAGAGAAATCATTTACTAAAGGTGTGTACTTCTTGTTAAATAATCACTTTCTGCTCTCACTAGGAGGATGAAGGACAAACAGGTTTGTGTGCTAAATACCTCTATTACCGACAGATTCCACTGGCATAGAGAAATTATGTCCTTACTGGACACCTCATGCCATGCAATAGAAAAAACACAGTCTCCTAATAAAAAATCCCTTTCTCGTCTTCAGACGGACGGATCCACTGAGGGTTATACAGAGACAATACATTGAGTGTAGAGGAGATCAGTTTTTAGTCAAGAACATCTTCCTAATAAATCTAAGTTAAGCATTTGCTGATTGCTATTTGCATAAATTAATTATGTATAATTATGATCTTCAGAAATCCAAAGACTATCATGGTGCCATGATCTAAAAATTGAAATTTCAATACTCAGTGTCAGGCAATTAATCTGCATTTGTTGCAGTGTAAGTTGTTGTATCAGTTTAACAATAACCATTAACTTACAGTATAAACACATAAATGGACATTTAATTCTGATTACATGTTCTGTCCATGTCTTTTCAGCTTTTGATGCTTTTCTGCTCATTCAAAATATTTAAAATCAAATGTAAAATGGTTTGTCTCAGTAGTAAGATTGAACTACCAGCCCTGAGATTAGTGGATGACCCTTTCACCCTCCTGAGTCACTAGCCCGATTTCCATCAAAATGTTTTTTGGCTCATTTCCATCCACTACTTTAATGTGAATATTAGGAATTGGTTTGTTTAGATAAACAGCTGGAGTCCCTAATTTTCCAGTTGGGTGCCAATAAACCATTGCAGAAGAAAGGGGTACAACAGGATTATGTAATTAGAAAAGCACCAATCAAACCTCAAACAGTGAAACAAATTGTAGAAAATGTATGTTTGTTTCATGCAATAATTTGAGGAAGATTACAGTCTTCTCATTACTCCACAATGATCTGATGTTTTCGTCTGCTGCAATTTTTTCATCTCCTCACTGGAGCAAGAGCTTGAGTAGACATTTAAGTCATATGCTTCATGTAAGTCATGATTTATTCACTAGGTCTGTTTTTTGAAATATAGGGGTAAGGATATGTGTCATTATGTCAAAAAGTGACAAACATGCCTACATCAATCACTTTGCATATGAAAGCGTTTTATTTTCTAAAAGTGCAAAGCAAACTCTTCTCTTGTCTGCACTGTAAAGAGGGGCTATACAGGAGGGGGTACAAAGACAAAACATGAGAAGAAGATTTAAAAAGGGATTCAGGAAGAAACAGAGAGAGGAGGGAGGGGAAAGCAAGCATTTAAGCTTTGCTTTGAGTGCTTGTATTTTATTGGTGAGAGAGAAGGGATAGGAGAAGAAACAGGATAGAGGCAAGATTCTGGCTCTAACTCTGATGGCACAGTGTTGGGTTTACAGTAATTCTGATATTTTAGGGTAATTGGAACATAGGGGAATTGTTTGGAAGAAACAGTTTTTCACACACAAAGGCCTACAAAATTCTTCAGGCTATCCTCTAATCAAGGGCTCTGCATGGTTCACAGCAGTCTCTAGGAGCGGTCAGTGATCTCTCATAGGATGACCAGGCACTAACCAATACGTATGCAAAATCAGTGAGTTTGAGGTGAGTTGCAGAAAAGCCAACAGAGCTCCCAGGCAGTTGGCACATGTTTAATCTCACTACATCACTTGGTATTAGTATGCAGAGCTGCACTATCTGTTTGGCTTTTGTCTCATCAAAAGTACATCAATCCAAGTCAAACTGGTAAAATATTCTGTCTTTCTCCATTGTCCTACACCACGTCTCTTCCTCTGTCCGTCCTTGTCTAGGTCTCTGAGTATATTAGATGATAAACCCCTCACTTCCTACCCCTCTGAGTGAATCCAGACGAAGATAACCTTCCCATCAGCAAAGTAAGACTCTCCCTAGATCTCTCAGAATGTGTGCTGCCGTGTTGTTGAAGGCAGGTCAAGTCTTGCCATAAGAATAATGGAGTTCTAATTAGTACTGTTCACTCCGCAAACATCTCTATATGCGACCTAAGGGAAAATTATTATAAAGTACAATGTCTCTCTGTACAAGCACATTCATTTCTACATTCATCTAATTTAAAAACATTAGGGGAAATCCATTGGCAGTGTAAACTGAAAAGACTAGGCAAGCTTTAGAACGAGCAATTGTCCAATTCTGTTTGGGTAAAGCACTCATCTATGTCACCTACAGGCACACATGGATTTATGCGGATGCACAGATGCATACTTATGCCCATGTGCTACGTGTGCGAAGGGACTGTATGCTTCCAGTTTATTTCACTGATGTACGAATGACCATGTGCACTTCTGTGTGCATTGGTGTAAAACCTGATCTTGCCCTAACATTATCAAAAGATGGTTTCACTCACACATGCACATATACACACACACAGTAATGTGCAGCATGTATACTAAAGTCCTAGGAGCAACACCTCTTGGCCACGTGGGGAAATCTCTAAATATAGATCAGAAGCCTGAATTTCTGAGAGGCGTTTACAAATCAGTTGCATCACAGGTTTAGTTACCTTTATCGGAGCCTCTAAGGAGGCTTAAAGGTTTAAACGCCAAACTTTTCAAGTCTATTTGCCACTGCGAGCTGGGTACACAGATGCATAATTGCTTATATATGGTTAAATTCCTGGTATTTTAACAATATATAGGCCACCTTGTGCCTTGAAAATTATTGCATGTTTTGTACCATGTTTTCTTAAATGAATAAATAATATTCTCTGCGCAGAGACACGTGCTCATGTGCATTCAAAATGGCAAAAGCAGCATTGAAACACCATCCAACTGTGTCACAGGAACATACTCCTACCTTGGCGGACATCTCTGGGTGCAATGGCGATTGCATCATTGGAATGCAGCTCAGTGACACAGAAGTCATCATCGCTTATATTTGGTTAAATTCCTGGGATTTTAACAATATATAGGCTATCTTGTGCCTTGAAAATATGTTTGGTATCACATTTTCTTAAATGCATAAATAATATTCTCTGCGCATAGACATGTGCTCATGTATAATGCATTAAAAATGGCAAAAGCAGACTTGAAACACCATCTGTGTCACAGAAACATACTCCTACCTTGCCGGACATCTCTGGGTGCAATGGCGATTGCATCATTGGAATGCAGCTCAGTGACACAGCAGTCATCAGGAACCAGGGAACCATTGCTGAAGCTATGGGGTGTCTCCGGGAGCAATGGAATAGGTGGGGCCATGATATTGTGATTTGGACAGATACATCCTGTCTGCGTCATCCCGCAACCATCCCCATCGGAAACCCCTTGTCCTACATTGTGTCCTGTACGTAAACACTCCTCAAACCATCGGCAGAGCACGCCGCAGGTAAACTGACTGGAGTTCTCATTATTAATGAGTAACACCTCTACCAGTCTCAGCTCCAGTAATTCCTTGGTTACCTGAGACTCATCAGCAGCTGGATGTCTCGTTAGACATAGTTGGACAAAGTTCTTATCAAACTGTAGGAAGGAGTAAGGTCCGTCTGAGTTGGATTGACTGCCACAAAGATCAATGACTTCCTGATCCCTGGCAGTGGCCAACTGTAAATGAAGGGGGCAGCTTTGATTGGCCAGGTGGTGGTCAAGAGAGAGGAGCATGGGTGAGTGTGTCCGACAGATGATAGGGTGGCGGGTGAAGCGGAGATAGAGGGAGTACTTGGTGGGATCAGGGTTTTCCAGGGACCAAGAACAGCCCGGTGCCCTGGATGGAAACAGCTCCCTTAGGGAGAAAGACCCATAGAGCACCCCAGCTACAAGGCTGGAGCATGGCGCGGAGAAAGGTGAGGGGGCCCCCTCTGCCCCGGTGCTGGGGATGCCGTTGGCAGCCCCATGGGCAGCCTCAGCCAGGGCAGAGAGAGGAGCTAGAGCGAGGGCAGACACGGCAGCCAGGGCCCCAGCCACAGCCAGGAGAGAGGACAGCACAGACAGACACACCCCACCAGCAGTGTTCATCCTATGACATTCGTCCTGCAGGGGGGAGAGAGAAAAGAGGAGGGGAAAGAGGGGGTTATACATCAGACACATCAGGGAATATCTGTTAATGCAAATTGACGAAATCAACACAACATGGAAAAACGAGGAACTTTTACAGACAACATATAATAAAGTGCAATACCTCTACCATTTTAGACCAAAAAAACAAGTCCGGTTGAAAATAATTCTGGACAGATTTCTGCCGCGTCTCAGAGTATAACATAACCAACTTTTTGGCAGGAGTTCTGCCAAACAACCTCACACACACACACTCACTGTCAAAAACACAAACACATCCCTGCTGGGCTGAATTAAATGGCTGACTTGGCTGGTGAGATATGTATTGTAGGGCATGCTCTACCCTTTCCTGCTGATATGTGCGCACAGACGCAGACGCACACACGCTCAAACACAAACACACACATGCACATGCACACCCACACGCTGCGCACACACACACACACATACACACAATCACCTGCTGAGCAGCTCCCCCAGGGCTCTGGCAAACTATTACCATCAATGACACAGTGAGGGTCCACCAGCAGCCTGATTTTGACTCATACAATACAGATACACACTGCTGAAGAAAACCCATATACAGCACATACAGTGTTTTAGTATTGTGCTTGAAACTACTTCAATACCCACTACATTTTCGTATACCCCATGTGTTTGCTCCATCACCTGAGACTTTCAAGTGGCTCTGCATAAACATGGTTTGCGGGAGGTGTGGGAGAAGGTAAACATTCACACAATTTTACCAATAACCTTATAGCATGATACCCAGACAAGCTCCTCTAAAACATCCCTATGCTATGAAATTCCACTAATGCCTTCCTGCAACACTTATATTAACATAGAAATTTATTGTAATATAAGGAACATTTAGCAATATATTAAAAGCTTCTGCACAATACTACAAAATAAGAAGGCAATGGATGCAAAAACAGCAAATGGAGAAGAAGAAAAATTAATTATTTTGGCTTATGGTCATAAATAACTTTGTCAGAATAATATGAGGGCTTCTCCATATCTAAAATAATGGCTCAATCCTGCACTCACACAGTTCTCGCATAGTGTATACTGTGGGATTACTGTAGCCTTGTTGTAGCTGGCTGTCTGTTATTTGTCTGTGTCACATTTTGTTTTCAGGTTTTAAAACTGAATGGAGAAGTTATTAAGTGCTCAGAACCAACGAATGACACATGTTTATACAATGAAAAAACATTAACAAGAAAATACACTTAAACCTGATTCTTGTTGTTAAACACAGACAGCCCACCTTGCCACCCCCCCCAGCCTCCCCTTAGCCTCCCTGATATGTGGTGGTCTCTACTAATGTGACATTAAAATATGTACATAATATGTCATGTTATTCAACTCGTCTTTTTTATTCTATTCCAACTTTGAGCGAGTCTACAGGGAGTCTGGCCTCATCACGTAGAGCAACAACAGGGCTGACAGCTAGCCAGCTATCTTAAATAACGTTAGCTATGCTAATGAACCAATGACACCTGTTAAACTCACCTCAACATGTCTCTTAAAATCGTGTAACCCACCATGGGAGAAACTAAAGTCACTGCTGCAAACAGTGCAGCACGTAAGAGCGTCTCCATCCTGCGCTTTGAACAGGTGTAGCCTGAGTACAGGTGTTGCCTGAGGTCAGGTGTTGCCTGAGGTCAGGCGTGGCCTGTATTAGCTTCCTCTATGCTACAGGACGCTAAAGGGACCGCCCCCAGAGAAACCTGATAGGTCAGGTTGACACAAGGAGAAACCAATCAGGATGCTCTCTCTGTCACTCTCTGACATCAGTCACTCTCTCATGGTCTCTCATGGTCTCTCATGGTCTCTCATGGTCTCTCTCTCTCTTTCTCTCTCTCCCTCTCTCCCTCTCTCCCTCCCTCTCCCTCCCTCTCCCTCCCTCCCTCCCAAAGAATGATTGAATGATTTTTGACTTGCAAATGATAATTTCGCTAATTATTTGTGAAAATTATTTGCGATAATCAGCTCTTTAGGCAGTAAAGTTTTTGGAGGGCTAAAGTTATGCTACCATAAATATAATAGGGCTCAATAGGTCTATCATCATATTACATTATGCTGAAATAATTAATGAAATAATGAAGTAATTTTTGACATCTGCAATATGTTCCACATGTCAAAAAGAACTGCGACAGTGTGAACAAACCAGTGCTAAAAACTGTGTAAAGGCATCAACAGAACAAGACACCAGTGCAGTTAAATTAGTTAATTAAAGTTGGCTGTATGGGCTACACCAAAAGCGGCCAAATTCTTTACTATGAAGGGCCAAAAAATAATCTAGATGGAGAGCCAAGGGACAAAAATAAATGCTGGTGTTATTTGAACTTACATTACGTTAAAATGTATTTTATTATATAAAGAAATTAACATTCTAAATGTTACATTTTTCAAATTAATAAAAAGCACTTCTCTTTGCTGTGCTTAACAATAAGTTTATTGAACCATCCATATTTTTATTTTTTTAAAGATAAACTTATTTAAATGGAAAGACACCTTTGTGACAGACATTGCATGCAACTCATCGTTATTTTGGCAAATACGCTGAAAACAGGTGTATTGTCTACCTTTGTAATCAGGACTGAAAATTTTACTTCATCTTAAAAAATTGATAAGAAATATAAAATTAAGCATCATAGTAACAACACTGGATAACACATATTTTTTTATATATACAGCTATGAGCAGTATTTTAGTTACACATCATCAAAAAATGCCCCCATATGGCAGATCTTGTACAGAAATTGTACTTATTTTGATTTTGTACGCCTGAACTTGTATTCCTCAAAGCCTGATACAGTCATTTATCTCTTGCAATATCAGGGGGAGACGTGAAGCTTGGTTTTTTTTTCTTTTTCAAAAGTCTTTCAACATTAGGCTCCAGCTGAATTAATGAAAGACTGCATCATTGAAGTAAGAGTCAGACAGTTTCTTAGCTTACAGTTGTTTAGACTCATCAGACTAAAAGCCTACTCACAAAGGTAGGTACTTCCAAAGAGGGACAGCAGGGACAGGGGTTCACTTAGTTTCATTTTAAGCACTTCACTGACTGTGTCCACTGGTACCAAAAAGGGCTGAGCACATAGCTCATAGACTGTTGCACTGTCGCTGAAATCTTCAAAGCACCTGTCAAACTCCAGCAAAAGATTTCCGAGAATGTCCATGTACTTGGGCACATTCTCTTCCATCAGCCCTACATCTGTAAGACTGGGGAAACTGGCCAAGTTTCTGAAATGCAGAAACAAGAGAAAAAGAGAAGAACAGTCTAAGAATATGGGCATTAAAAACACAGGTATGCAAAAAGCTGAGGGGGAAAAATGGCCGAGCATAAATTAAACTATGGTGATTTAATATGAATAATAAAATTATTAAAAGCCTGATTAAATATAGGCGCCAAAACTGGATGCATACTAATAACAATTAATAATGTAATGCTTAATAATTACTTCACATTATATTATTTTTTGTGATCATTTGACTGTTATACTAGAGAAGTCACCTGCTGAGAGATGCCTGCTGAGAAGCAGTAGTTTTCACTTTAAGGCTTTGACGTGATCAAACAGCTGGCTGATTATCTGTTCCTTCCTGTGGAGCTGAAGACTCAAAATGCTGTGAGTTCACCAGGAAAACTAGGTGGGAAATCCATTGCTTATCCGTGGGCAGTTGAACGTTACCTTCCTTTCTTGTTTGCAACATCCTGATCTCATCACACAGCTTGAAAAAACTTGGCACTATAGAACTTCCCCTTGACTAAGCCATCTTACCTCCTGATGGTACAGCACATAACCATACCGCGCATCCATCTGATCTAATAGAGCTTTGAACTGATGGTGAGACGGTGCCTTGATGCATATATTGTTGACAATAGAAAGATCATCGTGCAACACAATCTTAAGCCAAATTGATTTGGCATACAACCGCTCTTGCTGTAAAATATAATGGTATTTTGAATCTTTCCCCCCTTGCAGACTTTCTTTTATACTAGCGTAGTGGGGACATCATCAGTTGCTACGCCATCTAGCTTATCCTGCTCGATTTGTTCTTTTTTTTTGACTCTGTCCTCAGCCAAATAAATGTCTGCTCCTCCTGCCATTCCTCAAAGGGTCTCAAGGCTGACCAGATCCTGTGAGACATCAAATTTTCCACTGACTCCATGCAAAAACACCAACAACTGTGTATAATTGGACATGTGCTCTCATTGCAAACAATAGAAAAGAATTTACCATTGATTTGCTCACGGATGTCTGGAACCATGTCCTCGATGTGGTAGGTAACAGTGTCCCAAGAGAAGCTGATTTGGGTGAAGGCCTGTGCCTGATTAGGTCACATAGTCTCAGCAACCACAGTCAGACACTGGTCCACAAAGCCTCCACATGAAAAAAGCTTGTCCACTCTTGACAATCAGCATGGATATCTGATAGCTTGCATGGTTCGCATTCTCCTATACTGGGGACAGCTGTACCAATCATGCAGAGGGCTGGCCCTAGGTAGCAGGTCACTTGCCCTCTCCTTTCGGTCTTTGTTCTTCAGTTTGAAAAAAAATTAAACTTTCATAGTAACAATGGGTAGTCTGTTCTTTCAAAACCACTCTGTCTGCAAAAATTTATCTCTGTAAAAAACTGTCATCTTGACATATCTTTTTAAAGCATGTGAGATTTTCTTTAAAAATTATATATTAATAGACTCCAGATGAGCAATATTTTAGTATTTTAATCCCCACTTCCTTCTCCTTTTGTGTAAAATTTTATTGAAACAAAATGATGAAAATTAAAATTGGAGGGGGGTGAGGGGACCTGGAGGGGAGCTGGAGAGAAAGAATACCATAACTTTTCATAGATAAGACATATATAACTTGATAGGGACGCATAACAACATCGTGCTGTATATTGCCACAAAAATCATTATGTACTTTTTAGTTGCACAAAATGTACATTTAGAAGCCATTATAGTGAAGATTTTACTGCACTGTCAAACTCTGGGGATAATAAGCATGAGCCAGTCAAATGTCCTTGAGAGCCAAAAGAAAGAGCACAAGATTTGGTGGCCCTGAGCTGCAGTTTGTTTATATCGGGTTTCAATTTTTAAGGAAGGGCTAGAAAAATAAATTGGTCTCCTTAGAGGCTCTGAAAAAGGTAACTGAACCACTGATGCAACTGCCAGAAGCCTCTAAATGAAACACGTGTGTGCCTTTACTCCACTTTCCAAAGGCCCAGGTTAATAAAGATAACAGCACCAGGATTTTCACAGGATTTTTGAAAGTCTGTTAAGGCTTTTCAATTTTAGACACATAGTCCAAAGGGCCTAAAGAAGAGGCAAGGAACAGTACTTACTTCACCATGTCAAGAGGTGACCAAACAGGGCTCTTGAACTTATAGGAGTAGTCTGCTAATGAGAGCTAGGGGGATGGAGGAGATGTTGGAGGGAGAAGTACATTAGAAATGTTGCAGATATAAAGGAAATGAAAATATGTACACAATTTGCATACCCCCCCCCCCCAAACAAACAAAAAAAAATCTCTTTGTTTTCAGCATTCTGCTGATGCTAACTCAGGGTTATGTGCAATGCACAAAATGGTTTACTGTTATGCTCAAGGACAGTTCAACTTCACAGCCTTTTTGATGGACACAGACTGGTTTTTGAAGACATTCAATCTGCAACCCTGAGGTCATAGGAAGTTCTCTAACTACTAGTTCACCCTCCTGAGAAGAATTAATTATAGAGTAGATCTTGAAAGAGTGTTGGAATGTTTCAACAAGTACAGCACTGCCAATTTGGTTAGAACAAGAAAGAAAAATTTGCTTAAAGCTGTGCATGTGCGATTCACAGAGAATAGTTCGAGTGAGTTTTCCCCTATTATTTGTTTTTTAGCACTCTTGGTGACAGAGCCTAGACATGTTTGAGTGTTTTCCTATGCAAGATTCTCACCTGAAATTTTTCACACAGAGCATATGACAAAAGGCTTTTTAAACAACGCTGGCTCCAATGGCGCTGACACTTTGACAAATGCATTGCGCTGTTTGGCCGAGGGAAGGCTAATGTAGCATGTTGTGAAATATGCTCGAAGACATCATGCTGTCTGGCATATGATGGGATTATAGACTCTGTCACCTGAAACCGCTCAAATACTTTCAAACAAATATGGCGTGAGATGACATCCATACAGAATATACTGTAGCCAGTGAAACGTCCCACTAACAATGTGTCACTGACCTGGTAAATCCAAAAATTCAGTTGGACTGTAATGCAGTTTTCTATATGGCAAATACAATTTCCGGTTTCCCAGTGAAACTGAGCAGAATTTGGAAATGCATAGACTGTATGTCTCTACTTTAAGAGCAAATATAAGATTTTGATTTTGATTTTGATTTTGATTTTATTGGGCAAAAGATGTAGCTATCTTGTCAAAGAAGTATCAGAAGGAAAGCTAGATAGCATTAGAGGCCAAACCATGCATTGTTAAAACTTTACGCACATTTTACGCATGAAAAGAAGTCAAAAGCGTTAAGCAAATTGTTTTTGGGACAATGAACAATGAATATTCATAGACCCACAGTCTGTGCAAGAGTAGGCCCTAAAGTGCTGTCTTCATGAGGCCATTCTGTTCCACTTCAATCTAAAACAGCACTTTACTGTGGGCATCCATAAATATTCATTAGCTTTGATGTCTTCCTTCCCCCTTCCACCTTGACATTAATGTTATCACCAAGGATGGCTAAATATGTATATTCCTCACTCCCTGTCTCTCTTTCCACTCCCTCTCCTCTCGGGTCCTTCTTCATCCTTTAATGCACTCAAGTGACAATATGTCTCATCTGATATTTGTCCTCATTGTAAAACTCTTGCAGAACGGAGTAATGCTGGATCACTATTCTTTTAAAAATAATGCCACAGCACTGACAGTATAACCGTCCCCATAACAGATTAGTTCACCAAATACTCATGGTACATTTTAAGTTTTAATGTCTGCTCAAAAACAGATTTTAAGGCAAAGTCTTCTTGCAATAAAAGTTTAAAAAATGTACTTTATTCTGCTCTACATCTATTCAGCATTCAAAGAGACTCTGGGGGAAAAAAGAATGTTTATATCTATTTCTTCTACACAGTGGGACCCTGTACTCTTTCCCTGATGGTGGCAAGCAAATGGGAACTATTACCAATTATCTTATTCTCAATGTGCCTGTCTCCAGAAGCCCCATAATCTTGGTACAGCAGCTTAAACAGCTTCAGTTCTACCTGCAATGAAATGCCACTCTAACATGCTGTGAAACTACAGAGACATGATCGGAATAACTGAATTATAAAATACTCCTAAACTATGTTGAAGGATCCAATCCTTGAGAAAAATAAATGCACTGGTGAACTCATACAGTTGATATTCAGAGTGCGCAGTATAAACTGTATTTGACTCCACATTAACCACATTATACTTGTGTGTAACTTGTTTATCACAGTTAAAATTTATCCCTAGTGGATGATTCTTTCGATAAACCAAATGTCATTTCCTCTGTTTTCTTTGCCTTGGCAAACAAGGAGTTCAAATCACACCAGTCACTAAGGCTAGAAAACCTCCTTGTTGCTACATATATGTCTTTTAAACTAAGTAAAAACTAAGAAATAGAGAATCAGACCAAAAAAGTTCCATCTGGCTATGGGCCACTGGCGGTCTCAAGGATTAAGGGTGCTAACCATGAACCACAACTTTATTCTCTTCATTCATTCCCTGTTAGTTCCCTAATATATATTCTCTAATAGGGCAGCTGTTGCTCAGTACATAGTGAATTGTAGCAATGCAATGTGTCTTCTTTTATAATGCAACTGGTGTATTTCTATGTTTTACCTGGGGATAATCACAGTGGAGGACAAAGTGTTTGCCATGGCGATAAGTCTCCAGAATGCAGAATCCTCTCTCATAGTTTTAAAACCACTCTTAAGTTTTTTGGTATGTGATGTACCCTCAGACTCATAGATTAATTCCTTATACTTCCATTTTCTTAACATACCCCAGCCAACATAATTCCTTTTTATGCAATATGCAGTGGTAAAATCAAGTCTGAACATTCAGTTGTCATCTCAGTTTTTTTTTGGTAAGCTATAACTTGTGCACTGGCCATAGAGTAGGTAGTGCAGACAGGCTGGTCATTTTTGTTTTATGAAAGGCCAGCAGCAAAGAGGACATAAGCATGCACTGTGTATTTCATTCATATTAATAATTACATTCATATTAAATAAACATGTGTGCGACACTACTACTAAGAGTGGTTACTATTTAAAAATGTGCCTTACTCTTTAAGGTAACCTCAAAAAGCCTATTGATGAATAGATATTCATAAAATGAACTACTTCTTCTGGTGAACTTTCTTGTTCTGGTGGAATAATAAAGTGTAATAGCTTATGGGCACCAGCCTTAACAATATCCCTGGGTAGCCTCTCCTCTGTTTTGGGGAATGGATTTTGAGAGATTCAATACAGAATCATGATACCAGTTCTTATCTCCCTTTCCCTCCCTTTCTCTTTCTCAGCCTCTGTTCTAATCTCTCATTCTCAGTGCAGACATCTAAGTGCTCTGTGGCAGAGAATGGTATTGCCTAATTTATTGATGCAGAGTATTTCTCTCATTTGCAGCCCTCAGCGGAGATCAGTATGTGGTCCTTGTATGAGCTCACAGACACACACAAAGCCGTGCTCACTAACTAATCCATGTGCGTTCATACAAAGGCACACATGCCACACCCGTTAGAATGCTAACTCATTATCAAAAATTCAAGACTGTATCCTGTTACAGAGTGTTTGGAGTTTCCTTCTACTTCTGATTAACAAGTCATGAAATCTTCCCCCCTCTCTCTCCCTCTCTCTGCCCTCCTGCTTCAAATCCTCAACTCTGCCCCCTCTCATCTTTAGCTTTCTCTCCCATAGAAATCTTAGCCTTCCTCAAAGTCAAACTTATTTTATTCACACATATCTACTCATCCCCACATCTGCTCTGTTTAAAGTCTTTTATCTGGATGAGATCCTTTGGATGTAAACCAATATGAAGAACCAACACTGTTGGACTGATTTAGTCCGGTTGACATTTTAGAAGTCAGTATTCTGTTTTGGTTTTTTTTGTTGTTTTTTTTTTTTTTTTTTAATCAAGCTCACTCCAGCAAACACTCAACTTAATGCTTTTTTACTTTGCCTTATCAGTTATTCACAAATGGCAAGCAAGCTGTGAGGATCTCATGCTGTGAAAAGAGACAGCAGAACTAAACCCTTCCATTACAGCAAAGGGCATTTTGTCTTCTGACTATAGCATATGCTACATGTGTACACACACACACACACACACACACACACACACACACACACAAACACTCTCATACAGCCATCCATATTCATATATTCATGTGACATATGTGCTGATTGAAGAACAAGGTATAAATCATATGTGGGTGATGAAACTGAGTAGGGAATTAATTATGCATATGTGAGAAAAAAAACATCCACTGTATAACACTTGAACAGTTTTTAAGAAGTGTGATGGCAGTTTGGTATATCAGTGTGTCTAAGATTAAAGTGGAGTATGAGGGAAGAAAGCTACGAATCAACATCATACTACAGAAAGTCAGCAGCTTCAGCAGCATTAGCAGCCACAGTAGACCAAAATATAATGCAAACACAGTTAACATCATTTTTTGAACACCTGGGAGATGCTGTTATCTCTTTTCTTGTGTAAGATTCCAGTTGTTGATTTTTTTATAACATAACTCTAAGTTGTTGGAATGGAAAAGAATGGAGACCACCCACAAGGGCACAGGGCAGCACCCGAAGTTGTACATTTTGAGTTATTTTGAAGTTTATTTTCAAAGAAAGAAAGAGTTTTGGCATTATTCTTTTTTTTTAAAATTACTAAACAATTAGCTATGAAAAATGAAATTGAAATATTTCATCAATACACCACATGCAAGGCCCAGAAACTAATGTTAACAGAGTGGAGCACTGAACTCCAGTACTCACCACATTACAGAACTCAAGCCAGTTCTGATCAGGCCAAGAAAATCAGTCCATAGTCTAATTTCAAACGATCTACACTAAAACAGTATTGTAGATAAGAATGAGTTTAACTAACGTTAGCAGAGAAATAATTCACTGCTGGGAACAGCACAGTGGAACACTGCTATTTTATTTCCCTCCTCCTCAATCCAGGACATGCCGAACAAAACAACTTTTTTTCCAATTATGTTTGTCAGTATATTACACATTCATTCCGTGACTGTCATACAGACCGAGGACTCAAACGGGCTTTCAAATGTATGTAGTTACCTTTTTAAAAACAACAAAGCTGCATAAGCTTACATACTTTTTGTGTTACTCTCTGCTTTTTTTCTATTCAGCCGTGACCATTTAGCTTAACTGCCAGTTATTTTGTATATTGAAATTTCAATGGATTGTGGAAACAAGTGATTGGTTCAATGAAATAAAAAACTGAAACTATAGTGCCCCTCTTTTAAAATTACATAATCGAAAATTGGTTTTGTATCTAGAAACAATTCTGAGCCGAATCATGAAACCGGGAATCTGATTTGAAGCCGATCATGAAACTATCAATGAAAACAAAAGATTGCACAGTATAGGGCTCCATTTATTGAGAACAGTCTATTATCCTTCCATTGGACTGCATTTAACATGAATAATTGATGTTTCTCTATATATATGTTCCCTAGGTTCTTTTTTTTTTTCCTCACATAACTGCTTGGGCTACGGACAACATTATAAAGGAGAACAAGGTTGACAAGCAGAAGAATGCAATGAAAGAGCCCTCCAAAAATTGGGCTTCAAAAAAGTGCAACATAGAAGAGGCAGAGGGATAAAAAGTAATTATTTAGTGGTATTAATGGAGACTGACCTCTAATGATAACTTTCTTAAATGTTATAAATATATGAGAATTTAAACAAAGCGAAGGAAATATTTCTATGTAACAATATAGTGGAATTTGAAACGAATGAATTTTCTCCACTGAAGAAACCCTGTTCTTTGGCTAAAAACATCTCAGACAAAGAAAGAGATAAGACCAGAATATCGGTCTTGCTCTCCCTACTCACTGCTAAAGGGCTCCCCCTTGATTTGTAACTGGATTTTCTTCTCCCTCTCAATATGTAAGTACATAATGTCAAATGTCTGTTTTTATTAGTGACCTGCTAAAGCAGGCATGATATCGTTAGCCAGCTTGTGGTTACTGATATTATATTTTTCTTTGGCAAATGCTGTTACAGCCAGTTGGCTTACTGCCAGCATTGCCATCATTTGCTCCACAGAAATGCTTAGCATGGGCTATCGGTTGTTGCTAGTTTGTGGTTAGCCTGTACACGGCCTTTCTGGTTGTAAATGAGCATGTGCTACTTTACATTACTAATTTCAAGCCTCGTCAAGGAGGGGGGAGTTGTAACTGGAGGGAGGCTGGACGTATGGACAATGAAGCATTTGTTTTGGTGCTCTAGAGTGACAACTAGTGACAGTGAATATCAAATATATATATAACCTTTAATTATTGCAATTTCCATATAAAATCCATAACATCCGTAATTAGCACCAAAACAGAAACCCAAAATATGGGCTATGAATATGAACACAGATAAAAATGCTCAGAAATGAGCATCACTTCTGCGGACATCTCAGAGTGGCTTTTTTCTGGGCAAGTATAAAACCCAGTAGCAACTGTTGGCATTAGTAACAGCTCTTTATGTGTATTCTGTTTTTGTCATTTTCCATACTAAATAAATCAACAGAAAAAATGACAATGCCATTAGTAATGTCATATTGTGGTAAAGATTCATTGAAATGTCATCTCAAAGTGCTCTAAGAAAATTATACCTCATTTATCGGACACTACACTAACATATTTACACAGAGAAAAGGATTTTTCAATATCCTCAATGGGAAAACATTTAAGGTAATCATTAGATGGTCTCATAGCCTTTAAAAACAATTTACTGGCATGTAACATTTATTCAATAGGTTCCAAACCCGAATTTCAATATTGATTGGTGTTGCATTCCCATGGAGATATTGATAATGAGGCCCATTAATTTCACGAGTGAATAAACAGTTGTTAGCGGTGAGGATAAGCAAATGGAGGAAGTGGAAGGTGGCTTGTAGGGTAGCAATATGAGGGTATATTTTTCCTTTCCTTCTCGTATTGTACAAAATAGAACAAATGATAATGGACTACTGGAGCTACCACAGCGGTTTATGCAGTTGTTTTATATCAAGTTTGAATATCATAAGTAGAGCGCTGCTGTTAGTTTTCTCCTCATGCATGGAGCATACTGAGGGCCGTACTCAGTATGCTTATATGTGATCCTTTCATTTTAGACGAATGTCTGCTGAACACACATTCATCCACACATTCATCCACACATTCATGCTCGACCCTTATGTATGTGTCTGCTGTAACAGAGTAATCTCTGGTTGTCAGCGTTAGCATAAGCTCCACGGTATTATTTAATACACTTAACCGCTCACTCAGAACTACACTGAATTATATACTGTAATAACTACAATTATTTGAAGTTTGAAGGTCTACAGCTCTAGCTCATGGTTATTTGTAGAGGTAAGGCAGCTGAAAGGCTAATATGACTCTAACCCTAATTTCTCAATTGACCGCCTTCTGAGCGATGGGTAGTAAACAGGCGACAATTTATCTTGGAATTCTGGCCTTCATTCAACACCAACACAACAGGCATTAAAACACCTCCCATCATTCTCTTGGGGTCCACAACTCTTCTGTTTCAGCAGTTACACCCGTTACTCTTACAAACACAAGGGATCCCAATCAAACAAAGGCAGTCCAGAGACAATATAAAACAATATAGAGGAATTATTCCAACTAAATACATCTTTTTTCACAGTTTATTTCATAGCTTAACTGCATGAAGTTAGTGAGGTAAATTTAAATAATCAAAGAAACTAAAATGAAATGTGTGCAGTAACTATTGTAAGGTTACATGACAGGGACAGATCGCTAACATGTCTCAGTGGTCACTCAGACTCTTCCATAACAACTGATTCACATATTACTGTGCAACTAATTGCTATGTGGGAGTAATGCTGCCATTTTCCTGTTGCATCTGATCTTTTGCAGGAATAATGCATTCAGATACCAAATTAAACAAAATTTGTATCTGTCTTTATTTGCTAAGGAACCAACAGAGGTGTTTTTGCAGTACACAAATTTGCAGATGCAGAAGCATGTGTCTGGCCTGACCCTGCAAACCCCAACACACCCACTCAGGCATCTTCACACCTTTAACCTTGTTGTCATGGGGAAGGGGAAAAAACTAAATGTCACCATCTGTTGAGTGTTTGGACAGGATCTGATGTGACACACAATTGTATTCCATTGAACTGAAAGCAGAGCAGACCATCCCTTTGTGCACAAAACACACTGGCTTGTGTATGCATGGGGGGCGGGGGTAGTAGCATCGTGGGCCTTGTAGTATTGTGGAGGGCCTGGAGGGAATTTGGGTTTCATTGTAAACTAGAGAATCAAAGAGTGAGGAAGAGTGTGATAGGCTTCCTCCACAGCATATCCTTGCCAACAGATCTGCTTACACAAGCTTTTCCTGTTTTTTCCTCTCAAGATAACACAGATGTATGGTATAGAGGGGCGGAAGACACAGACAAAAATGTCCAAGGTAGGCAGAGAAAGATGGAGTACTTTGAAAAAGCTTAACGAATAAGCAAAAAAACCCAAAACAACTTACTAATGTGACTAAAAATTGCAGCTCAGTTGAAGTAGAAATATTCTTGTTCAACCAAAAAGTTTCAGGTAAACTTGCAGCTGAAAATCCATTTGTCTCATAAATGATGATATGAAATTACTGGCCCAGAATATTAGTTTCAACTTATTTGAAAAAAATATAACCATTAATTGTTGACCGGAATTTTCTTCATTTTAACTTCGACAAACTTCTTGATTGCCTTGTAATGGGAATATTGTCATATTTCAAAGCTAAAAAAAAAAAAAAATAAAATGCTTCAAAGGTTTAAACCAAGTGTTTGAAAGCTTGAAATCTAAAAAAAACAAACATTTTTGATAGCCTGAAAGTATAATTCAAATCTCTGCAAACATTATTTTGTATTTGAGTTTTCCTTCTTCATAGCTGCAGCACTTTTAAAAAAAAAAAATTCTCCGACACATTTTTAGAGTTTCAAATGTTAAACCTTGTAATTGATGATCTGAAAACAGATGCCATTTTGGGAAAAAAACTTTCTGAAACACTGAAACCTGGAGTTTTGAAAGGCTAAATCTTTATATGTGAAACATTTGCTCATGTACATTTGCGCTCAAATAGCAGACTATTCTTTCAGAGCTGAGTTTACAACAGCGACTATTTAAGAGATCCGCCCATACAGTTTCAAGCTTGCAGGTCAAGTGATTTCTGGCAGTGTTGTCTCACAGCTCTGGTCTGCAACTCCAAAACAGATGTACTGGGAAAAAAAACACTCCTGGAGGAAGGGTCATACGCTCTTAACCTATTGTTGGCTCGCTGCTGGAGTGCAGTCCAATCACATGTCATGTTTACCGGGTTAAGTGGGACTGACAGACTGCTCTGCCAATGACTGACACGCACAGGATAAACGAACAGGATGCATGGTTCTCTGTGCTACCTGGCACCTTGGTCCATGTTTTTGTGACTTCCGTGGTTATATGTACTGTATCACTCTATGACTAAACATTGTCTTATGATTCTTAAAAGTCCATTCCTTTTTCTAATACCAAATGTTCCACATCCGACACACAATGTTTTTGTTATTAGTGAATATTTGTTTGACGCTGTTTTGTTGTCATTGTCAGCATAATTTTTTAAATGTCTTGTCACTGTTATGAGATAATTATATAATACGACTTGAATTTTTCAAGGATCAATTCATCACTAAGCTTTCTTTTAAACATACCACTTCTCAATGTCTTTGGAAATTTAATTACAATGTTGTTTATTTGTATTTATATGTAAACTAGAATTATAATCAAAATTATTTAAAAAAGCCCCATAAATTTCTTGGTTTCTATATTGAGGACGTATGCCCAATATGTGATAAACAAATCCTTAGAGAGGATGTTGAATAACATGCCAGCTTTTGTGGGGATGGGTACTAATCGAATTGCCTTCAATACATGCCTTACATTTCAGTAATGTGATGTTTATATGGTTATAATTACAGCTGAGGTTCTCAGGGTAAATCTAACCATGTTAAAATTTTCAGCAGACACAGTGATGCCATTTCCAGAAGATGATGCCAGAGAAGGGACTTCAGGCACAGTTGATCTCCTGCATCATGGCTCTAACCATACAGAACTAAGCAAAGGTTTTCAATAGACCTCACAAGGATTTAGTTTTTAGTTATTGAAGGGTATTGCCATTTTTGCTGCCTCAAGGTACAGTTATTATATTCTTTATCATTTTACCTTGTCCTGTTCCTCACCAAAGACCTTCATATTCAGCTACTCTTTGGAGTTAATTGCTAGTAACTGCACTGATCAATACACTGAAATACACAGTGAAACTGCCTCCTTGATTTTTTAATATCACACTGAAAAAGTTTTTGGCTATTTATTTGTTTTTAGGTTTGTGAATAAATTGTATATCTCATAGAATGGAAGAAAATTATTCATACTTCAAGTGTAGCAACACTCTTCAGAAGTTGTATTGAAAAATGACAAGACATTCATCCCATATCCTTGTCTGCATCAATAATGACAGTTTTGGGATATTTTAGAGAACTCGTGCTCCTCACTTATTCATATCATCAAATTAATAATAAAAAAATATACTGATCAGAGAGCCTATACAAATAACCAAGCCACCTAATAGAGGGTTTTCTGTTTTTTCTGCAACAGCATCAGAGGGAAATCTTGCAGCCAAATGATTCAGTTTCAAGGCAAAAAATGTGCAGCAGTTGATTACTGGCAGTTTAAATAGGGACAGCTGCGCCCTACCACCCCAATATCCCTGCTGCAAACCTGGTCCTGAATTTGATTTTCAACTAAAATTTTGAAGAATACTGCACACCACTTCACATGAAAAGCAAAGTCATCTGAATGGAATCTAGAGGGCAATAAAGAAGCTTTTATGTTCCAAAACTTATTGATTGCGCAGCGGACAGGCTGTGTCGACAGGCATTCATTAAAAATAGGCGATATGTCACATGAGACAATAGTGTCCTTAATGTAATTGTGGCCTCGGGATGAGGGCTGAAAAAAAAAAAAATCAACCAAAGCAAAAATTATCGTCTGTGTCACCAAAAATTTTACAGCAAAAGGGAAAATGGAGTGAGCAGGACACGATTATGTATGTATTAGTTTCATTCCATGCATGTTTGACTGGGTATGTACAGTCCACAAGACCACATATATTTGTCAGTGTGCATTCTATGTATGTGCAGGTCCAAAGATGTGTGAATTAATGGAAAAAACATCCATTCTGTATTGTGAATGTAAATCGTGACCACAGAGTGACGACAGTGTTTCAGACAGCTGTATCCACAAGCTGTAACATGCGCACACATGCACACGCGTTCGCTCGCGTTCTTGAGGACACCAAAGTGTATTTTAAAACAGGCATATCCTCTGTCCGTTTGCATATGCGAATTATATGAATATATGAAAAATAAATACTGTGACATGAGAGCATAATGCAACAGAAAGCCTATGCTTGTACAACACCAGATATAATTCTGAATCATGCTTTACCCAGCTTTGACATCTTTTTCATTCACACTGCATGGCTGAAGTGGTGGAAAAACTAGTGTTAAGTCTAATAAGAAAATCATATTATATAACTAATTTTAATCAGTGATTTAAAACTATTCAAAACACAGAAGATGATTCTCAACTATCCAGCTAAGAGCCAGTCAAACTTTGTTAATGTGTTTCTCTGTGTATCTATTTGTGTGTAAAAGAGACTGTGGAGGAGGTAGTTGCTGTTATCTCCCAATCTTTTCTCTTTATGTAACATCTCTTCCCTCCCTAGCTGCAGTAGAGTAGATCAGGCTCTCCCTCTCTCTTTGAAGTGTTTCCAGGCAGGGTATTTATTTCATTATCTGCTCACTCTCTGTTTCCTCTCCGTGTTTTCTTGGGCTGGATATCAAGGGGAAGACAGGAGTCAAGACGGGGAAAGCTGACGCTGCAGGTACAGGCCGACAACTCTGGACTGTGTGGGTTGGTGTTAGTGTTTTGTTCACATCTTTATGTGGACAATACATCCTCACAAGGATGGGAAGACAGGAAATCTTGATAGGGAGGACTTATTGGAGATTCGCCTCCTGTTGAAAAAAAAACCCACAGGTTGTCTGTGCTGGACAAGCAGCTTATTACAACCCACATTTAAATTTTATTATTAAGCAACCTCTGGTGGCAGTTGTAATTATGACAGGAACAAAAGAGGACATCAGGTGACATATTGTTTAGAGCAAGGAAAGTTCGGAAGTGGTCAGGGTTGATGGATAGATTGACAAAAAGTAGGACTTGACAAGGGAAACCACTATCCATGTTGCATGTGAAACCAGCATTTCTCTCCCCACTGACCATTTGGCAACCTTAACAGGTTTATAGCTGTAACCATGATGACAAAGGTCGTTAAACCTTAAGGAGTTACTTCATTTAACCCAAACCAGGATCCTTTTCCTGAACCTGCTTGAATGAATTCAAGTAGTTTTTTTGCCTAAACCTAACCAAACCATAGCTGTTCTACAACCATAACTGCATGTTTACGACCGTGAATGGGCATACTGATGCACGGTATGCCTGTCGCTTGTATGGTCCTATGGGACATACCTCAGTGTAGGTTCAAACGACCTTTTCATTATGGTCAGAGGACTTGTTTACATAGATACTGGTAGGTGGTTGGGATATGTAATCTGTTCAATTACCGAGCATGCTCCATTCTTGGAGTATCCATCATAGCAGCAAGATATATATGGAGACCTTGACGGGACCATAAATTCCCCCTGTACCTGCATGTGTATGTGTATGTGTGTGTGGGTGTGTGTGTGCGTGTGTGTGTGTCACACATGCATGCTCCAGTAAAACCATGCGTGTGACCTTTCTCCCTGTGTCTGTACGACACATGTCACACCTCAGCTGGGGGTTAAGGGGTTAAATTCGACTGTGTCCACAGTGAAGCTGTACCACCCACAGGGTCATAGAGAAAAGCTGACCTTTCACACATCACTATTGACCAGGTGCAAACTGTTTCTGGATGATGCAGTATTGCAGTTTTTGTTCAGTGTCTGGTAAATACTGACCATTTAAGGCATATTACTATCTAAGCTCATAGCAGACATGATTATAAATAGCATCAAAATCATGTAATATAAGATTATGTAAGACTACCTGATTTTTGTTTATGTTGACAGTTGTTTGCATAGTGTATTTACAGTATTTACAGTTCTAAAACACGAAAACCATAGCATCAGGTACAGCGGTGTCTCCAAATAAATGATGAACTTAAAATTATAAAGCTTTTTCCACATTGTCTATTTAAATTGCAAAGAGCTACAATTATATAGTGGGCACATAGGTTTAAATGCATGATCAGCATTCTGAAATGGACCATACAGATCTGAGTGAGTGAGTGGGTGATCGCACCTACTGAACACTGATTAGAGACTGGGCTTTAAAGGCTCAGCCTGGATAGCATCGTGAGCTGTTCTTAAGAAAACAGAGGAAATACAGTATAAGACATAACTCGTGTGTGCAGCCCCTTCACCACTGACTTTAAATACATAAATGCTAATTATTTTAGATGCTTCACTTTGTAAAAAATTCAAAGTGAAGATTGTTCCTCCACACTTAACTCAAAATGACACAAAAAGAAGAAAACAGACCACCAAAGTTGCCTAAATTAGGAATTTAGAGAAGTGATTGAGCAAGACTAAAAAGTACAAGATTGGCTATTATAAGAAAAAATGTCATGGTAATTGTTTAGTCGGAGTCATGTTTAATTGGTGGTTAATGTTTTTTTGTTTTTTTTTTAAGTAACTGGTTAGCCTTGCTTTCAACCTTGAGTGTGTAATGGAGAGTGGCTTTGCTGTTTTGCTTGGAAAATGGAAAGGTTCAACAGTTTTTCAGCAGCTTAATAAGCTCTATTGGATATTGCCCACAAAACACTCCTCCACACTGTAATTTAGCAAAACACCAACATTAAAGCCACAGTTTTTACACACAAAATGTACAGTAGGTGCTCCACATCACCAGCTACACCATTACTTTCGAGTGAACGCTGCTGAGTCTTTAAAGTTTTTGAAAGCTGATGTACTGCACTCTTGCAGAATAACAGAGGTGGGTATGACAGAATATTAGAATAATGCAAGTAATGCAATATACAACAGTGTTGGCAATGTACATCCTTAACTCTCTGCTGAAATCCTGGAATAAACCAGAAAAAATAGACTGCACTGTTTGAAAAAGTAATCCCATACAAGAAGAAGCTGGATTTGTCTAAAACACAGAGCCAGCCAAGTCGATTCTCATTCAGAGATAATTATGAACAAATAAGGATGACAGCCAATGTTCTTATTGAAAATACAAATGGTCGAGTTGGAAGCTTCTACAAGTTTTTAAATGATCCAACCATTTCCAGTATAATTAGACATGCTCACATTCGAAAGAAATAAGCCGACAAAGCACAATAACACTGTACATGAGGTGATGTTTGAAGAAAGCATTGGAAGTTGAGATACTATTCTATAACAGCGTCTTGTAAGAATTATTGTGAATTTATTCTATGCCCTGCTTTATAACAGATACAGAGGTAGAACTCATCTAACAAATGTTATTACCTCCCACAACTAAGAAATATTGCATATGTGTCAGGTACAGACCTTTACTAACAAGTACATGCATTTGGTCTATAGAAGCATGACTATAGCTCTCCTCCTCATGCCAGAATGGATGGATTACACATTATTGCAGCACTTGTGGGAAACACTGTTTCTTGTGGAAGAAAGTCCGAAGAAACTCGTTATTTTAGACTCCTCACTGCTCCCTGGTACTGTAAATAAAACTGCTGTGTTTTATTGGACAGATCATTACAGATATGAGTGGA
Source organism: Istiophorus platypterus (assembly GCA_016859345.1). Taxonomy (NCBI): domain Eukaryota; kingdom Metazoa; phylum Chordata; class Actinopteri; order Istiophoriformes; family Istiophoridae; genus Istiophorus; species Istiophorus platypterus. The sequence goes on from CM029127.1 coordinate 7,764,453, forward strand.
GGAGCTGTCATGCCCGTCTAAAACAGTTACTTAAATTAAGTCAGATAAAGATGCCCAAATTTAATTCCCTATCTTCAAAGTTTCAATTTCGAGCTCAGTTGGGACTAAAATAGATCCACTTAATAGTTCTGACACTGTGATGTAAATGAGGGCCTGGTTTTGACATATCACGGCTGTCAGGTGAAAAACCTTGTTATTGCAGTTTTGATTTTCATGTTTTCACTATTACTGAAAGATTCCATTCTCTCTGCAGGTTGTGGAAATAGCCGTGGGGTATAAGACACCTTTTCAAAACTAATTAATAATATGAAAGCTTTATTTCTTGCTCCTGAAAAGCTGACATTTTTGGGTTATGTGGTTTTTACCATAGAAGGATGAAATGCAAAATCTCTCTAAATAAGGATGAAATCTGGCATTGATGTGTAAGTCAAGAGCCATATTAAGAAATGGGATCATAATGTCATGTATGTTATATGACGCAATGTAGCTAACACCCAGCACCCAGACTGCACTCAGTGCCTCTGACTGTAATGACTGTACATGCCATGCTATATCCATCCTCATCTCCTTAACCAGTACTGATTTCATCCCTGTCTCTCACTGTCACCCCCCAGCACATTTCTCCCCTCAACTTTTCCACATTTTTACCTTCATTCTCCCCTGTGCATTGTCCTCCTAAAATCTGACAGCTGCCTTAAGGAAAAGGGGGAAAAAAAAGATCCCTCCCACGTCTCCCTCCAGCTTTCCCTCTTGGGTAGGGCTGAAGATACCTCTTCTTTATTTATCCAGACCTGTCTTTCACCAGGATATATTTTGTGTCTGCTTCATTTCTTCTCCTCACCTCATACGCTGACAGATATAGAGAGAGAGAGCGCTTCAAAAGAAACGGGGTGCTAAATAAATGAAAAATGAATGGTCAATTTTGATAATGAAGATCACATAAAATTACACCTGAACGAAACACAGCAGTCACAGAACTGTGTAACTGGAAGGACAGTAAGGAAAGGGCAGGTACAACAGACTAATATCAGCTAGGCGAATGCCTCACACACTCTCACCGCTCCATGACAAACCCCGAGCATGAAATTTGCCCTGGCATTTGCCCAGGCATTGTCTGGAGTCTGGCACCAGGTCCTTATTGTCACTGTGGTGTGCAGGTGTACGGATTGTGAAGTCAGCGAGCATGATCTCCATTGGGAGTCAAACAGTAGGTGTATGCATATAAGAACTTGTTGTGGATGTAAGGATGAAACATTTGATCCCTTGTCAAAGCTGCCACTGTTATTTGTTTGTGCATGTGTGCATTAGTGCATATATTGTATGTCCTCAAATCATTTCAAAAAAGTTTGATCTTACCACACACATCAGTGTGACATGAAAAGAAACAAATGGAAAGGACAGAAAAGCCGATGCTGTGATAAATGAGACAGGGGATCTACTTCGACAGAGCAGAGCTTAGAGATAGATGCATCAGCATGCTAACCTACTCACAATGACAATATTAGCATGATGATGTTAAGCTGGTAAAATGTTTACTGTGTTCCCGATCTTAGTTTAGGATATCACCATGCATATATCTTATATAATATTAACCGTGAATGTTAATATTGAACTTGGTGCCAACCAGACATTGAGATATTTAATTAGATAACTGACAGCTTTGGACTGGTTTTTTCACTGAAGAAAAGTCGAGGGATCACCAAATCCTTAAGATTCAATCTCTGGGAACAATGAATGGAGCTGTTTAGAAATTTCAGTCTAGACCAAAGTGGTGCACCGACTGACCAACATATCAACATTTCTATCTCTAGATTTAAAACTGATAATGTTATGGGGTAGAACAAACATTAAGGAAAGATATTAAATAGACACCAAAATACAAATGTAATATTTTCCAGCACACAAAATAAATGTAACAGAGAATGTCTGAGTTTTGAGTCTGATGAATAGAAACATCAATAAGTATGCATGTTTGTTTTGAAGCAAAAAGGAAATTGCCCCAGCAAAACCACTTATGCTGCTGTTGGTGCTCAATCAAGCAAAGACTATTGAAATGCAAATGTTAATGACAGTGGTGGAAGACAATCATTCTCTCAGAGACAGAATATGTGTCTGGATATTTGGTTGCAAAGAGAACAAAAAAAATTGGCTCCAAAATCAAACTAAACAATCCTACTAGACCTGCCAGTGTATCCTGTCTGAATCCATTTATCTGTAATATGTTCTGGACTGGCTAGAAAACTCTTCAGGGAGATCACGATTTGCTCCAGTATGAGAACAGTTTGCAAGCATAGAAGAGACTGTGCTTAAAAGACATACCTTTTGGAAAACCTACATATATCAAGCAAGACTTGAGGTGTGTTGCCATCTGAGATTTATTCCGACCCTTGAGACTACCAGTAGCCAAAGGGCTGTGTTCATGGAGAAATCAGAAAGAAGTGTTAATGTCAGTTAAGTTAATTGCGGCCTTGCAACAGATTTAAGAACCATTGCAAGTATGGTCACACCTGCCATTGCGTGTTTTTACAGCTCTTAACCGCAACTTACACATACTTAACATTGATTCAAATCATTTCAAAAAAGTTTGATCTTACCACACACATCAGTGTGACATGAAAAGAAACAAATGGAAAGGACAGAAAAGCCGATGCTGTGATAAATGAGACAGGGGATCTACTTCGACAGAGCAGAGCTTAGAGATAGATGCATCAGCATGCTAACCTACTCACAATGACAATATTAGCATGATGATGTTAAGCTGGTAAAATGTTTACTGTGTTCCCGATCTTAGTTTAGGATATCACCATGCATATATCTTATATAATATTAACCGTGAATGTTAATATTGAACTTGGTGCCAACCAGACATTGAGATATTTAATTAGATAACTGACAGCTTTGGACTGGTTTTTTCACTGAAGAAAAGTCGAGGGATCACCAAATCCTTAAGATTCAATCTCTGGGAACAATGAATGGAGCTGTTTAGAAATTTCAGTCTAGACCAAAGTGGTGCACCGACTGACCAACATATCAACATTTCTATCTCTAGATTTAAAACTGATAATGTTATGGGGTAGAACAAACATTAAGGAAAGACATTAAATAGACACCAAAATACAAATGTAATATTTTCCAGCACACAAAATAAATGTAACAGAGAATGTCTGAGTTTTGAGTCTGATGAATAGAAACATCAATAAGTATGCATGTTTGTTTTGAAGCAAAAAGGAAATTGCCCCAGCAAAACCACTTATGCTGCTGTTGGTGCTCAATCAAGCAAAGACTATTGAAATGCAAATGTTAATGACAGTGGTGGAAGACAATCATTCTCTCAGAGACAGAATATGTGTCTGGATATTTGGTTGCAAAGAGAACAAAAAAAATTGGCTCCAAAATCAAACTAAACAATCCTACTAGACCTGCCAGTGTATCCTGTCTGAATCCATTTATCTGTAATATGTTCTGGACTGGCTAGAAAACTCTTCAGGGAGATCACGATTTGCTCCAGTATGAGAACAGTTTGCAAGCATAGAAGAGACTGTGCTTAAAAGACATACCTTTTGGAAAACCTACATATATCAAGCAAGACTTGAGGTGTGTTGCCATCTGAGATTTATTCCGACCCTTGAGACTACCAGTAGCCAAAGGGCTGTGTTCATGGAGAAATCAGAAAGAAGTGTTAATGTCAGTTAAGTTAATTGCGGCCTTGCAACAGATTTAAGAACCATTGCAAGTATGGTCACACCTGCCATTGCGTGTTTTTACAGCTCTTAACCGCAACTTACACATACTTAACATTGATTCCAACCATTTCCAAAGGCGTAATGTGCATTATTTACCATAAAACTGACTCTGACAATACACCGAGTTGTGGAGACATGCTTAAGATTACCATTTCACACTGAACATTAACTTAAGCTTTATTTTCAAGTCAGAGAATCACTGAGTAGTAAGGTAGATGCACAAAAACTCTTCTTTTGTGGTACAATTAGAGAATTCTTGACATCTGAGCTTTTAACGATGGCTACCAAAAAGCACTGCATTCACAAGATCTGTTATAAGAAAAAAATCTCTCAAGAGCATGCATGGCCCCTTGGAGAAGGATAATGAGATGGCTTCTTGCATTAAAAAGGTGGTTGTTAGACAAATGTCTCTCAAATCTCAGATTTTGGAGTGTCCTTAAATGTAGGACTGAGGAAAAGTATCCCTGCAAAACAAAACAATTAAACAAACTAAAAACGATGGATTACCTCAGGGTTCTGGTGGTTGATTTCCATAGTGGTGAATTAATGAGAACTAATGGCAGCCTTAAAAGTAGAAATTCCATTTAACGCTTATGTAGTGGTTCAGAAAAATGGTGTACTTTTCTAAAAAGTCAAGAGCAGTACTTATTTTTCTAATTATGAATGCTGGTATAAATGTCTGTGATAGTGGAAATGTTTCTGTTTGATTTTCAAAGCCTTCCATTGTGTTTAAATATATTGGAATATTGGAAAAATATAAAATTCGTCGTTGCAGTAAAACTGGCCATGAAGGTAGCTGTCATTAACCTTCCAATTGACGTCATATTTGATACCAGCTAATGTGCAATTGAAAAGGAACATTTTACTAGCCCACACAAAATATCTATTCTTATCTCAGTTTGAGCTCCCAGTTCCTATTGAGTGGAAAATGCTGACGCACTGAGGGCTTTGAATGTTTCAGATACCGAAAGTTAAAAATGTATCACCAGAGCAAAAATTTCACTACACCGCAAGCAATTCTTCTGAAAGTTATCTCTGGAACATTTGCCAGACTATGTCAAACATCTGTCATTTTTATTTTTTGTATTGTATTTTTGTTTTCTGTTTAGTGTACGAACGCATGTGCAAATTTCAGATATTTTCACATAGACCTTCACAAAAATGAAGATCAAGAATTACAAAGAATAAAAAAAACACTGTCCCTAAAAAAAAGGAGGGAAAGTGAGACTGGGAGAGAAAGCAAGGGGGGGGCTGATATAGAATTGGTGTGGCAGGTCAGATGGAAAGGAATGAAATCAAAATGTAGGAAGACAAGGCAGAAGGAGGGAGCAGCAGGAGAAGAGTGAAAAAAAGAGGATGGGGAGAAACGCTGAGAGAGAGTGTGGTGCACTGAAGGACACAGGTCTGAGAGGTGGTAAGCAAGGGAAGAGACAGTGAGATGGAGAGAGGGAACAAGGGAGTGAGAGAGGGAGGATTAAATACAGAGAGGGTGGATGTGGCCTGCCTTCTCTCCTTTAGGCCAGAGACTTTATCTCCAGCTCCAGACTGGCAGCAGTGCGCCAGAGAGCCCTGACGACCCGGTGTGATTCAGAAGCCAGGCAGAGCCCATAAACACACGCCGCTGATGGGGAGGTGCTGATAGCATGAACACACACACACACACACACACACACACACACACACACACACACACACACACACACACAAAAACATTAGCATGCCAAACAACATACAAACACAAGTACACACTGAAAAATATTTTACATTTGTTATGGCACTGTGCTCTTGGTCATGATGATTTTTTTTTTGTAATTGCTCCACCTAAGAACGTAATAAAAATAAACTCAATAATAAATAATATCCCACTTTGATCTTTTGATTGATTTTCATAGTCGTGGCCTATGAAATACTCATACTATATGTAAAGGTTTTCATTTTTTGACCATTTCTGTGCTCCTTTTGCCAAGATATATGTCCAGGAGATCAATGATTATTATCCATGATTTAAAAGACTCCCAGATATCATCAAAAATGGCAGATCCAACAATAATCCAAAGAGCAAGAGAGGAAGTTCAGGGTACATACACCAAAGTTAACAACACTATAAAGCAGCTTAAACACAATAAAAAGTCAGTACACTCTGTTGATAAAGTATCTGGATTTCAGTTTACATTGAAGTTTGTTGTAGGCCTGTAGAAAACATGCTGGACACATCATGAAGCAATGATGTACATTTTCATTCCATGACATTTTGTATTTTCTGCACTGTTGCCTTTTTGCACTTTTTTCGATTTCTAGGAAATGTGGATCCCAGCTCTTGAAATATTTTTGCTGCTGACCATGAGTGAACATTAATGTCTGGTGGTAGAGCCTGCTTGAACACTTCTTCCGGTCATAGAGCGGGAAACATGACTGATGGGTTTAAATACCAATATCTTTAATTTGGTCCACTACGCCTCTGCTCCATGAAGTCTCGGCCATCTCAGTTCATCTCTTCCACTTTTGCAATTTCTTTTCTTTTATATTTTTATGAAATGCTAGATTTTTCTTAAATTACAAAACAAGATACCATGGATTGCCCTTTGTTGATTCATAATTATAAAGGTAGCAAATTCTTATGAGTAATTCTGGCTGCAGATTAATTTAATTAAAGCCTTCAACTTAATTAATTTTATGCCCCAAAGCGGATGTCATATCATATATTACACAAACGTTTTAAGGCTCAATAACAACTATTTTCACAAAGACTACCTATCCATCATCTGTCAACTGATGTCCATCCATGCATCGTTTCTTACACAGCGAGTCAAGCTGCATTCAGTTACACTATTTGATGCTCGAGTGCATCAGATAAATCAGCTGGAAGACTAGTCAAGTGGACATTAAATTTGTTTGGACTCCTCTGATTATATTATTAACACACACATGAAGCAACTGAATTATCCTCATTTCTGAAGGTCACACAGGATGCAATTGCCAATTTTGAGGGCATAACGCAGAGGTACTATATAGAGTAGTGAGATGATCATGGGAGATAATGACGAATTTAATTTTGAAACGAGTAATGAGCCATGTTCCACAGTTTTAAAGTAAAATGCCCATTAACTGCAAGCTACACAGTCAGAGAAAATTGACAGCCCTGAGAGTGACGCCCTGTGGTAATGGCCAAAAGACCCAACTGAGGTTCACAGGTTGCCTTGCCAGTATTGATACACCCTGCCCTGAGTTCTCTTCATTGGCTTAGAGGGCCCTCTTTTCTGTGACAGGTAGCCTGTCGATACCACATGCTGGTCAAAGTAGGTGGCTAATCCAGCAACCAATCAATGATGAGATAAGAAGTCACTGGCTGAGGGGGTCACTCACACAAAGCAAATGGCTTTTTGGACCATTTTATTTCAACTCGCTTGAACAATAAGAGCAGCATTACAGCTATAGAAAGACAAGATAGATGAAATGGTAAAAGTGGGTGGCAGGGGAGAGGACAGAGGAGTATGTCTTCTCTTGTTGTTGATGAATACCGAAGGAGGAGAAGTTAAAAGGAAAACACTTCATGGAGTGTTCATGAGCGCTACAGCCACTGAACTGTAAATTCTGTCAACCGATGCAACCCTTTCTCTACAAGCCAAACGACCTGGTGTTGTCAGCTCTTTGTCTGTTCTTTCGGTCGCCATATATCATGAGTCAGCACTGGCCAAAGGGACAGAACAAAGAGAATGAGTTTGTGTATGTCTGAGTGTGTGCACAAGGGGGGTGTGTATGCCTGTGTGCAAGGATCGGAAGAGAGTGAGTGGATATTACAGTAGTGCTGAGCGGAGCAGAGACGGGCCGGCTACAGGAGAGTCGGGAGCCAAGTCTAGACAAGCTCACGCACATACACAGACAAAAAAAAAATAAAAAATCAACACTTTTCAAGTCTTCCAGGTATTGAAAATCTGGGAGATAGGACACTTCTCATCAGGTAATAAGTTCTGTGAGAGTGAGTACCATGGTAGCTGGCTCGGTCTCACTGGCGAGAAACTTATTCCTTCTATATAAAACCTCTGGAATACATGCGTATCTCAATTTTTTGATCTGTAAAAGAAATAGCTCTGAGGAAAATTACTTTCATTACTCTTCTATGTCACAGTGTCCTGCTGATCTGGAATCTAATCAAACTCGATCAACAGAACAGAACTGGGCTGAATAAAAATTCGGTGGCAAAAGCTGTTGCATTACTCCAGCAACCCTGATATTAAGCTCTTATATGAGTTGAAACATTTTATGGCCTAGCGGGGGAAAGTGCATCATTCAAAGAATGACCTTTGACAGCTGTTCAGTCTCGTTTTTGCACATGTGCAAACAACAACATCAATTTCGGCATCGGTCCTAGCATATCATCTAGAACGGTTATCCTTTTTATGAACAAATTCTCTTCAGTTCAATAACCTGTAAATGCACTGTGTTTTTCTCCATCACTTAAATTGTACAATCATCACTCTTGACTCCATGGCAATTTAGTTTGTGTGGCTCCAAGACAAGCACTCAGTTTTATTCATTATTTCATTCCTTTTCCGACAACGTAAGCTTACAGAGTCGCAATGAAAATGAATATGTTTATGCTTGAATATAAATTTGCACCCCAGGGACAAAAATCAATCTCACTTCTGTGACTGACAGTTGTTTGGAGAGTCAAGGACTTGGGATGGATTCAACTCTCTGGCCTTTTGCCAGCAGCCCACATGGAACGGCAATAAAAGAGATAGGACGAGTCAAGGACATGACAGTTGTTGAATTGGCCATGCACCCAATGAGAAACTTGCATCCATCTCTCTGCTGCTTATACATACAGTATAGTGAGGGTCCGCCACTTGAGGCTTGTATGGCTAAAAACACAGAACATCAATGTGCAATAATAAGACAAAAGAAACCGGAGTGCAATGTATATTACAGAAATATGTGACAAAGCCTCTCACCTCTCTACAAACCAAGAGGTGTACAACTAAAAGCTCTGTTGAATGCCAGCCTTGATGAATGCCTAGCATACGTAATTGCCTTGTTCTCATGGTCATTCAGTGGCAGACTTAGATTGCTGTGTGATGGTGTGGGCTAACCACTGCCACTCCAGTTGGGTCGGTAGCAGCGGGAGGGCAGAGGGATATCAGAATGACAGCAAAAGAAATTAGCGAGGCAGTTTTGAAAGCCGAATTACATTTTGTACAAAAAAAAAAAAAAAAAGAAAAGGAAAGAAGAGGAGTGGCACTGCTAACTCCAGCTTGGCTCAGGGCGATGTGCGTGGGCTTGGACAATAACGTAGGGAAATTCAAATAGGTTGGAGTCAGTTCTCAAATTTGATCTATGACCGTGAAGGCAGTGAACGAATGCTGCCTTAGCTTGAGGCCAAAACTGCACAGTCAGGAGGGGAAGCCGCTTACGCTGAGCAATTTTTGGAAGCCAACTAGCTTGACGGATCGTGGTTGCTTGAAACGCCCCAAGTGCACATCTGCACAGTTGTCCCATAAATAATTGTTTGTTACTCTTTGTTGTCAGTTGATGCAGTGCAATTCATCTTCTCACCAGTTAATGGATTTTTAACATATGATGTTCCAAACTCCCAACATCAGGTAAATCACAGAAAAATAAATCCTCTTGTGCACGGCAATATCTAAGACAATTTGGGGGGTATTTAGCAGGTATTTGCCTTTTTAAGACACTAGAGGATCATTTGTCCTTACTTAATTATTCGATTAGTTTGTTTATACAATTTTACCTTTTTTCCCCTCAGTGGCCATGTGCTGAAATATGTATTTTCCTGACTTCTAATGGCTCTGAGGTGCTATTACTAAATCTTACACCTGAATATGTATTAAATAAATTTGCTATCTTATTTTTTTTATCCATTCATAGCAATTGTCTAGTCTTATTAAAAATCTGCTACATAACTTATATTTTTGTTGAGCTGACGAATTTAGCCCTATTTAACTGTATTTCCTCACATACAGCCCTCTTTTTGAGGGATGAATATATCTTTACTGATCCAAATGTAAACAAACAGGATTACAAAATCAGAAGCACAGAACAGTTAACATGTCAAATCAGCCCAAAGATACAGGTCTTATTAAGTACTTTATGAAATCAGAAGAACTGGGCTCACTTACATCTTTAGCCTTAATATATGTCCAGGTAAATATAAAACTCACAATAATTCTCAAATTTTGTGCCCCTGATGCATATTTGCAGGTTTTGTAAATAACGCCCTTCTGTTTTTGGCAGCATAAAAGGAGACTGCTTATTGTTGACACAGGATGAACTAACATGACCATTGATCATAGCCTCCTTGGGTAAATGACAGAGAAAAGGGCCCTACTTGCAGAATAATTTCAACGCTGTAATAGAAGGGACATTAAAGGTCTTATCTTTTGAAGATTTATCCTAGAGTATCAAATTTTCACGTAGTGGCTGGCTATTTGATAGTACAACTTATTTCTGTGGAAGTGCCTTTAACTGGTGACTTTCACTTCAAGAGGAAAAATAATTTAATAATACAATTTTTGAAAAGCATACGCAAACGTTGACAATCGAGCACTTTCTCCCAACAGATGAGGACAAAACAATGTTGATCTTTATCAGGCCATTTCTATTACATTGCCGTTACATACTAAAAGGGTGAAAACCATTATTCTGACCCCTTTCCTCATTCTCTCTCTCTCTCGCTCACAGACACAGTCTGTTCTAATCCCCCCCCCCTTCAGATAAAATGTGGCGGCATACAAAGGTCTTGACCTTCAAAGTACCTATGGGGTTTGGGAGTGTTGTTAGCCCCATCTCCCTGTATCTCTCTGTCCCTTTCTCTCTTCCGCAATCACCAGCAGGGGGGGTGAAAAGGTCGGTCCCAGCGGGCTCAGCCACAGCCGCTGCAGCTGCCTGTCATCAGTCCATGAAGGCACCATGCTAATAGACTTCCCCCGCTCTTTTCCTGTCAAACAAATGGCCTGACCATGGTTCCCCGAGAGGAAGGCCATGTCATAATCGATGCAGCTACTCACGTATATCACTCCCTCCCCTTCCCCTCTTTAGTTTCAGTGTTGAACTGACACACACACACACACGTATGCAAGGTGAAAACACTGGTCTCAAATGCTGTCACTTAAGGCTTGTATACAACTGCTTCTATCCCCTCGAGTAGGACTTAAACACATTGTAAATTGACAAACGGCCACAAATACAAATTAACTTCACCCACTTTTCCCAAATCACTAATCACCATGCAGACTCACTTTGGGCTCCTTGTCAGTCCTTCACTCTTTTGGTCTATCTTGCTTTCCTTTGCACTCGCCTATGGTCTTCTGTGGCACAGTCCCCTAATTAAACGTAGGGAAAAAGTGGAGAACGCTAAATCAAATCCAATTACAGGCGTGATGAACCACATGTGTCCCCCTGGCGACGAGCCTGGCCAGGTTCCCCAAAAGAAAACAACAGCTGAACAACAACCCTGATTGAAATGGCAAGGCTTCAAACAACATCCACTCCCATTGGAGCAGAGCTAAACAAACCCCACTCCCATTGGGCTGACAGTAATGGGCAGAGCAGACTGTAATTTAGAAAGTTGAGGAGAGGGGTGTTTCACATACTAATGCAGAAAGAAGAGATCATTAGCATCAAGTGGATGTGCATTACTTTCATAAATGAACTTCCCCTTTTTCTTTAATGAAAAACATTCATTGATGGACACTGTTGATTTTGGTGGCTGGTTTTGAATTAATTTTAGTGCTGAATCTGTTGATGAAAATGTTTTTTAGCTTTAGTCAAAATTCAGTTGACTATTTTTTTTTTTTTAGTTTTATGCTAGTTTTAGTCACGATAACTAAAGACATTTTAGTTTTCGTTTTCGTCAGTGACATAGTCTCTTTTTCATCATACGTTTTAAATCTTTATGTCTTCAATTAATTTTTGAGGCTGCAGCCGTTGCCATCTTTGTGAGAACAGTAAACATGGTTACAGCTCCCACAAGCCGTCCATGTCACTCTGCTCTGCATTAGTACAGAGTCAGTGGATTGACTCACCTCGGTAAATCCAGTTAGCTTTTCAAAAATGTCCGTTTGAGCAGAGCCACTCTCTAGTCTAATCTACTACAGTTTCTCCTGCTAACTCGGTTTTACCGCAGCTACCTTTGTTTTTCACTGACGAACAGTGAGTCTTTCACTCTTCACTAAAATACTGTTCATATTCTGGCTATAGTTTGAGAGGAGCCGTATTTTAGTAACATTATTACTGTGTGTCTCTGTCTAGCGAAGCTCTAGAGGACGATGTAGATGGAACGCCAACATTAATCCTGGAACTAACTCGCCCCTCCTGATAGCAACACTAAGGATGGTTGACTGGAAGTAACGATGAGGTTACCTCCGCATCTACAGAACTTGACAGCTACAGTAGTTTACCTTCTTATAAACATGCTGCCTGCATGTGTTTGTAGTTTGTCTCAGTCTATTTGGAGCTGATCATTCCCGATGTGCTGTGGTTGAATTTAGTCCATAAATATGTTGCGTCCAAGATTAGAGTTAGGTCAGATAACACTATTGACAGGTTACTGTGAGGTGTTTAAATCATCTCCCGAACAGTAGAGGACATGGTTTTACTATTAAGGGGCTAGAGTGCACGATTCCACGGATGCAGGCGTTTCAATAAAGCATTAAAACCTGTCTGTTGTCTTTCACATTACCATTTACTTTTTATTCATTGATGAATAATGCAATATATTTCATCATATTTCTCATTTTCAAAGGTTACTTTTTATTGTTTTTAATCTTATTTTCATAATAAAAAAGTAGGTCATCAACAGATATTTTCTTTAATAGTTTTCATTAGCGAAATTAACACTGGGGATGTTAAGTAAAAAATACAATTTTCTCTAGACACTTTTATGTTATAATTATAATTCAGAGCTTCACAGCCTTTTTAATTGTGATCCTTTACAAAAAATAAAACAAAACAGTGTATTCTTGTGGCCCTATGTCATGCTTCACATGTCTATGAGCTTGTATTGATTTCATCTGAAATCAATACAAGTGATTTCAGATGGTTTTGTTTACATAACAAAGAGATTGAAGTTTCCAGTATTTTACAAAAAGAACAAAGATTAGAGAAAAGTCCATGAATGCAAATGTGTGTAGAGGCACTTCAGGAGACATTGTGTAAACTACTGGGGGGGGGGGGGGTGGAAAGCTTTCTCCCTTAATTTAATTGCCAATTATATTAGTGCCTTGGTTCTTCTGAGTACAACACAGCTTCCAAGTCAAAATAATCATAGGCTCAAACTTAATGTGTAAATACTCCCAGAGGGACAGGACACATTCGCATAGACTCTGAGACTGAAGCAAACACACTGGCACACACACAAACAATGTAAAAACCAGAATGTGTGTGTGTGTGGGGGGGGGGGGGTCATGGCTCTTGCTGAACGCTCACAGGGATAAAGGTGACAGCATCACCTTTTCCATGCATAGTGCATGGAAAAGTTGGTGTCACCAATCCAGAACTTTTCACCTCTGCTTCACTCTCTGGTGATGCCAAAGAGACCGGCAAAACCAGAGGAGGGCAGTGGAAGAAGGAGAGAACAAAGGAAATGCAAATATGCCATGGATCAAGTGCCTCTATGTGCACTATATGAATAACCCAACAGGGATGCAGAGTCTATGTGTGTGAGTCTGTGTGTACCTATGTGTACAACGCTCGGCTCACTCCATGCCCAAGGAGGGATAAAGACAGTGAAATGCAGTATTTATAATTCATAGCCAAACTTCATGAAAAGCGACGGCAAGCGAATGACAGGTGTGCTCAGCTCTCGGCTGCCCCTCGGGAATTCAAAAACGGCCTCCTGTAAGTTTAGGGACTGAAGAAGTTTCTTCCTTTTTAAAAAAGCAAATGAAGCAACAAGGAGTCGCTGCGAAAAGAAAAAAAAAAGTGCCCCTCAAGGTCAGGAAAGACACAGAGATGAATAAAGGGGCGCAATTGTTAAATCTAAACTCTTCGAGAGTCTCGCCAACCTCCAGGTTGCTATGCACCAACTCCTTCAAAAGGGGACAGTCAGAGAAGCAGACAGGTATGCCTGGCAGGCAGACTTATTAAATGCACACCAAGTGAGTCAGACATCTAAAAAAATGTTCAAATCCACTTTTCCCAAGGGAATGCCAAAAAAAGACTGAATAAAAGGAAGAAAGAAAATACTTGGGTCTTTTGTGAGAGAGGGCAGGCACGCAAGAATGGCACCTGAAGCAAATGGATTAGACGTAAGGCTGCATAAAAGGGAGCAAAAAAAAGGTAAAATTAAAAGGAACCTGATGCAGGGCAGATATATTTTCGGATGGAAAATGACATCAGGCTTTTTGTCATTGTCATTTCCTCCCCCGACATGGCTCTTTAAGCAGAGAAAAGAGAGAAGGCGAGGGGAGAGGTCACTAGCTTTCATGCCAATTTGGCTTTATTAGCAGGGGAAAGGAGAGAGAAGAGTGGGGATAGATAGAGGGAGAGAAAAGAGGAAGGGGGAAGAGAGGGAGTTCTCAGAATTAAAAGGAAGCTATTGATGTCTCTTGCTCCAAGGCCCTCTTTTTACCCGACTTCTAATTTAGCATTTCACACACAGCACACAGAGAAAATAAATTAGAGGGGCAGGGAGAGCCGAGAGAGCTGGATAGCGAGAGAGGATGTACTGTGTACACAGAGAAGAAGGTAAGAAGTGAAAGTGAAGGAACAGAAAAAAGAAATTAGGAGATTTTGCAGATAAAGCATAAGGAATAACATGTAAGAAATGTGAGAGGGGAAGATGAAGCATGGGGAAAAGAGGGGAATTATCTTTCATCAAGGCGTCCTTATCGGTGAAAGGATTGGGGAGCAACCCAATTAAATCAGCTTTTTCACTAAAGAGATTTCATCAACCGCAGGGCTCTTTTAACTAGTGTCTCAGCGCAGGCTAATACAAACTCACAAATGTGCAGAAACACACACACAAATGTCCTGCAAAGATGCAGGAACGCAGACACCCATGCTTAATTGTTACTAATGTTGTTTTAATATTAGTACGCTGAGGAAAACCAGGCATGTGAGGCCCTGTTTAGGTTTTAGCTAAGTATTGTATAAGTCTCACAAACTCTCATACACTCATACACACACACACACACACACACACACACACACACGCACACACGCACATATACATACACGTGAAATTTATGAGTGTTCATTCCTCGTGCCACAGATTCTTTTCCATAAATTTTATTGTCCACAAAGTCCTTTCATCTTAACAACAGGACATCTAAACACAAACACCCACCTGTGCCCACGCACCTGTGATTTCACATGTCTCGCTCACACACACTTACATGTACACACACACACACACACACACACACACACACACACACACACAGATTTATGGCCACTGCAAATTCCCAGCCCAGGCAGATAGCAGTGGCCGCAGACATAGCGAGACAGAGAAGGGTAATTTCTTCCACTGTGGGATGAGTGAATGCTGATAACGCCTGGTTGTCTTCTCATCTCCTTTTGTCTTCTTTCCTCACTTCGAACCTTCCTCCTTCCTTTCTCTTCTCCTCTCCTTGCCTCGACCCCCCGAATCTCCTCCTCTTCCCTGCCTTGTCTCTCTTGTTTAAATGCTGTAAAAAGCAAATATCAACCCATCCATTTGCAGCATTCACTGGGTCTCTGTGTCGCTCAGTCTTTAATGTATATTTGTAAGATTTCCCCATGTAACAGGTGAGATAGCCAGTAACAAGCGACTCACTCCTCAAACAGAAGGGCAGTATATATGTGAAAGCTGAAGATATGGGATCCCAGGGAGGACAGGGAAGAGGACAAAGAGACACAGGGAGAAGAAGGAGCTTATAAGAGCAAAAATGTCAACTGATCCACTAGCTGTGGATTGAATAAATGTATTATTGTGAGAGAGGATTATATTTCAGTACTGCTGCACTACCCCCACCAAATACAAAATGTATTGTGATGGGTCCGCGTGATATCAGTTTATTCGAAAATGAAAAACCAACAGCTTAGAGTGATAAGATCAAGCTGAATTAGAATTATTATTTTTATTTATTTATTCATTTTTTTTCGGTGCTTGTTCTTAAGCAAAATTGAGACTTCATTCCACAGTTAGAGATTAAGGTGTAACAGATAACCTCCCGTGGCAACTTTCATGTCCTCTCCTCCTTTTTTCTCCCTCTTCCTCTAGTTCCAGTTCTCAATATCTAGTCCTCTTTCTTTCCTCCTTTTCATCTCAGCTCCTGCCGTTGACCCGGGCCAGGTCGGTAGAAAAGTCTTTCTGAACGCCAACTGTCAAGATCACTCTTCCCTCGCCTCTCTTGATTTCTCTCTCTCTCTCTCTCTCTCTCTCTCTCTCTCTCAGCCATTCCCTTGCTCAGATCACCTCTGAGAGGCAGCAGTTTCTGTACTTCACCTTCATGTGGCTTGGCTTTTGATAAGAAGAAATGCAGTCTCACTGTGCCGCTGGGAGAGGGCCTCTGGTACCGGGTACGATGCTCCCACTTTTCCTCTTCCAGTGGGCTCCAAAAACAGGTTAACCACTTTAGCCAGTTAAATGATCACAGATTCACCCAAGTTACATAAAAAACAAAGATTAAATATATATGCCATATGTTTCTGCTCACTTACTGGTGGTATCCCGTTGTGTTCTGGATTTATGTGACTAGTTTTAAAATATCCGCCTCAGGAGGTTTCTACCATCACCACACTGCCATAGAAATGTAGAGCTTTTCATTTGTGGTACTCACAGCACCATCACTTGTCCATATAATTCTAGAGACAGAAGGCACTGTCAACATTTGGTATTAATGAATACCTTAACAATATTGCATTGTCTGTTTGCAATATTTATGACAATAGTCTACAGAACTACAATATCATTATAGTCACAGTATAATTAAGCAGGTGTAGTGAGATTTACACGACCAGCCCCCGTATCCTCGCTGTGTGATAGAGGGCGAATACACAGGGTGTTTTGGAGAAGAGAAGAAATGTGACTGCTCCTTACATTCAGAAACTTGATTTTTTTTTGGACACTAAAATTCAAACCACTACTCAGGTATACTTTCCACTCTACATTCTTTGTTTACATATTCTGAAGCGTCACCTTCTGACCTTTTAAAAAATGGTTGAACGCACTCAGCGACCATTTCAAAATGGCATCTGTGGGTCACATTTTGACAAAAGATCAGGGCCACATTCTGGTACAGGGAAGGCTTAAGTGCAAAGGGTAATACTACAGAATTCTGAGGGAAAAACAAACTACGGTCATTTTACTAAAGAAGTCAAGCAATATTTGGCCTTTTTCCATCATTTTTTTGAACAACTTCTGATTTTATGCTGCACACAGCTTGAGTCTGCGAACAGCAGGGAACAGTGAAAGGAGGTAGTGACCTTGCTGAAAAGTTGGAGGTGTTCAGTCTTTTACCTGCAGGTCTTCATCTATCAGCCTCATTGTGGCTGCTCTTTCTGGTTCCAATACTCCCTGCAATACTTCACACTGATCCACTGTCCAAAGATGCTGAAGATGAGAGGTTGTCTAGATTTGAACAATTGTGGGAAGTGCTAAGATCACTAACTAACAAACACATTGTATTTCCCAAGACTACTTCATACTAAAAGTCAATCTGTGTTTTTCATCAGTTGCCAAATCCTTTTAATATGGACCTGCAGCAGGAGGAAATGTTTAGTTTGCATAAGGAATAACTTAATACAGGTTTTTCCAGGAAAGTTGCCACAGACACCTAGTTTGTACATAAAAATTGCAAAAGTTTCATCAATTGGCCATATACTCAGTCACTATTTTGTTATGTCACTCAATAAAGTGACTTAACAAACATTTATTTAAATCAAAATCTTTGAGACTGCCACTTTTTACTAACTTCAATTAAGGGCAGACTGTATTGGGTGATACACGGATCCAGCTGTTGGATCCCAAATTAATTTAAGCCTGCTGTTGGACCGGCGGAACCTTTGATCTCATCTGTCTGTGCTTTGAATTTTGTCTCCCATGTTCCCACCTGACTGTGACCGTCCGCCCTTTTTTTCACACTATCCAACTAGTAAAAACTTAGAGGGTTTTCTTTTTCATCATGTTGCGACATACTTCTCTGATGAATTGCCTCAAAGTGGATGTACAATGCAATAATGACAAAGTATGTAGCTTGCTTTTGTTGTCTGATGTAGCACCTCAGCTTTTTCTCTCTGCGGGTTAATGTTCTCAAACCTCTTTCATGTTCCCGAAGTTGTTCCTTTTTTGGAAGCCTAATCCGCCACGACCCACCTACTAACATTTTTCTATCTGCTTTGTGTGTTGCAAAAGATACATACATAATGTGGATATGTGAACACAAAGTTTTTATTTTACATTAAGATTTATGTATTTTTGTAAATCTTACACAACCCATCTCTAAAAAAACACTTTTACAGGGACTATTTCTTTGCTATAATTTACATTTCCTTCAGTGAACTAACTAACATTTTGTCACCTTTACACTAGGTTCTAATAAATCTCCGAGTGTCCTGGAATTGAATGGACCTGTTGTAAAAAGCCACAGAGGTCTGTGTGTGTATATTCTAATACATTCAATAGGGCGCACACATGAACACCCAGACTCACATCACACACACAGACCAATGAACCACCACATTAAGGAGGAGGCAAGCACATTAGAGTCATCTTATTTCTGGTAGAGGAGAGTATATCTACTGAGGAAACATAACAGCTGGACTATGTCTATGTGTGTGTGTGTGTGTGTGTGTGTTTGTTTGTGTGTGCAGTTCCCATTTCTCTCATGCATGTTCCCTTAGTGAAAGCCTTCACAGACTGACCTATTTACTATTTATTTCACTATCGTCTGACTCATTGCCTCGTAAACTCTGACAATCATCAAATTTCCATATAATCAGTCATGAAATGGAAGCAGCAATAGTGATTTATCCCACTTATTAGGAATATAGTATAATATAATCTGTGTAGGGTGGTCAGTCAGTTATGTATGAGTAATAAGTCCTTGATGGTCTCAGGTGTAAAAGACTCCGACTCTTGCCATGAAGACCAGCCAGATTTCCCATAAGCCGTCACTCCCACGCCCAAACCCATCAGAACTGATTGGATGCCTAGGGGATATTTTAGGGCTTAAAATGGAAAAGGTTGATCGTGCCACATCAAAACCTCTTTCTTCCCATGAGGTGTGACATTTTACATCTCTCCAAATTGTACTCACCAAATAGTCACACACCCACACACACATGCATACACATTAACATGCACATAAACGCAAATGCAGGCGTGTGCATGAAAGTACACAAATTCCATTTACCACACTAATGCTTCCCCCCAGCTGTGACATTAATAGCTATGTTAACGCCCCATAAATGTGCCTATTTGCAGACACGTAAACATACACACACCAACATACACATATACTAATCTACCCTCCAAGCCCCCCTGAAGCCAATTAAAATCTCTCACGGCTGTAGTCTATCCCAGGGATTAGTTGTGACATGGACTCACTTTACCACACACACACATACACACACCTTGAGCCCTATGCAGATTTTAATACATTCTAACCAGTGGCAGGCATATTGCTCCTGAGAAGCAGGTGTACCTGCAGGAACCAACGAGGCAATCATTAAGAGGCCATATAGTTAGAGCACCTGAGGAAGCTGTGGCTCAGAAAGAAAATAAAAACACATATAGTATCACCCGGACTTTACAACCCATGGTTAACACTGCACCACCACAATTCCATTCAATGGGGAAGGTGGTGGATGAGTTCTCAGGTTTTATCTTAGAATTCGATGGGTGTAATTCATTGAATTATGTAGTGAAACATACGGTTCATTTAGCTTCACAGTGGCCAAGCGCACAGACCCTGTAAAAAGTCTCAATGAGTCACATTTACGTTGGTTCTACAGGACAGAGTTTTGGTACCCTGCCACCCTGGCAGATTATAAACTCTGGAATTTAAGGGCAGTAGGAAAAAAATTTGAACTGAATCCCTGTAACTAGAAATCAAGTCTTTAGTGTACTCCCTTGAGTGCTCCTTCTAGTTAGAAACACTTGAAGAACGAGTTCAATATGAGCCATCACTTATTGCCTTCTTTTCTGAAGTACGGACATGTAACTTTTAAAAGAAGAAAAAAACACAATCTTCCTCTTACAAAGGAGAAGCAGTATCATAAGTAACCCTTGCTCAATTCAATATACTCTGGGGCTTTGCTGTTCCATCCTTACTTGGTCTGGTAGTTAATACTGGCTAATGTTAGCTAATGTTACATAACTTTGCTTAGATATTGCTGGGTAACTGACACTAACAAGTCAGTTTCTGATTTTTTGACTCTTCTCTACTTGTGCTGCTGTTCTTTACATTGAATCATTTACCATTATGCTACAAATTGTGTCTTGTGGCCACAGTGGCTGGTGTTCAGCAAACAAAACATAGTCTTGCTGGTCCTGCATCTATCACTATGCAAGATGAATAGGAGGAGCTTTATTCATCCCAGAGAAGAAGTATGGTAATAGAAAGCAGATATGGTATTCCACATAGACCAGCCAGATATTGCTATCTGCTGCAGGTAAATGTGAGTAAATAAAATGCATATGAGTCAATTCAAATGAAGCTCAGAGCAGTGAATGCTCTGCCATATTCATTGTGTCGTTACTGGGTTTTCTATGGCAGGAAGCCGCCTTTCCACACCGACCCTACATTCACAGAGAGCAACAGTCTTCCAGCACACGGAGGCAATGAGGATCCGAAAAGAAAATACACTAAAAGCACCACAGCAGATTTATTATGTGTGTTTCCGTGTGTGTGTCTATGTGGCTGTGTGAGTTTTCACACGGACACATGTACACACAGATGTACACATTCAGTGTTAAACAGCAATAAACCTTTGAACCAGTTGAAAGGGAGTTTGGCAAGGCTTCCATGCTATAGCTGAAAAGAGTAGTAAAGGAAAATGCCCTGCAAGCCGCTTCCTCCATTCATCAATCCACTGAGCCCTGTCCTAACCCAGACTAATGGAGGACAGATGGGACAGAAAAGACAGACATACTGTGATTCATACAGTTCCAATGAATTCCCAGCCTGAGGTGAGCTCTCTAAATTGAATGATATTGAGGATGAGCAATGTGCAGGCACAATGATGGTAAGGGATAAGAATATTCGGGATCAGGACAGCAGGTAGGAACAAGAATTGAATCTGCTCTGCAGCACGAGTGACTTTGGTTTACTTATCTTTTTAAAGATGTTCTTGACTGTGGGCCTTCAGGTCAAAGTGGGCTGTGATTGGCTGCTCTACTAAGTCCACTGTCAGGGCAAATTATGCTGATGATGATTATTCATCAAACAGATGGGGGGGAATTATAAATATTCATCTGTGATTTTGCATAGTGAGGACCCGGTGTATGCTGTCACGCATTTCTGAACTACAAATGTTCCTGAGGCTTGTAAATCCTGAGGACCCACTTAATGTAAGAAAACTGAGTATAAATATTCCAATGTCTTATGCAAATGGAACATAAACCACATGACTTTACACATAAGGAAGGTAAGGTTAGAAGGGGAGATAGAGGAGGGATGTATTGGGAAAAAATGGCACAGAAAGTTGGGGGAAAAAAAACACTTTCCATACACTTTCTAACACATGCTGCGGGTGCAAATGGCCCAAATGGTTCTAGGAGTATCTGAAAAATGACGCCAATGGATAAAAGAAAGGGGGCATGTTAAATAAATGAAAGGCCGCGAACTGATGAATAGGATGTGACAGGGCCGATTTGTAAACGCAGAGTAAGGCATAAATGGAAAAAAAATTAGCCGAGCTATTCGTGAACAAAGTACTGCGGTTATAGCATATACACAAAAGTGCGTACATACACACTCCCATACACAGACAGCCTTCCTACTTCCGAACTTTACAAGGCTTCCTGTGTTCAACAGCACAAACATGATGTTGCAAACAAGAAAGACTGGGGCTGATAAAATAATGAGAACCTTATTGTGGGAAAAAAAAAAAAAAAATCAAATAACCGCAGAGACTTCAACACAGTCAGGTAAATTCATTAAGTGCCACCCTTTATGGTAATTTACCAGCCTAAAATAATGATTCAAATAATGAGTCAGTAATATTGATTAGAAGTTAGTAAATGATGTGTGTAATCCACTCCACTGATCATGAGTCAGTGGAGACAGTATGAGCTATCGCTCTCAAGAAATGGTTACTGGATGCCTGGGGTAATGTGGTATTAATCAATACAGTAAAGCACACAATCAAAGATGAAAATTAAAGAAATTAGCATGTTTCTTATGAACACGCGGTTCGAAAACATGTAATACCCCCAACCCTCCTACACCAACTAAATCAATCATATGTGATTCAGCAAAACCTTGGCAAGTTAAAAAGCAGGTGCCTTTGTCTCATCTTCAAAGTCTAGGAGTCCTGTAGAGGAACTAGGCTCTATTGAGATAAAAGTCAGAGCAAGGCCTGATCAATACTCATATTCCTGCACTTCTCTTTGAAAAACACAGACTGTCAGTGTCTCCTACAGCTCCTTTTTACCTGTGGACAAACAATCAAAGTGAAACTAAGGCAATCAATAAACAGTTGGATTTTCATATCAATGCGTATTACGTTAATTTGTGGGATCATAAACTTGACTGGGAGAAGCGGTGTGTGTAGGCAGGCTTGGGTACTGTATGTTCCTATGTGTGCGAGTAAACATACGTGCTTATGTTAAGTGCCAGTTTCCTAAAGAAAAAGAAAAAAAGTACATCTATTGCCTTTCAAAAAGATCAATAAAAAGTAAGTTATTATAATACAAACCCATGCAGAGCGGGAGGAAAACTCTATTCCCCAGCAATTTATCTTATAGACTGAGCCGCTATTACAATGTCTGTGTTTTTGTGTGCTTAACTGATAAACAGCAGACATAGATTATCCTTTGTTAAAACTCACTCTGCATTTGTTTTCCACCATAGCTCACAGCAGTATCCCAACATGAAGGTTTTATAAAGCAAGATTAAACCAAAATAGCATTTCTAGAAAAAAAAAACATCCAGTGGCATCTGGCTGGAGCGTGTAGCTCCCACATTTGGAGTGAAGCGTATGGTAAGATCACACATCTCAATCATTTTTTTTTTTTTTTCGTCTCACTGCCTTTAGAGCAGGTAAAAAGGCACCAGTTGCGATAAACAGTCAGCTGATTGATCCACCAGATGCTGAACCCATTGAGAGTGGGAGGGATGGATATGGAGCAATGATGGTCTGAAACGATGTGAGCAGAATGTAGAATAGTGTGTGTCTTTTATGTTAATTCCCTTTCAGGTGAATAGAAAGCCATACAGACTACCAAATCTCATTATGCTGGGCTGTCATAGACTCTTTCTGTCTCCTCTCTTCCAGATGGCTTGGTTTCATCCTTCCCTGTCCTCTCTCCATCTCTGTTTTTGTATTTCTCTCTCCTCACCCCCCCCCCCTTCATATCCAATTTCTGGCTTTAAATAACTTGTTTCTGCATGGATGGACAAAAATCAACTCCAGAGTGACACATCACAGATTTGTCTTCCGGAATTAATTTCCATGACAGAACATAGGATGCTTTAATGAGTTTTTATTGCATATTGATCACACATTGATACCAACGGCAAATCATTCGGTATAGATTATGCAGCGACCAGTCCTTTATGACAGCTGCTGTCTGCGTGGAGGTTTGCTACAGCTACTAGAGCACGCTCTCTGGAGCCCGGATATTCATTTGGCTAAATTGAATTGCACAGAACAAGATATGCTCTGGCATGTTAGCTTATAATGGGTACAGGCAGCTGAAACTCAGTGTTCAGGATAAAGCTATACAAGCTGAGGTTTCGAGTTCCAATGGTGCTTGGAGAATTACAATTAGCTTTAGCTGCCATCTTTTTCTTTTTTCTTTTTTTCCTATTTGCTACATGGTATAGGCTCAAGTGTGGATTCATTATGCATTACTTTTATGACCTTGCTATATAATTGCAGTTTTAAAAGTTTCCATAAGGAAAAAAATAATAATTCAAGCATGAGAATGAGAAATGTACTGGAGGGTAAATGTCTTACGAGACCTCCAACCACTGGTATGTGAATTAACACTCATCTTTTCATGCCACAGACAAGTAATGATCTAAGGTCATATCATGAGTTTGTAAGTACCATTAAAAATATTCGGAATGAGAGGCTGATTGCAATGCCAGTAGTTTTGCAGGTATTTGATTATAAACCAAAGTATTGGGCAAAATAAAATTTAATTAAATTTGCTAGTCCATCTTATTGCTGTCGAGATATGTCACAAAAAAGTCACTCCAAGTCAACTGGTTTGAAATAGTTGTTAAGATATTTTAGTCTGGATAAAAGTGATGGACTGAAAAATTGACTGAGGCTAAAAAATGACGTATTTCACTGTAGTTTGTGGCTGTTGGCCTTGTATTGATAACACAATGCTGGCCATATTTTACCAACGTCTTTGGCAAACATTTCCACTTTGTGATGAACATTTGTGACCACTGGCTCCACTCTTAGGCCTTAAAACACTTTTCACCCCCAGGCAGTGAGGACCCTCCAAGAAGAAAGGGATTAGTTAGAGGAGGGATTAAAGATACATCCCTCACTTCAGAGGCTAATCAAACATGTACCCTCTCATGTCCCTCATCCAAGCAGTTAACTGACATTGACTGACATTAGTTGAAAGCTCCTCAATCGGTTTCTGTCCACTTGCATACTAACAACCATGGTACCACCCGGTTTCTCATTAGCACCAAGCTAACTGTGACAGCATTAATTAAAGAAAAACAAATATTGTTACCGGGCTGGAGTGGGAAAGATACACAAGCAAGGTCATTCAAGTAATAAAGGAATGCACTGTAATGCTATTAACAGTGTAGGAATCTACTAATCCACGAGCCTAAAATGAGGCTCATGGATGAACCATGCGTTCATATGAAAATCTGCACACAAAAACTGTTCGGCGTTTTGCAAAGACTGTTTTCTCCGCAAACTCCCTGAACATATTATATTACAGAAAGCCTCCATAGCTCAAAGCTCATTTCAATTCTCTGCTGTTTGTGTAATGGCTTTTCCTTGCTAACTAGGAGCTGTCGCTCTGTACATTAAATATGTATGTTTCAAAAAGTACAATTCATTAGTTAACAATTAGCAATAAACAGGGGTGGAAATGAGATGGGAAGCACCCCAATGGAGTATAATTTGTGTGGGGAACTGTGTCTGGTTAGAGGAATTTCATGTCCTGAATAAGGAAATAAAGGACTGCCTTAGATACTCTTCTCATGGGACTAGGCCCTAACACACAGTCACAACTCTCTATTGAAAATGCTTTAGCAAATTTGTATAATTTCTTAAGTTGAGGGTAGTATTCTCTTAGTTCTGTTCTCCCATCAAATCTTACTGAGAATTAACCTTTTAAACCCTTGATCATCAAATATCAACAGGCCAACACGGAGTTGTAGAAGTCACACATTATTACTTTCAACATTTCATGAATGAAACTGCCATTTTACAAATCTGGTAAACATAGGGCAACATTACCAATTACTCGGGTTCATGTTCCTGACCCCTTAACAAATGTAACCCCTGCATTGGTTCCCTCAACTAAGCATCTTTAGGTTGCTTGATTCTCTACTATATTCACTTGCTAGTTGTTAACTTTGTCTGTCATTCAGCATTGGGTGGGTAGCATCGGTGTTTCAGAGCTTTATTGCCACTAGGGTTGAAGAAGCTCAGAGTCAGTTATGCAGTGAATGTGAAAGCTGTGAAACCAGAGCACTTATCTAAAAGAGGCATAAGAGCTACAGTATGTAGAGCTGCAAAGTTGGGTTTTAATACTATAAGCATTACTACCGACCTATTTTCCCATTACACAGAGTTATTTGACTCCGTGTTATCAAAGAAAAACTCATTAATGCAGATTTAAGGCTTACAGTTCCTCTGTCAAAATGCCATCCTTTAAACATAAATTCTCAAAAACAGCATTGTAGTCTGAAGATTACAATGGCTGCTTTACTCACTGAGCCTACAATATATTCATTTAACTAATGGGAGTCTAAATTGTCCATACATCCTGGTGATAGGGCCAACCTCATCTCTGAGCTATTACACACCCATCCTACATGGAGCACAATAGACTGTACACTAGTATCTGGGTACAAGCATGTGTGTCATGAAGGTGAGAGCACACAAATTACAGTGAAAATCACTGACATTTAACTCATGTCTGATGAACAAAGGTAATTGGATCATATAACGAAATCCCCTGATAGTATGGCCTTAAAGAGAGGTTGAAATAGCGTCTGAGTACGGAGCCTAATGGTTCTAAATGGGGAGACAGTGATATGTTCTGCATGGTAAATATCCATCTCTCCATAACCACATTCTCATCCCATTCACATTTGACTGGTCAATGCAATTCCATAGGGCAATGAAGATGGAGAGTGCAGCTGCAGCGCTGCACCAAAGGTAGGACAATCTATCAGTGTAGAGTTTTCATGTGTAACTGCTGAATATTATGAATATTCTGCATTATATTCAGTGTAAGAACCCCTTATAGGCAGATGCATAAAATAAAGAGCTTGAAAACTACTGAGCAGTGACTATGTAAAGGAAAGTACCTTAAAGCAAATACTACTTCAAGGTCTTCTACTGCACTGACGCTTTAGAATAGTCCCTCACTTGAAAGTCACTCTGGATAAAAGCATCTGCCAAATGACTAGATGTAAATGTAATGAAATGGAAGTTCTTTCTTTTTATTTAATAAAGAAAGCAGTTATTTAAGTTTAAAGTTGTCAGAATGACCAAACAGCTGAATCATCTGGTTAGCCACTGATGCTTCATGTGTTTATCCCATCGCAGGTGCAGCAACTAGAGTTTTGATTCATATTTGGGCTAAAATTGTAATCAAAGGACAATTATGCTAATCAAATGTCAACATGAATAGAGGTAGCTTTAGCTTCCTATGAATATTCCCAGAGTGCTGTGAGAGAGAATCGTGCCTTTTCTCTGTATTTCTGCTCCCACCACTAAACCCATGGCTGTGGTCTGCGATGTTGGCACTGTGTTGAGGTGATATTATTAGTGCAATGATATTAAGTCGTCTCATTTTAAGGAGGCGGGAGCAAATGACAGCTTTGAAACAAGCGTTTGACACTAAAACCGTCACTAATGCTAATTCCTCTGGTGCTCCTAAATAAATAATCTCCAATAATTACAAAAAGACCTACTGTCAAGGGGAGGGGAGGAGAGGGGAATACATCCTGCCCCCTTAAAACCTTTGACAGTCACACTAACTTAACAAACCAACTATTTTCAATTTGGTGTAATAGAAGAAAAATATCTGGTCATCTTGGAGTGAAATGTAAGAGAGAGGGGACAGGCAATATAACAGATACGTAAGGGATTGTATCAGTGTTGTGTGTGTGTCCGTGTGTTTCGCGATTATCCATTGAGGACGTCCTTGTTCCTCTCATCATGAGAAGCCGTTATGTTTAAAAACAACAGAGCATTTAACGAACACTGAAAGAAAACAAAAAAGCTATCCGTAATGGAGGTCATGGGTGGTTTGTATCCACGCACTTATAATGAAACACAAAAATCACAGAAATGGATTTGCGGTGTGTATTTGTGCCTCTGTTTGTGCCTGTTTGCGAAACATTTGGCTAGAGATATTTCTCACACTGCAATTTACCGGTCCAGCGAGACATTTCTATTTCAACTGAAGGGTTTTGTTATTCAGAGTCCCTGGCATATATGGGTGTGTGTGTATGTGTGTGTGCCAATGCACGGCAGCGAGTGAACAAGAGATTTAAAGAGAGAGCTTCAAACTGCAGTGAAATGAGTCAGAAGGGGGGATTAGTGAGGGGTTATAAGCCTGTTGTAGGAGTTAGGGCCTTTTTAGCTGAAGATCAGACAGAAGGCAGCTCTACAGCCAAATCAGACGCTGTGTTCTTCCCACACTATGCTCTCTGCCTCTCCTTATCATTGTGGCAGTACAATGACTGCTGTGCATGCCCTTGGTTATATGACTCTCAATACAGAATGGAAAAATCGGTACTTTAACTGTTGAGCATCGACTTACATGAAAGTCCAAAAAAAGAGAAACATGGGAGTCAGACAGTGATTACAGTGCACACGTGAACAATATCAAAGTAAAAGGTATAATTTCATTAAACAAAACACAAATATACAGGAATAAAACCCAGTGGACTCTTCCTGTCTCTTGTATCTACATATTAAGGACATCCAGTCATGACTGCTAACACTGCAGAGACTTGTATAACACATAATTGATAGGATAAGTGACACTGGTGTCAGCATTTATTCATGTTTAAAGCCCTGCGTATAATATCTATAAGGATAACATAATCAGTCTGTCTTGTTCTCCCATTAGCTCAAACAAATGAGATCCAGTTGGTTGAGTTTCTTACACAAACATGCCCATATACAAACACGTATGTACGCTTTCATGTGTGCATTCCCACATGAAAACGGGCATTGATGCATCCCACACCTCCTGCTTGAGTCAGTAAATGAATGATGTGAGAGAGACAGATGAAAGAAGGACACATTATAGCCCGCTCTAGCCTAACACTCTGTATGTCTTCAGGTCTACAGCCGACTTAAGTACCCACTGTGGGATTGGCCTTTTCTCTCCAATTAGGCTTAGTTATTTTAGACATCTGCCAAAAAAAACAGCAGCCCAGCACATATTTCACATTTTATAAAAGCCGGTCTGGTTGCCAAGATAATTTTGCTGCAGAGAATCTGGGTTTATTGTGGTTATAAAGAATTAAAGTAAGCTAAAAGAGTCAGGACTTTGTCACAAAGCGGACTCTTAGATTGGCTGAGACATTCAGCGATTCTGAATTTAGTCCTAGATTCTAATCTAAGGCAATTTTATTTCCTTGTATCGCGATCGTGAGATAAACCCAGTCAGGTGTGCGAGCCCCATTTAGCAAACTGTTATCTGCCACTTTAACTCAAATGTGGGAAAGGTTTAAAGATATTCACCTTTATACTCTGAGATGGATTGGTTACAATTTGTGAAAGGTTATAATCATGGCTGCACAAATGACAGGGGCATGCATTTTCTATTGAAATGCACGTGCATATGATGGAGCATCCTGCCAGGACGGAGACAGGGATGTGATGACAGATCATTCCACTTAAACAGCAGAGACACACACATTCACACAACCACAGTCCTTGTGATACAGACAAGCACCCAGATAAACACAGACACACACACATAAACACACACGCACACAAAAACACACACACACCTTTAAAAAGTGTATAGAGATGAGGGTTGGCTGCAAGCCAGTGTAAGATATTACAGCCATACTTCATTACTCACTGGCCTGGGCTGAACCCAGATTTTACTGCAGGAATAAATAGTAAAAAAATAAACAAAGAAACTGTGACTTTCATTTAGCAAAGGGGCTAAAGTAAAAAAGAAAACAAGTGGAAATGTACTGAAGAAGTAAAATGATATGATTATATGTAGGAAAAAACAGTAAAAAAAAATCATCAGTCAACGATAGGGCTGAAAATTAGAGATATAAGGGGAATGAAAAGAGAATGTTTGTTGACAGAATCGAGAATGTCTTGAAAAAATCGTTCCCTTCTCGTCTGTCTCTGCCTCCACATTGCCGATGTCCTCTATTCACAGGGCAAATGCTGGGTTAGTGCTTTTTAAATGAGCTCAGGAGGAGACTTTAGGACGTGTTTTGTTCAGTGTTCCTTTCATGGGGCAGATTAATCTAACTGTTAGTCAAAAATGTCAAGAAGCTCCTTTTACTTGAAAGACACACATACACATGTAGATATACCAAAATGCGGAAACATTTGTGCCCTTGGGTACTTGAACAGTAAATGCATACAAACATACACACAACAACAAAATGATTAGGGTAATTGTAAACTGCTGCATGCTTTGATTAGCTAGAGTCTGTGTTTACACTTCAGTCTTTAATAAAAGGGATTAAGCTCTCATTGAACAATGTCCAAGTGTAAAGGTTTACAGTTTTGTTTTTAATAATTTCTATATTGAGACTAATTCCTACTGATAGACTTAGGTTATATGATAACCGCTGCTAATGTGAACAGGACATTCCTCTAACTATAACTTGTGCCTACTCAACCCCATTTCCATAAGCAGGGCTCATAGACACCACATTGACACCAGCAACTACCTATTACACATCGTTCACACATGGCTGTCCTTTATTACCAGAGTGTTATTGCTATATGGGTCTTGACAGACAAGGGTCTTTTAAGTTTTAGTGGTCACATACATATAGGCTGTGTATCTCATTTAACCGACATATTCTACTTTCAGGGCCTCCATTAGCCTGATGAACTGGATCTCCAGCAACCGATCAGGCCAGTAGGAACCAAAAAAGGCTGACATTTATGGACAACAGACACACATACGGAACCATCGCAACAATTTTGATCATAACAATGAGTGATATTTATTTATTCGTTATATACTGGGAATCGGCTCCTGCGAATGAAAGATACAAATCCATTTAATGTGGTTTTGTTTTAAAACTGAGTATATGAGAGGGTAGCAATCAATGTACTGAGCGTGCAGAGGGGGTGTGTTAGTCAGCCTATCAGAGCTCAGATTTGACTTAGAGCATGCTTCAGTAGCATCATTAGTTCCCTTAGAGGACCTTTAGATGAATATACAAAGTTGGATGGAAATGAGACAGGGAGGATGGCTGCCAATAAGATAAAAAACACAGACTGGATGAGTGGGACAAAAAACAAAAAGAAAATCTCTTTCCGCACCACGCCTCCAGAACCGGAGTGCATTTAAGGGCTTCTCATAAATACGTGATGATTCAATCCACAAAGCCAACTCTGAGTCACGAGGCAAAACGGAAAAATATAAAATTAAGGAAGCATGAGAGGAGGGAGCGTTTTTTGTGACAGAGCTGGACAAGGGGAGAGAGAGAGGGAGAGAGAGAAAGTGACACACACAGTTGCACTTTATCTTAACAATGGCCAGTATAGTCAGCTGTTGAATGGTCAAGTGGTTTGCAAGGTATCTGACCCACAATCAGATGAGCTCAAGTGCCCTTGTGTTGACTCCAGCCATCACGTACCAAATATGTTCTGATAAATACATTATAAACTGGATGTTATTTGCTATTAAATGTAAAATGCGGAGGCAACACCTTATTTTAACAACCTCTGCCAGACACACACCCACAAACACAAACACACACACACACTCACACAAACACACACACAAACATAATTAATTATTTATTGGCATATAAACATTTGATAAATTAATAAATCCACTACTGTTAGCCAACTATTTCTACCGTTTACTCATCAACAGTTACTCTGAGGTAAATTTCAAAACTGTTTAGCCATATGTTTACCAACCAGCGACATTTTTTCTGTTACTTTTAGCTATTTCATTTTCCCTGCCTTCTTGCTAACTAGTTTTCAGCTAACTCTCACTGTGTGGGTAATTTTTAGTCTTTGCTTTTTAGTTTAGCTGAGTTAATTGTTTTTTTCCATGTAAGCCCTGGTAACTACAGCAGTACCCTGCAAGATGATTTTACAAGTTAACGGTGTGTGTCTAATACAAAAAAAGTAGATAGATGCCTTAATGTTATCCAATCTGAAAATAATTTTTACTGCCTGCGCATGGAAGCAAAGAAGTTCGTAGAAAGTGAGAGACAGAGAAAAGACAAGAAGTATGTGTGTGTTCTCAGACTCAAAAGAGAGCTTCAATAGTCAGATACAAAAAAACAAGATTTTCAAAGGCAGCCGGCTTGTAACCATAGCAGCAGGTTGGCAAAATAAAAATACAACACATGAAAAAAATAATATGCCAGGTATGGCATATTATTAAAAAAAAGGAAGAAAGGAAGAAAACAAACCACTAATATAAGCTGTCTTCAGAAAGGGAACACAGCTTTTAAGTAAGTATACAGTGTGGGGTGAGATCTGGGTGGGGACTAACACGGGTGAGAGTGATAGGAATTGACAGCTATACACAGAGGTACGTGTGTATAAGACAGAGTATGAGTAGAGTCTTTAGATGCTGATAAAAGTGCAAAAACAAAGGGCTCACACTGTGTTGGCCTGCTGGCTGAGTCATGAATGAATGGTTGAGATGTGTGTGTGTGTGTGTGTGTGTGTGTGTGTGTGTGTGTGTGTGTGTGTGTGTGTGTGTGTGTGTGTCTGTGTGTTTTCAGTCTACTGTGATGGGACCCACTGTACTAATGAAATGCCTCCTTGCATATTCCTAAAACTAACAGGACCTGAGCCAGCACACAAAGGCATCAAAACACAGCTGAAGAAACCAGGCAGCTAGATGGTCAACAAGTAGGGGAAAACAAAGAAATGTGAGAAGAGATACAGCGGATTGACCCCCTTCTGGTTTTACAAAAACGAATAGAATCATTCCGTATCCCTCACACTCTGCATCCAGATAATAATAATCTTTCCTCCACACCAAGAGAGGAAGATATAATCATGTGGGGGAATGGTGAAAGATTCAATGAACAGAAAAAAAAAAAAAAAAAAAAAGATTAGGCTCTCAGAAAATGCAAATAAATCTGCACACTACAGCTTCAAGTGTGGCAGAGCAAAAAATGGGAAACAAAGGCACGAAAACACGGATGTTAAAAGAACAGAGGAGCCAGAACAAAGACTTGAGGAATATGGGCATCTGACAGACAACACTGGTGGAGGCGAACACTAGAAAAAGGCTGACATGTTGCAGATTGTTTGTGGGTGTTACAAGACATCTCAATCTGTTCCCCTTATTGGCCCCATGAGGTGTTAATGGGGGACGTGATGGGAAAGCGATATAGAGGAGTTACATCGTATCGCAAGTGAGTCCGGTCAGCTTAGGCTGGCTTCTGCTACACGTGCTAAGGTGATGGATCTGCTGGTAACACCTTATTTCCCCCAACCCCTCCAGACACTGGTGGATGTATCGCCTTCCAATCCTCCTATCATTGCTAACGGGTGGTCAGAAATGAGGGAAAAGAATAGAAAAGTGTGAGAGAGAGGAATGGGTATCGATTTGATCAGATATACTGCTGTGAGCAGGTTTGGCCACGCTCAGCAGCTTTACACCCTGAAATAGAACGCAAAAAGGAGAGCGTTGGTGTGGGTGGAGTGCTTATGAGACAATAACAGCGAGGAAGAGGGGCTGCTGCAAACAGAGGGAAGACGTTGCAGAGAAGACATGTTATATAGACAGAAAACGCAGCCGTAGCCAAACAGAAAACCTGTTTGAGGCTATGTTTTGAAGAACACTCTCTTTGTTGTGCCCG
Source organism: Istiophorus platypterus (assembly GCA_016859345.1). Classification (NCBI taxonomy): domain Eukaryota; kingdom Metazoa; phylum Chordata; class Actinopteri; order Istiophoriformes; family Istiophoridae; genus Istiophorus; species Istiophorus platypterus. Next base: position 7,797,577 of record CM029127.1, read on the forward strand.
CTTATATGAAAGGGATAAAAGTAAAAATAAAAATAAAATGTTTTATGCTTTCTAAAGGAGCTGTCCTAAAGTGTGTTTCTGTGTTCCGCTGCCATATTGCATCTCTATTTAATTTTATATTCACATTTCGTCAACTTTGAAAACTCATTGTGCTCATTCCAAATGGGGGTAGCTGCAGGGATCGGACGATCAGCCAGGTTGTAAACAGACCGGCACTTAAGCTAAAAAAATATTTCAGTTGAAAGTAAAACGAGAGCAAGCGAACCTGAATGACCGACTGGCTAACATGGGGGTATGTTTAAAATCTGACTGACTGTCTCACTGCTCGTGTTCCTTGCCCTGTCTGACCTTTTTTTTTTTTTTTAATCCATGTCGCTAAGATATCTGATGCTATGTATGTTTGTGTCTGCAGGGCTGTGTGTGTATACGTGCAGGTGTATTTGAGCTGTCTCCCTCTGGAAATGCCACAGTGACTGGTCATAATTGCTTGTTTCGCTCAACCCAGCGAGGGGACAGCCTTCTGCTGTCCAGCTCCGACAGTGGCTCTCACTCCGGATGGCCCTCAGCGCATACGGTACACTCGCACCTGCGCACAAACGCACACATTTTGCTAAATCTAATCCTGTAACTGTGTTAGGCGGGGTGGATACTGGATATAGACGACAGAGAGGCAGATAGTGTCCTATCACTGCGAAGCCAGACACTTGCATACATGCTCACACGGGCAAGTCCACAATAAGAGCCACACACTAAAATGCACACATACACACACACCCATATTCACTTACAAAATGATTCATGTTATCAGACCTGCACTCTCATTCTCTCAATAATTATTTACCGCCATTTAACCTTGCCTTAAAGGAGAATGAAGACAACATGTTGAATACAGAGCCAGTGCAGTGCAGTCAGTCCTTGGCAGATTCTACAGTATGTGCCTTCAGCACCCACACATTAGCAGGGCGGGTATATGCACTTCATCCAGTGCCTTCTACGTCTTTATAGCATGAGGATATCAAGCAGGTTTTGTGCTTTACGGGGTAATTGGGCAGCTGTGGCTCAGGTTGTAAAGCTGGTTGTTCACTAATTGCAGAGTTGGCAGTTCAATCGCATGTATATAAATGTATATAATAATCTAGCAGTATAATCTTTGCAGCATTACAAACTTAGTATATTTTCTATACTATAAACACCCTGAAAGGACTTAATTGCAAGGCTATGCATCTGGGTGACATCTGAAATAGATTTAGTAGAGGCGTGAGTTCCATAAGCTACTTTCTCATCATGGTGTAAGCTCTATTGGATTTAAACCACATTAATATCAAGGTTTAACACACCATCAGCTACCGATAAACTTACTGGCCATCAGATCTGTTGAGAGAGCATATGGTGGCTACATTTATTCTGAGATTCTCATGAGATTATCACTTTCATCTGATATATATATTTTTTTTTTTAACAAATGTTGTAAAATACTTCACATACTCAGGTAAGACATTTATCTTACCACCCTCAATATTCTCGGCATAAAGACACTTTTGTTGAGAAAGAAAACAAATACATTGTTTCCTGAATTATAGAAAGCCTGGCTGCATTGTGAATGTTGTGAACTTGTTTTACAAGATGTACAAGTTTAAATAAGCATCATTTAGTAAATGAGATCAGATCCAGCAGGAGACATTCATAACAATGGGCATTTTAACAAGATACTTTGATGTTTAACACACTGGTTCCACAGTGAGTTCTGCTCTACTTCTGAAGGATATAGGCATGCAGAAACCATCTCCAATCAGGGACCCACTAGCCCCTGCATTCCCAAGTGATTGCAAGAGATTGGCATCTAATTACATTCCGAGGCGGTCTATTCCTTTAAGGTACTAGGGTGCTATTCCATGAAGAACACTGCTCTGAGTCTCACGGGTCTCTAGCATGCTAGATTTAGGATCACCAGCTAAATTGGGTCCGGGAGAAAGGTGCTGATGGTGTGGTGAGCAGAGATTGGACTGCTATGATACTGGAACTGCGAGGGGAATTAAAATGCTGTCAGGCCGCAAGCAATAAAACCTATCTAAGCATCACCAGGGATTTTCTTCTTCACTAGAGCACATATAGAGAAAGTCATAAGGTAATTAATGGCTGATTTTAATGTTCGTGTGTAGTAAATTACTGATAGTGTACTAAATTGCTCTGTACGTATCAAAGAAGAGATTACATTTGAGAATGTGCCAGAAAATCAGCTGTAAATGTATCTGTGTACACAAATAAAGTTGAAACATCTCACTGTCGAGTTTAAATTGAATTATTCATTTAATATGAGATTACTTAGCACTTAAAAACTTGGATGGATCCATCCTGTTTACTCTATATCTTTTGTGCATTTATATTTCTGTACATTGTCAAAATCAGAGGGTTACACTATATGCTTGTTTAGCGTACCAACCAGCAAGATGAAAGACACGGCAGCAGGGAGCACCTCAGGAGAAAAGCCTGGCTCAGGAAATATTCCTGGATAAGGGCATTGCTGAGCTGCAATTGTTATATGACAAGATTTCGTGTGTCACAGTGCGTCACGGCATGTGTATGTGGTATGTGAGTGGCTGTCAGAGCCAGGTGTGTGAGACCATGCAGACGGCGCAAGGCTCCGGAGAAAAGTGCAAATTCAATAGAGAGAAGTAGAAAAGATGCAGGGAATATGCATGCAGTTATGTTCCTTCAGAGATCTCACTGTGCAGATGTTATCTGTATGTGAAGACACACTCAACATTACTGAGAAGAGTTGGTGCAAAATACACCATCAAGCCACAGAAATTAAAACAAGAAATTGGTTTTAATGTCGTGGCTGAGCGGTGTAGGACGAATGGCAGTGACAGCTTTGATACACATTTGTCCATGTGTGGTACAGTTTGTATACACGGCACTGGGCGCAAACATACTAGGAATGGTGAAAAAAGCATGTGCGCTAAAATTAAAATGATCATAAAAGTAAGTGTAACATTTGTATGAAGGATACCCACTGATAATTGCACTCAAGCAACAAAGAGAAACCTTAATTTACAATCTAGTAAAAACATAGAACACTTTGAAAATTAAATGAAAAAAAAAAAAAACTTAATGTATTACTTATTAAATTATAGTTATTTGATAAGACAACCATTACCATGAGCCCTGTTTCGGGTGGGGTTCTTAAATGGATAAAACAGCATTATAGTCCTCCACATACATGGAAACCTTTTAACTCTAATTGTGCCATCTGCTCTTTAAGAAGATGTTTTATAATCCTGCATCGGAGCTGCTCTGAAAATTATGCATTAAAAAAGATCACAGCCTGGACAATTTCCCTGTAATTCCAGAATTTCTGCAAGACCCCGAGGCAACTCATTAGAATTCAGAAGCGAAACACCAACTGATTAACAACTCAAATTGCACTCTATGGCCATGTTAGTTTCCAGTAAGCACTAGCAAAATTTGGCCAGGCAGTAGGTCACAAAGCTTTAGTTTTACACTTGGCCAACAAATGATTCAATTAGATCTTTTACAGCCTCCATTTACTGCGAAGCAAAGCACCTCCATGACACCTGAGCACACTCATGGGAGTGGTTTCTGCATAGACCAGATCATGTGAAACAAATAACAGTCCCAACTGTCATTTTTGGTGCTTTTACTGTCTATAAATCCCAAGACCCATCAATGGGAAAGTTATTTTGGCCCAGTCTGTCTCTGTGTGGTTTGTGAGAACAAACATGCTTTAATATAGAAAAATTTCCTGCAGCACAACACTGTATAAGAAAAACCTTTGATAAATACAACACCTACACATTTGATTGGCATTATAATTGTGATTTTTTTTCTATGTTTCTACGCACAGTATCTAATTTGTGTTACAGTATGTCTTTGATTTACACTGTCCAAGTTACCAAGTTTTTATGTCTATGAAAGGAGCAAAGCCCTTAAATTCCTCTACCACAGAACACCAAAAAGTTTCAAAAATAACTTTTTCCAGCACTTCCTGCACCTATGAAAGTAACCATATACTGTATTTTAATTGTTGTTTGCCACATATCCTGCTTAAACCATCTCTTGTTGTCAGTATCTCTTTGCCAATGCCATAATAGCAGGTGACGCTGTACAAAATCACTGGGCAGATGGGAAACAAAACTGTTGTTAGTCAGAAAAGGGCTCCAATATGTAATTTCTACTAAAATCAGTCATTTATTGGTTTCAAAAACAAAAATAAAACAAAAAAAAACAAGATAGATTATGTCTTTATACTAAATTAGGCTACACACCAGCTCTGCACTTAATCAAAAGTAAGTTACAAGAGGTAAGGTTCCTCTTTTTCTCTTTTTTGTGCAGAATATCATAATTACATGCCAATCAAAACTGACATATCTAATTCATATTTTTACCACTTCAAATATGAATTAGTACAGTATATGAAGTATGTGTTTGTATAATGTATCTTTTTGACATATTTACTGTCGCAGCTTTTCATGAAAGAGAAGTTTGTCGTGCCGCCTTCTCCGCTGAGTACAGGGTTTCCTATGTCCACCTGCATGTGTGCGTGCGAATGTGCTTCTGTATGCACTTCGTACCAGCGGCAGAATACACACACAGTATGTGGACAATGCAGATAAAACATATTAATGAAGAGCACACACATGGGCTACTGCGGCGGTGCCTGTGCGCTGTGCGTGGGCGAGCGGGGTATTACTTCACAGGAGCCCCGTGGCCTTTCGCTCCAAGTTTAATTACATTGCTGGCCTCTGTAACACTCTCATTTCATCTACCTGTCTAATTGCTATGAAGGTAGCAGGAGGGCCACTTGATGACACAGCCTCTGGTCATGATGTTTAGAGGGGAGACAGTAAATTACAAAGCACATCTGTGAGGGGACCACTGTCTGGCTCCCAAAGACCTGTATCTCTGTGGTACTCCATGAAAATCATAGCCATGTTATTAACTTCTGTAACTCATTTTTAGACATTTAAAGCTGCAAGGCCAAAGTCAATTTGTTTTGCAGAGGTTGTTTGTTGTTCCCCTCCTTATTGTTTTTCATCTCAATACATCTGCGCAAATTTCCTCCGAGGCGGTTGATTGTAAATGTTGGAACCAGTATGGACTTACTGAGCAATGGTGTCACTTGCCACATGGGGGTGCTATAATTAAAGTTTAAAGATTTACCCCTTTTTAAGTTTTAAAGACCAAACCTCCCATGGCCATGACCATGAAACTAAGCAAACATATTGTCCGCTTTTTGCTTTCTCCAGAGTAACTGAAAATAAGTATCTAACCTATGAATTAGATTTTGTTATTAAAGACAAACCTAAGAAATTCCATATTTGACTGATAATCACGCTATAACAGCTACATGAATAATTGTCCACAAAACTCAATTAATTTCTGTACACATAATACCATGTTGGTATGTTTAGTGTGAATGGCATAACAGCAGTTTCAACCTCCCACTCAAACATTCTGTGTTCAGAGCTGCTTCCCAGCTGCCGTTGGTTTTATAGTTACCACTCCCCACTTGCTTTCAACTCATGCTGGTGGAAAACGTACTCAAATTCTCTCCATAGCAAATGTCATATGAATGCTGCCCCTCAGTTGCTCTACTCAACCCAAGCTGAGATTCTGGTGGAATGAACGCATACAAAGTGAATATTAAGATGTGAACAGAGGATCACAGATCCAGAGCTGCTGTAGATTGAGATGGGTCAACTCAGGATGGAAATGTTTAAACCTGGGCAGAATTTTGCTGTTCTCCCTAACCCGTAAAGAAGTCAGTCAGCCAGTCGGTCTCGACACACACACTACACACACAGCTACTTTGTATTGCCAAAGCAAACATCTGTAATGCCATTTACGGACAATACACTTGATGTTGCGGGAAAAAGACACAGACAGCAGAAGCGCAAGAGCAATCGAATGCACTTAGAGGGAAGCATGAGAGAAAACCAGAACAATGACTTTCAGAAATGCCACTCCACACAAACAAATCACTCCATTCTACTGCCAATATGCACCACTTCCATACCCTGCGAAGCCAAGGCTTTTATGAGTTGACAAGTCTTGTTTCGGTAAATTAGATGGCATATGCTATTACATATATTTTCTGCAATGTTTTGCACCTGACGTCACCCGTGAAGCAGTTCTCCCGGGCTGTGTAGTAGTTTAAGATCAGGTAAAGAACATGGTTGGGGTCTGTTAGTCCTAGCGAAAATGCAGCACGCTTCATTTTTACAGTAGATGCTCATTCTTTTCAGAAAGAAAAAAAATGCAAATTATTCATATAGTAATATTAAACTGTCAAAATACTCCAAATATAATTTAAAATGTCCCTGTTTTCCTTCACATGTTGTAGCTTGAATTTTTTCTTTACTGGCCCGCTGTCTTCTTCTCTCTGTAAATGAGCCTGTTTTAAAGTACGAAGAATTATGTGATCAATATCAGCAGACACTTCAGCACCTATGGAGAACCACATATGCAAGCAGCTTCATGCGTGCATCCAACAGCTAGTACAGCAGAACTCGCTAACGTTTATTTCATTTCATAGTTCACTGTCTTTTTCTTTATTTCTCTTTTTTTTTTATGGCATCTATTACACGGAATCGTTCATCTAAAAATCAGGATTTAGATACATGCATTTTAGATATATGCATTTTAGGATGCATTTTGTCTCAGCATTGCAAAGAAAAACACGCAGAGACACACACACCCCATTCAAGTAGTCTTCATTAATCTCCATTCCAAGATTTTAACATGTGCAGAAAACATGACAATATATACACCACTGGGATTTGGCTAATCGTCGCCATGGCAACTCTTTACTGGCAATTGTCCACACCTGCCACGCTGTGAGTCATACCTCTGGGCTGGAATTCCACCTGTCCACTTAGTTTCCTCCAAAAGCACACAAACTGTAGCTTTGACAAGCCACTGGACCTGGGGAGGTGCTCTGCACACACACACACACACACACACACACACACACACACACACACACACACACACACACACACACACACACACACATGCACACACATGCACGCGCATGCATGCACGCAGGCACACACTAACACATTTCAGGCATGGATAATTGCATAGGCATCGATGTACACACACATACAGCACACAGACTCACACAGGACTAATGAAACACAAAAACTGGCAGAACATAAAATCACAGCATGTTACACCTGAATGTCTGGCAGATTATTTTTCCCCTAACCTTTATTCAAACAGGCAAACTGAGCACCTTCCAAGAATACATTTCATTTACAACAACAGCGTGGGGAGCTGTAGGAGCTACAGATAATTCTAGCTCTTGTTATGAATGTTCCCTCTCTTTTACCAAAGGTAAGTGTTAAGCCCTCATGTGCTTTACCCATCAAAGTCTTGGATAAGATGAATGTGACAAGGAATGTCAGGACTTTTTATTGTCATTAATGTAAGTTACCAAGAAGTAGGAGACATTTAGGGAATAGAAAGTGTGGTGTATTCCTAAAACTGATACATTACCTACATACTATCTTGTTGTCAGTGTCCCATTCACATTAACCTCCTCCTTGCTGCTGTGATATGAATTTACCTTTTTGTATTTTGTATCCAAAACAAAACCCCGACACATGTTCTACTTTAGTAATATTTCATTTTTTCCATGGAAAAGCACTTAGATGCAAGAGATGCCATATTTACGCAGTCAGAATTTACAACACTGGACAAACACACACATCAGATCCCATTAGATCACAACACAAAGGAGTCCGGGCTTCCTCCATCTGCTTCGGCAGAGCCCACCATTGCACTTGTTTGCCTGCAAACATGGATCGCCCTCCTCTATATGGAGCTGTAATAGAGGCCGACGGGTGTCACAGCAGGGCACTCTGCTGATGACGAGGCCAATGTCCCAAGGCAGATGAGTCTGCACCCTCTGAACAATGAGTTAAGCAATAGAAATAGCTGCCTGCTTGTGTGTGAACTGCAAAGAAGAGCAACTTTATGAGTATATGTGTTTCAGTGGATGTGGGGGGTTTGGACATATTGCATTACATAATAGAAATAAGCATAAGGGGAATAGTTTTGGAGTCTGCGCATGGTAGCATCAACAAGAACAACAAGAGCGACCAACAAGGGCCACTGGAGGAGAGAAAGAAATTGTGATGGGATAGTAATGAAATGTTAAGGCTTGTCCAGTAAGTCGCTGCGCGGCAACCCAAGAAAAAGCAATCATGAAAACGTGTTAGCTTAGGCTATCCTCGTGGGTCCTCCTGTACTGCACCATAAAGTCGCTGCTTTAGATGCTCTGAATCAATACAATCTGCCAGCTCCTGCTCTTTCTCCATCCCCAAGGGCAACACATTATGAAAAACATTACATAAAAGGCAAATATTACTGCTAGAACGCAGTCAACAAACTATAGCACACACAAAGATCGACACACACCAAGTAGCAGCCTCAAACTGCACAGTCATTGCCCTGCAAAGACTCCTTGTTCATCTTTGCACAAAGAGAGTTATTAATGTAAAAACTCATCGCATTAACTGTTCTCTGTGGTTGTATTGTGGCAGTTTCTTATCCCTTGTGCGATCAATATTAATCAGAGATGTGAATTATCCCCGCGATTCAAGGCAATTAATTTGTTTTGTTTTCTCTCCCCCTCATCCTCCTGAAACTCCAACCTATCTATTCCCATGGAGGCCCATCCTTTCACTTTTCTTGCCAAAAGGCTTAATTAATTGTAGAGAATGAGTCTATAGGGCTGGGCCTTTAGTTTCCTGTTGATTTTCCTTTAGCCTTATCCTTGCCCAAGCCCAGTCATGCTTATAGAGCACCCCGAACCAAAATGGCACCCACTGCAAATATTGACACAGTCACCCGTGGCCACGCCAAATGAATGCCACCCCAGTGACAGAGGCATCTGTGACTCCAAATGGAGCATGGCAGAGCATATGAAGTAGGAGGGCACAATATATGAGGGGGGGGGGGGGGGCAGGGGGGCAGGGGGGTAGATACTTGCCTTGACAAAATCTTTCAGCTCTTGTCCTTTTTTAAAACCTCTTCTAAACAAGCTCGGAATACTAGTGCATTCATGTCTCTGACCCAGGCTCGAACCCAAACACGCTCATATTTCATGATCATTTTTAAATTATTTTTGTCCCTGGCCCTCTCTCCCCTGCTAAGCAGTGGCCTGGGCTGACTAGGGCTGATGTGCAGCGATATGACAGCAGAGTTTCTAGATACGGTGATGAAAACTCTCAAGACTTGTTATTGGTGTGTGTTATATAAACAGGCTCAGCAAACCTCACTGATGGAAGAAGATAGCCAAGCCAAGCTTAAAAATAATGTATCCACCTGGGCCTTACCCGTGCAGACTACTCAGAGGAGTAGTTAATCAAAATTATTAACTGATTTGATGATTTCCAAGAATAAGACCAATACTGGGAATAATAGGAAATGGATGGATGGGCATAGAACAGTAGAAAAACAGAGGGATGAAGAGTAGAGAGCAGGAAGCTTGTTAGAAAAGGCCGGCAAAGGGGAGGAAGTGTGTGTTTGTGTGTCAGAGGAACAATGGTCCAGCCAGGGTGCAGTGATCCAGGCAAGACCAAGCTGTCGCCCGGCCCATGGTCCATATGCACTATCTAAACAGCATGCATGTGCGCACACACGCGCGCACACACACACAGACTAACATATACACACGCGCACAGCTTGACGTGCCACCATCACTTTGTGTATTTTACGACCTCCCTGCCGCTGCATGTGGGCTGATGTATGCTCTTGCACATTTGGGAAAAAGTGAGATGTGAGGTAGAGAGAGGAAGGTATGTGTGTGAGAGAGAGGGGGAGAAAGATTTAGCATTGCCAGCATTAGTGCCTGACACGTGGGCGGATATGGAAGATGTTATTAGTATCACATTTACAGGCCTTATAAAACTGCCGCAGAGCTGGGTGGTTTTCATACATCTTCAGCTGATATGTGTCGCACTTTCATTTGAGCTGCATTTCCAGCAGCTGCTCAGATGATCATTCAATGGTAACGCAGTCATTACTCGCCGTCTCATCTCTCTTCCCCATTTAACCTTCCTTAACCATTTAATCAATTGTGTTACATCGTTATGGTTTTTTTGTTTGTTTGTTTGCTTGGTTTTTTGCATCTTATTGCCATAATGTATCCAGACTTTTCACAAACATTTATAGCCATGCATCAATTCTTGAAACAGGTCCTTATTTTCTCTGATTTCTCATAGCGCACAACAATTATGACAAATTACACCTGAACAAACAAAACATTGTCACCACGTAAGACAGGCTCTGGCACTCTGGCTTTGGGAAATATATAGGGCTTCTCAATCATCATGCCAATCTTTGGTAGCCCCACAAATAGGTAGTGACTTATTGTGATTGCTTTGGATCTTGGCCCTGATGAGGATGAGAATAACCAGCCTGCAAGAAGCTCCACATAAGTTGGTTCATCCTAGAGAGAGAGCTAGAGAAATCTCTGGCGATCTTTGTGGACACTGGCTATAAAAACTATAAACTTCATAACAGTCTTTGTTAGTATCTTCTTTAAGGTTTAATATGCTCCACCAGTCAGTAAAAAAACAATGCCTAAAACCCTTTCCTCACCTTAAACCATAACTCAAGGGCCAGTATACCTAATATACAAGCATAATTTCTCACTTATCACTAGAGTAGTGATTTCTAGCCAGATAGTTTGGGTTTTATTTGACCAGGCTTATCTGTGAGATTGTCTTTATCGGTGCTGCTCACACGAGTGAAAAAATACGTATAGAAATTGAGAAGCAACATCTGTTTCTAGAAGGCTGGAGACAGCAAAGGTCTGTCCAGATGTCTCGTGATGACTTCTCATCAATTAAATTATTGAATAGAAATATGCATCAAACACCACAGGGAGGTTAACATGAGTATATTATTGAGTGTCAAGTTGTGTCGCTCACTGCAAATCAATACATTGAGCCCAAACTGAACTTATACTTTCCCCTGTTGTAACTAAGAGCAAAAATCACCACAACTTCTATCTTGTATCTGGAAGCCGCAATAAGGCAATCAGTGCAGCACTGAGATCCAGTGTTCTATAGGCTCATTAGTCACTGCTTCACATGTTCACAGGATGAACATAATGACCCAGTGAGCGGCTCCAAGCAGGCCTGGAAGTTTTGGCTGCGAATGAAATTAAGGCTGTGAAGGACTTTTTCACAGCTTTAGTGAACCGCTGCCCCTGACCACCCTTTGTCCTCTACCAGGCAGGGTTAGAAAGGAGCCTTCTCTCACACTGGACTGATGAGCCATCATCTGTGTATGGGTCTCTCATCTCCGCTAAAAGGGAACAGGGCCCTGCTGGCTCCATTAGTTCCCACGGCAGCTCCGAGAAATAAAACAAACGACTTTATTCACTACTTTAGAAACGTGGAGAAAAAAAAAAGGAGGTTATGGTTATTCGCTGCTCAGGGTGGAGGCAGGGATGCGATACAGAGACCTCTCCAAATGGAGAGTCGGTATAATATCCCTTTAATATTCTTCTGCGTTTACACTGTTTGGTTTTCTTGGTATTTCCTTTCATTCTATTCTGTTATATGATTACTGAACTTCTTTGTCAGGATAAGAGCAATACCACGGGCCGACTCTGACCTGCTAATCCGGATTCTGAACGGTGCCAAGAACCGAAGAGACACTCGCTCCCAATCAATCAGTGTCCCGCTCCAACAGCCTGCGCCAGTTCGCCCATAGGCTGCTGCTGCAGCAGCAGAGTTCGGCCCCAGTCGGCGCTGGAATAAGTAGAATATTGTAGGAAATTTCTCACCATGACGCAGATGGCTACTTTGGGAACGGAGTATTTCAAGTCGCTGCAGCCACGTGTGTCACATTTCATTATTTAATGGGATTCGATAGTGGCGATGGGAGTTTTGTCTTCAGGTGCGTGCCGGGAGAGCGCGAGCACTGCATGCTCAACAGATGGGTATGGAGGGACGCACGCGCGCGGACGCACACACACACACACGCACACACACACACAGACACACACACACACACACACAGACACAAAAGATGCTCGGAGGCTCCCTTGCACTCCTGTTGTCGCGTCCCGGTTGTCATTCCCGCTCAGCGTCACCGGAGCCACCTGCTCGCTGCGGGGGTGGGGATGGGGATGGGGATGGGGGGCAAGGCGAGTATCTGAGGAGCCGCTTTCCCAGACTCCATAAAAAAACCCCGCGGATTTTATCAGTTTACTGAAAATAACCGGGAATGGACTCAGAGGAGGCAACGGTAACAAGAAGCGGCACTGCGGCAGACGCACGCCACAGAGAGAGGCGCCCACAAATAAATAGAACCTTAGTGCGTGATCAGGTAGCTTTCAAAGGGCTCTCTGTTGCGGGGATGAGATGCCAGTACGGATGTTAGTCAAGCAGCCCCCCTTCAGTCCCCCAGTGCACGCTCACTGGCGTATTTGGTACATCCTGGCTCTTTAGCATTCACCGGGAGAAGACACCCACTCACCCAGGCGCACAGTGCGCACAGGCGGGGGAGGAACATCGGCATCACCCCTCTAACCTAATGCTATACGTGCACCAGGCCACGGAGGAGACCTCCTCCTGCCAAGAATCATTTCCAGCCATTAGGGGCACTGTTAAAGAGGCTTCCATGCGGCTGGAAGAGCTCTGAATTATCGTTGCTTATACTAAACTCAAAATGGAACTGAAGAGGCAAGAGAACACCACGGTCGTGCGTGTCGGGGAGGAGGGTTGTGTGGGGGGGGGGGGGTGCGGACGTGAGCGTGTGAACACGCCGAGAAAGACGAGCCAGTAGGAAAAGAAAAAATGGAAATAAAAGTGTCCACCCGCGCGGGACGTGCCGCGTGTGCGCCCGCGCGTGTGCGCGCTATTGAGCGCCCGTGTGTGTTTCCTTTTGGTCACTGCGCAAAGTTACAGGTCTGCCGGCGGCTCCGGAGGCAATCGCACGGCTCTCTGTGACTCCCACCGAGGGACCGGGCACCCGGGAGGCTGCCGCTGTCCACCTGTACCCGACCGACCGGCTCAAAATTCGGCCGCAGCCATGTATTTCGGGATTTTTTTTCCCGGGACGGGTTCTCCCGCTCAGGTTCACAGATCACACACCCCCGCGGATAAGTGCCGGTTTTACTCCGGTCTTGGTCAAAAAGCCCGGACCGGAGAAAACGACTGTCCGGTATCTCCGTCAATCTCAGATCGCTGCGCCGGTGAAAACCGGACAACACTTATACACCGTGATCTTCACCCGAGGATGTGATGGATGAAATAAATAAATAAGCCGACAAGACTGCAAAGCAATCTGGAGTAGGCTACATGGCGCAAAGACACACTAATGGATATAACATGTTACCTGATCGCTGTCAGCAGTAGCCTAGTTATTTGATGCGACGGCTATTCCCCGATCGGTTCCGTGGAAACAAATTAAGTTTCCCATCCATGGCACGTCTCGGATGGAGAGGGAGACTATCATTCATTCATTCTCACTGCTGCGCGGAATCTTCTCCCCACAAATGTTCTCTGCCAGGCATCCCACTTCTGCGCCTCTGAAACGGACCAAAAAAATAAGTGTGCAAAATAAATAAATAAATAAATGAATAAAAACAAGGAAGAATCGCCGAGGGCATGAAATCATAAAGTGGCCACAGATCATACGAAAGAACGGAACGGAGGAACGTAAAAAAAAAAAAAAAGAGAGAGAAAGAAAAAAGAAGAAGGGGCGTCGTTTTTTGTAGATGTCCAGTTTAGTTCAAAACACAAATCCACGTTGTATAATCTCCATGGGTTTTGCGCATATAGGCACGATGTATATTCCAAAGCGGCGAGAGAAGGCGCTCACAAGCAGCAGCAGCAGCGGCAGCGGCGCCGCAGCGGCGGCGGCGGCGGCGGCAGGGGCAGAGTGGGATAGCGGCTTTTTTCTGTTGATGCCCGGTTACTCCAAGTCCAAGGAAGCTCCTCATCTGAAGCGGAGGTTGGAAACAGAGGGAGCTAGAGGATGATAGCGGGAGGGACCAACAAAAAAAAAAAAAAAGAAAAAGATTCTTACTCCCACCACTGCCACAGGGTGAAATGCGCCCGTGGTTCTCGCCTGCTCTGGCATTTGGGATTAGGTATCCACAGGCAGCGGCTCGCGGTCGGGCATCTGGCTCCCCTGCAGTCGCTTCACAAGCGGAGGACAGAGATGCGCGCCCTCGCTGCCCTCCGCCGGGGATCCGTCAGGCGCGTTCACAACGGGACCCCCCCCCCCCCCCACCACCACCACCACCACCAGCAGCCCCCCCCCCTCCCTCCTTTCTACTTCCACTACCGTCGTCTGTTGTGACGTCATTCACGCGAGTTTCCAAATACAGAAAGCGCACATGCACGGATATATATACGGATTCGTATGAGCTTTAAAGGATAACATGCGTATTTGCAACATGGTCCCAAATTTCCCCGTTCCCATTCACTGATAGTGAACATCTCTTGGTTCATAGGAATAAACTGTCATTCTAACGGGGCAGATACATAAACACGCACTGAACACTTCTGCCTAAAAGGCAATCAAAAGTATTTCATTGAAGTAGCACTGCATTTACATATCTTTGAATAATTGTAACTGTAGGAAAAAAAAAAAAAAATCACCCCCACATCTCAGTGCTAATAGATGCTCCTGTTAGCTCCGCCAGAAAAACTCTAAAACACAGCAGAGACTCGGCTCTCTCTTTATGCATATGGTACCAATCCTGCAACCCTGGATGAAGCTAAAGAGCTACAATTCATACAAACACGAAATTATCACACCTTAATATTTTCACGGCTGCGGTATCAGATTTCATACTTATTATCACAGGCATAACCCATAAAGGAGATGATGTGATTAGATTTTGGAGATCCTTGCTGCATATATTTGCATATGGATGAGTCAAAGTGGCGGGACATTAGTCAGCTGGAGTGCTCTTTTTTTTGAAGACTTGGAAGTAGAGGAGGAGCTATAGCTGTGAAGCTCTTCCAGTGCAGACAGATTACCAGCCATCCATACGTCCATCAATCATCCATTTTTCAGAACTCTTAGAGTTCTGTAACTAGTCATCCATCTTTGGCCCCAATGTAATGCTTAAATTAGTCGTATTCTTTGAGTGCTACAGACTATGACCTAATCACTAGCGGAGCTAAGTCACGGAGGATGAAAGCTGTTGCACACAATGAAGTTTATTTTTTTTTCTTCTTTGTTTTTCTCGAATAAATGGTCAAAACCTAGGTTCTACATTTGCAGTCGAATGCAGAGGAGGACTGGGGAAAACAGTCTGAAAATAAAGTGTCTCTGAATACAAGAGTGGACAGTACTACTTCACAACCCAGATTTGGAAATTACTCACCAAAAGGCCCATTGAACAAAGCAGCAGATGATACAGAGAAAATTGAAGCTATCATGGGACTGTGCCCGCATGCAAAAGCCTGGGACAAAAACTGCATGTACTGTAATTGCATGAATTTACCATAAAAGTGAAGCAACATTTTTTTCTCCTCCTCAACTCTATGTACATCATTGGCTTTCCTATGTATCTACACATATTTATTTACTTATAGATAGATAGAGAGATAGATAGATCTCAATTTTTTGGGACTTTTGTATGACTTTTTTCATTTTTAAAAACATCCTACTTATTTGCAACATGACTTTCGGAGTTGCATCAGTTCACTGACTTGAGAGACATGCGTTGCATTACAGGCAAATCCATTTTTAATTGGAAGATGATAATGTTGTGCATTTGATTAATGGAAACACTGATGCTGTTGTGTGAAAAATAAATGGTCCAGTACTGTCTGAAATGTCATTATAGAATGCTTTTGTTGTGATAACCTAACAATGTTTAAATCCTTTCAAGGAAAACCAGGATTTTCCTGAAATGTCAAAAGATCTGCCAGTGATCACCCCCCCCACACACACACACAGCTCATATGAATGACTTTCTATCAACATACTGCTATTTGCCCTGGAGGATTCTGCTGAGAATGAAATTTGTGGACTTCCAAATTGGCCCCAATGAAAGCACAAAGCAGATCAAAAGGGAAACTGTCTGTGACTGTGATAATCATGCTCATTTATTAGCATTAGAACATGCCATCGCAACTAATTCTGCAGCCACAAATGTAGTTGAAAAATTCTTCGCTCACCTTCTTCAATTCATTTACTGACTGATATAAGTCTCTCTTTACAATTTATCGTTCCCCATGAATAATTGGAAAAGGGACTCTGATAAGGTTAACTACTCTAATAGAAGGCACACCACAGATAATGCCTATACCTCCCTCTCCTCTCCATACCGATGGTATGCAAGCATCATTCAAAAATGCCATCCTCACATCTCCATACATCAACCAGCTGGCTGGACAGCACCTTGGAAAGACAAGATAACTAGAAAGGGACATTTTTCATTGCCTACATCAGCCTATATTGCAACTTTCTTGGCAGAGACAGAATAATCATTGTCACGACTCTAAATGTTTCCCTTAGCTGTATAATGGTGATGGTTGGCAGGTGCTTCAAGCATGTGCACCGTGGTCTGCAGTGTGTTAAACCAAATAGATGCTGATGTTGTGGTCCTGTAGGCCTACTAGACATTGTCACACATGTTTTTTTTTCTTTTTTTAATTTGATAAATTTATTTATTTGGGAAACCTCTAAAATCTAAGACATAGCAAGAGTGCTCCTCAAGGACTTATTCCATTGGCCTCATGTCACTGAATGGATTCTTCTGACTTGATGTATTAGATTTTTTTTAGACTAAATTTACTAGTTCAGTATTGGGCCTATCATACCCTATTGTTGAATTATGATTCTATTTTTCTTGTCTTCTGAGAAAGCTTGGGCTTTTGTCGCTGCTGACGGACTGTGAGGCCCCTGAAAAACATTGGACAAATTGTAATATTCATATAGAAATATAGAAATGAATGACTACGCTCATTCTCCTGCCTGATTAAAGCAGCTAACGTTGGCCTCGATGCTCTAAATATACAGTGAAAGGGAAGCTAAAATAGTGTCATCATGAAAGTTGGATGATTGGAAGGAATACAGAGTATGCTATGTCTGTTGCAATTCCAGCACCATGGAGACCTCACTGAAGCTCAAGGATCATGCTTTTAGTGGCACATACATAGAGAGACAAGTGCAGACACACATATGCAGGGTAGTAACCACATACACAGAACTCTTGGAAGGTTTCAGCACCACTGACAGCTCCATCAGCATCTGAGGGACACATGA
This sequence comes from Istiophorus platypterus, assembly GCA_016859345.1. Classification (NCBI taxonomy): domain Eukaryota; kingdom Metazoa; phylum Chordata; class Actinopteri; order Istiophoriformes; family Istiophoridae; genus Istiophorus; species Istiophorus platypterus. Next base: position 7,814,854 of record CM029127.1, read on the forward strand.
AAGGTGATTTAGAGCCTATTTGCACACATTTCAGCATAGACAGACACTATGTCTCTCACACACACAGTTGAACTGGTTTAGTCAGTTATGAGACAGCACAGAGATTGAAAGCTTCTTTGAAAATGCTGTTTATGTGATATGATTCTATTAAACCACAGGGAAGTTCTCTAAACATGAATTCTTCCCTATATTTTTTTTATTTTTCTTTGAAATCAAAGCGCAATCTCTGTTGAATATCAGCATTATGTACTAAGGTTTTCTCTGCATTTGAAAAATTTAAAACTCTTTTGTAAAAACATCTAACCTCCTGTCTCAGCTTTAATCTACAGACTTCCTTCCTTTTTTGGAAGTATTTTATGAGTGAGAATAGATCAGGCCTTGAATTATGTCATTTATCAGGATTTATGGGAAAATCAGAGTTTCACTAATCGTGATTTTAAGGAAATGTACTTTTTACAGAACTCCCTGATTAAACCAAATGACTCAACTAAATGACTGTCACTGTTTCATCTCACTGTATATGCCTTCTGTCTTGTTTATATACACATATATATATATATATATATATATATATATATATATATATATATATATATATATATACATACACACATTTTTATATATTCAATTATCTACATTACCCTTAGCAGTAATACCAATTTCACAGCACTGGAGCTGACCTGCACCTTTGGTGTCCATGCTTCAGGAAGCAGCTAGGTCAAGCTTTGAAATGTCTATGCAACTGCAACGTATACTGTATGTACACATCAGTACAAGTCAGTGGGGCCCTTTGACCTGATTAGGAGACATCTGCTGTGGCCAGAGGGAGTGTTCCTGTACAGACAGTAGAGGAAGACCTAGGAAATCTTCAGGATTACAAAGCAGGATTAAAACAACAGAGACAACATATATATATATATATATATATATATATATATATATATATGCATATATATATATATATATATAAATATATATATGTGTGTGTGTATGTACACTTTGGCGTCAGACAGGCCGGTTTGATTATTTCTAGAGCTGCTGATCAGGGATTTTCATGAATAACGGTCTCTAGAGCTTTTACTAAGAATGGTCCCAAAAATAAAACAACATCCAGTGAGTTGCAGTTCTTTGCACAGTTTGGGCCCCTTAAAACTCAATCAATTCTCATTTATATGCAATCATGTCATGTCAAATGATGTCAATCAACCATGTCAACATCGACCAGAATCTCAAAGGAGTGTTTTCAACATCTTATGAAATCCATGCCATGAAGACCTGAGGTGCTTAGAGCAGGGAGGCCCTACCCAGTAGTATCGTTGTGTTTCTAATAAAGTGCATGTTAAGTGTATATATATACATTTGAATGCTGCTTTCCCCATTTGATACCATCACAGTAAAAAATATCGCACTCTTTGTTTTGTTGATAACATTTAAGAAATTGCCTGTTAACAATGAAAATAAGCATTTTCCTCAGTGACAGCTATCAAGACTTAATGTGCGCTTGTGTACAGTATACACCTCGTTTTTTGTGTGCTATCTTAATTCTCACATTAAAAGAAAAAGCCAAAAGGTATGCAGATACCAACAAGTCCACTGCTGGGCCCCTAATCAAAACAACTGTAATTTTCTATCCTTCCTCTCTGTAATTATAAAACGGCAGCTTTGTCAGAAATTTGTATTGCCCCTGTTTGATTAATTTTGTCACAGCTAAATGGCTCCTCAACAATTGTGCATTTGATTTGCTTTCTGTGAATCAGGGAAAGTAAAGACAGGCTAAAGTTTTGGGGCTGAACTTTCCTTTGTTCACTTGGCTCCTATCAGGGAAAACTGTGAGCCCAATTCAATTCCAGTCACTTTGTCAACTTGATAAACATTCACAGACAGAAGTATTTTCAATTTCGTATTTCACCTGTGTTGCACATTTTCCCTGTAGAACTGCCAAAAATAATATAGACATCAGAATTTTTTTACTCTACCTCATATCCATTCACACTTTCCAGAGAAACACTTCAGTAATCCTCGCTTCTCTATGTTAATTCATCCTTTGCTTAAATTTCAAATCAAGACAGTGTTGTGTTACAGGAATCTGTAAAACTCTCTAAAAATGGAGGAATCTAAACATTTTCTCATCTCTGTAAATGTGCAAATGTGCATACTTCTACAAGCATAACTAACTTTACACTTGCACATGTGTGTGTTCATGTGCAGCCATATAGATGAATTCCAACATCAGTTTGGGTGTATATGTCCCTCTTTGTGTATTTGTCTAATCCCCAGCCTACTGAATCCTTGGAGCTGGAAGGATGGAAAAAAGAAGTGGTCCATGAAGCTAACTAAAGTTACTCCCTGATCAAATGTGACAATTATGATAGTGGTCCTTGGTACAAAACACTCCACCTCCTTTATCAGTCCTGTAGTTTGCTGCATCTATCTCTCACATGCAACTGTTACTATGTATTTTCCAAACTGTTCATTTTTACCTTGCTATAAGTTCAAGCTCAAAAGCTGAAGTTCACAGTTCTGATTGCATAAGGAACAAAACCAGAGGTGTTTATACTTTGTATTCCATTCAGGGAATCTTAAACACATTCCCGATGGCATTAACTTAAGATGACGGATGATATGATCACATTTGTGGGGTCAATGATAATCCAGGATGTTATTTTGGTGACTTGTTCAGTATCAAGATGTAAAAGGTATCTCTGAGTTTTGCCGGCCGTTTGAGATCAGAGTCCAACAGCACAACGTAACTGGTTCTTGTCTTTTTGAAAAACGGATATAAACGTACAAATAAGAGTCTGCAGCAGTGCTAGCAACTGTGATGCTTCACATAGCACAGTTATTGTGCTATTACTCGCGTGTTAACATTTGCAAGCTCATGAAAGCGGTAGAGACACTGCTGAGCCTTCACAATGACATCTGTATTTACACTAAATCTGACTGACTGAGAAAAGACATCATAACACCTTCATTGGCAGATTTTACAATTTGGATTATTTGGTGTAGCAATCATCTGTATGTGAGGACAAGAAAGGACAAAAAAAACCTACATTGAGCCAATAGAAGTTAAAAAGGGATTCCGATGCTTATATGGTACCATGTGTCCTCTTTTTAATTTTTTTTAGAGTAATCTGTAACTTTTTTACTTTACTACGCCTATTTACCTCCGTCTCCTCATCTTTTTCAGAACATGTGGGCCTGGTGGCATTCATACTGGTGAGTCAACAGAGTCAGGCTCATCATGAAGCACCCAGGTCCCATTCCCTTCATGCTATAAATCACTCACTACATGGTAACATGTAGGTGGTCTTACCTTCAGCTCCAGTGTTAAATTTCATGATTATCTGAGGGAGAAAATCCTTTCCCTCATTTGACAGAGACAGATCACAGGCTGAACGTGCCCCCCCCCCGACCCCATCCCAACTTCTCTGTGGTCATTTTGGTTTCCTCTATCCCGTCCCCCCTCTCTCCCCTTTGTAGACATCTATCACCTCTCTGTGGCCTTCTTCTCATATATCTCCTCTGGTCCCTCCGTCTCATCTCTCTGTCTGCTCTATTCATCCCATCTGTCCAGCCCCCCACCCATACATTTAAGAGCAGCTGAAGCCCACAGCAGACCACACTTTGTTGCCACATCCATCATGGTTGACTGTAGGCCAAACAGGTCCAGAGGAAAAAAAAAAAAAAAGTATGATTTAAGTCTACCTTGCTCTCGGCTGGGTGGGCTGTTCTGTTGGGTCTCAGCTGGTTCCTAGATCTAAAAACCTGTGAAAGATGAATTTTGTCTGTATTTCAGCAAACTTCTGACCCGTCCTTGAGCCTTAATCAGAACTGTTTGCATAATTCTGATTTTCTCCATTGATTTTGAAGAATAATCAAGATAGGTGAACATTTTCAGGTCCTTTCTCTGAAAGTGTTAATTAAAAATATTAACTGAGAGTAAATCTTCCAATTACCTCTTACTAAACAAGAGGGTATATGTTTTGCATTACATGTGCAGGGTAGGGCCAAAATTAAGATTATCTTAAGGGTATTTAATCATGAATTATCACTCTAGCATGTTAAGAAGGAATCCTTTCTGAATGGCTTGAAGCCAAGACTTGAATATCAAGCTGCTGTACTGTAGAAAATAACCCTTGAAAGCACTTTAGCACACAATTCTACCTTGAACATGCAGTCAAAGGTAACGTGGAGCTGACCAGAAACAAGAAAAAGCCTGAAATTCACCCGGAACACTAGTTAAGTGTTGAAAAACCAACAAAGTAAAACTGATGTGGAGTGGTGGAATCGGAAGTTTAGTTTTTACTTGCTATTAATCATTGTTGTAGTTTAAAATTCCTCTCTTGTATGTCCCTTGCATCTAAGATTATATATAAGCAAAAATGAAGTGCCGCTGTGCAAAAAGTCACGTAAACGATCGGAAAATGTAAATTGATTTTCTGTGCGACATTTTCACAGCAGACTACATGCTAGTTTGGGAGCAGTGACACACCCAAAGTGATAAGCGAGAAGTGGCAGAGGCAATGAAATGCAATTTGTTAGATTCCAGTGGGTCCTCTCCATATTTCTCCCATTGTGTTAACTGACATATTTCAGATGTTTGCAGACATTTTATCACTAGATATTATATCTGACAATCACATGGAATTCGTAGAACAACAGTTACATGTATAACAATTTCAATGTCATTTCAGTGATATAGCCTGAAGCAATCAAAGCAATTACCTGCCTCAATTAAAAGCAGTGAAATTGGCATTGGATGTCACTTAATTACACTGACTCAAAATAGTTACTCTATAAAGATTAATTATCCCTCTGAAAGAGGAGAAACTCTAAGAAAGGGATCTGGAACTTATCAAAGCTCATCAATGGTTTTCTGCATCATGATATTGACATATATATATATATATATATATATATATATATATATACATACCTGTGACTGCTCTCCTTGCCAGACATGATCCTAATTGAGTGTTTATAGCACATGGAATACGAGGCTTTGTTGTATTCCATCACCACGAGGTGCGCAAAGGGAGGCAATGAATAAAACCTGATGTGACAGTAGTGATGACGGTTGCTCTTGCCCTCCAGGAGATGAGTTAGCAATTTCATGCCAGCAGAAAACACCCATCACCATTAGAGAGCTACACTCACCGAAGAATTGCTGCTATTTCCATCATTTTGACAATATCAAAAGAGAATCAAGACGAGACTGAGATTGTTTGTTCTACTGGGGAGGAGTGACTCGGACTTTGACGAACACTAGATACTTTCTTAAGAAAGCAGAACGAACCGTTTTGCTCCAAGCTCAGCTCATTCTCCCCACAGTCTACTTGAGTAGTATTATAGGCACTTAATGCAATCCAGCATACAAATAACAAATAGTACAGGTTTAATTTACAGTCATTTTGCAATGGGAGAATAACAGAATAACATTTTACCAGCAATGTTACCTTTCTTTTTTCCATACAGCCCATACGGGTTTTCCGATTCAGTCAGGATTTTAGTGGATTTCCATACATACCCCTATTAACAGGCGCATACGTAAAAAAATGTTAGGGTTAAGGTTAGGGTTGTACAGATACTGATTATATGTGTGACTGAAACACTAAATTCACCATTATGTCAAACAATAAGCAGGTAACGGGCGGAATATTTATCAAACAGAGATGTCCTGCCATAATCTTTGTTGCTGCAGATTTTGTGCTGTACGCTCTCGTATTCCGCATCAGATTTGTGCTAAAACATTTTGGCAGATGGATTTAAGAAGTTGTCATTCCCAATCAATTATGTAATGTTACTTAATAGTTTGACAGTTGCTTCCAGCACTTCCACATAGGGGTGACGATGTGGTGATGCTGCCGCTCGGCCTTCTTCTGGAAGTTCAGTAATCAGAAGAAATGAGCTTTTAAGGAGGGGATCTTAAAAACCCCGGAGCTAATAATGCCTGTTTCTGTCAGATGCTTAGCTGAGGGGCTGCTTTTCAGGCAGTTTGAGATAAATATGGACATTTTTGAAGTGTAAATCATGTAAAGCTATTCTAGTAGAGTAAAAGAATAAAAATTAGCTGGAAATAAGCACAATAGGTCCCCTTTAAAGATGAAAGAGGTTTGAAAATGTGTTCAGCAAAGCCAATAGAGCGATGACTGGATAACAAAGACTGGTTTAGATTTAATCAAACAATAAACCAATAAGCATCACTCGTGTATTAGCAGTTACTCACCTCTCACTCGTCTCATTGTCTTCTCTCTATTCTCTTGATCTCTCTCTCTCTCTCTCGCTCTATTTTGCTTTTCCTTCCCTCTTTGCTACTCTGTGTTTAGCCCCAAGACAGGTCTTCTATGAGCTCTTAACTAAATGGGATCTTTGCTGAGGCCATTGCTGAGAGCTGGGCCATGGCACAGACAGCACGCTCCAATAAGCACCACAAACACTAAAAGGTAAAGGCCATGGCCCTTGTTCCCAGGTCTGTTTTTGAGTGTTTTGTGTGTGTGAGTAGGAAAAAAAGCATGGGAGGAGAGATTTGGAAGTACAAGCCATCATCAATATAGTTACACATGTTTTACATTTTAGTTATTTTTCAATATATTCTGCTGCACAAACATGATTGAACACTAGAACCTTGCAAACCCTCAGTTGTCGGTTTCACTGTGTTGGATGGAGTTAAATAGGTGGCAACACATTGCCTTAATGAACAGATATTGTGCCAGTGATACATAAATAGTTAGTCCGCACATAGAAAACAACTTAAATTCTCCAGCTGCATGCGTTGCTCTTAAGAGAAACTTCCATTTTGGCTCAATTTTAGCCTCTAACAGTCAATCCATTATTTATACATTTGCTATCTTATAATAGTCAGGCTCAAAAAGAATCACTGCATGTGCTCAGTGACACAGAAAAAAAAAAAATACTGCACACACCGAATGCAATTCATACTCGGTGTTCAGTGGTTCATGAAAGACATAAAAAAAATATGTTGCATGTTTTTGTTGGGCAGACAGATGAAATACGATGAGGACGACATACTGTCGCAACAGAAGTAGGACTGTCATGACCTTAGAAGCACAAGGAAACAGAAGAAGAAAACCTGTCCAAACAGTACCGTCACATTTTGGTTGACTGCAGTAAATATTAAATATTTACAATGTACTCTTCTTTTTTCCTTTGTAAAACCGTTCCTTTGTAATGGCCTGAAAGGTTTTGCAGTCCATTTACTGCCAGTATGTCCTCTGGCTATTACTCTTGCTTTAAGGTACTGACTTTAGGACACTGCACTAACAACATCTGTAGGTCTGGACCATATAGCGCTCATACAGTATTTTGAAATCAGAAAAGTACATCAAAGTTTTCAAAAAGTACGGGTATTATTACAGGTTCAAACTCAAGTGTAGTGTAAGTTTTATCTGAAAAGAAGATGTTTCCATCCAGGGCTACTTTTGAAGTGTTTCTGCTGGTTGAATTTTTTTGTCTGCTATTTGGTAGACCTGTTCTGAATGCAAATTACATGAAAAGCATCTACGAATAAAAATCTATATTTTAGATGAAATTATTGATTTATATCCAAATTCAACTAAACTGACTCCAGTTCAGCACCTACATACTAACATACCACTTATGTACACACTCACACAACCTGCTTTAATAATCTCCGCAGCCCAGCACTCACCTCTTGATCTCAACTCCTGTTTCAAAACAACTAGTTTGCTAGCAGCCCCTGGGTAGAGACATGAGGCCCCCTAAGTAAAATATGGAAAGAAATATACAGAAAATTGGGAAATTTACAAACAAAATTTAAGAGTGGATAGAGTGTGTGAATGGGGAAGAGGGGAAAGGGAAGAGAAGGCAACAGGTTAGTTTGTGTGTCAGTGAATTGGTCTACACTCAACCTGGGGTCTGGGCACCCCCAGCAAAATGGGGATTATTTTAATTTCACTGATATCTGATTGACTAGAAGTTAGCCCAGTTAGAGAATGTGTAGGGATGACTATTCTGTTCAAAGATCGCACAGTCTTAACCGTTAATCTGCCAATATTTAGCATAAAAAAATATATAAAAGAAATAAATCTTATCAGACAGGATCCTTGAGAGTACACAGGTTGAGAACCATTAGTCTGCACCAAAGAGCTGTATTTTATTTATAAAATGTACTGTATCTAATTACCCAATGCCATTTTAGGACTTAGGGGAATCAACTGTAAAAAACTGCTTTTGATGCTGCCAGACTAATTATTTATAATGTTACATTGTAGATATTACAATACATATGCCAATAACAGCAATGTCAGTGGAAAGCAGTTTATATGGTTTGGCATAAATTGAGTTCCCGTTTTTGCACCGGTCAAAACTGACCATTGTGCTGGTTTTGCCAAAAAGACCTGGCAACCCTGTTTCCTGTCACATCCATTATGCGCACATGAGGAGAAAACAGCTACGGAAGAAGACTGCAGCAAGAGGACATAACTCAAAGTCAAATCTCAAACGGTTGAATACAATGTAAAAAAACATGATTGAAAGGTGTTTCATACACGTAATGATTTATTCAGTCTGGTACCACTGAAGTTTGTCACATTTTGTTTTTATCAATACACCATTTTTTCCACCTCAGCCAAGCATAAAATCCTTGCTATATTTGGACGTTTGTCCACATTTTTGTTATTTCCACTCCACCGAAAATGCGCATTAAAACAGGTAGATGAAAGTGTATGTATTACTAGAATAAAGTTAAACCAAGATGGCATTCGAGCCGAAGGGGGGCAGATACGGGTCATTCTATAGTACCATGTTTATAGAGTAACAACAGAAACTTTTCTTTAATATGACATGTTCATTGTCAAGGGCAATCAGAGCCATTCATTTAAAAATGATAACAACAGTGTTAAGTAGACAAAGTTAGCTCCACGGGGAACTGTAAGTATTGTGTGTGTGAAATTAACCTGGAAATTCAATCATGTTTTAGAGCTCAGCCTTTGCCCCCCCCCACACACACACACACACACACACACACACATACACACACATACACACACACACACAAACACACACACACACACACACACACACACACATACACACATACACACACATACACACACACATACATACACACACCACCACCACCGCAACCACCACCAACACCAGAGGGCGTCAAAAAGCACAGGAGAGGAGCCAACATTTAAACGAGGATATAAGCTCAAGTTTCACAATCTGGAGCAGGATTCATAGTAATTCGCTGCCTTACAAGTCAGTGACCCATAACACACTGGCTACCACTATTTTCAACTTCCACACCAATGTGTATAAGCATATTCAGTCTATCAGGATTACTGATGTAGAGATAGACGTAATGAATTCCTGAAATAAGTCACAGGTCCCACTGTGGTTCACATGGATTCTTAGTGTATGTTACTATCTCATGCCTCACTACCTCATTTGAGATATGCAGATTGGATTCTTTAAGTTTCACATTTTTAGCACGATCATATCAGATCAGTCAACCATGTCATGACTTCCTAAGACCCGTTTAGCCAGCTTTGGTTAGCTTGTAACTATCTTGCGATATCTTGAACTTGATGAACTTGCTACTGTATTTGAATTTCATTCATTTTATATGTGCATCATGAGCAACAAACTCTGTGGTGTTGCCTTTCAATGATTCCTGTTTCCCTCAGTCACAGATTTTTTTTTACTTATTGATGTGATAAAAGAATTTGTTTTGAGACAGTGGACTGGAGTTTTACGACTTTACATCAGGTATTTATTAACCTTGTGGAAGGCCGTTGATGCAGCAGTGGCAACTTTTTTATTTAGTGAAAAAAGGGAGATTCATGTATTTTTAATACTTACAAATGTCAGAAAACAGAAAAGTAATATGAATACTGGCTTTTTTTCACTGAAGCATGTGTTGCTGTCTGTTGGGATGACTGCAGTATTTCTGCTGATAATATAAAAGAAACAGCTGAGTAAACTAAAGATATACAATAAAGAGAAATGGGAAAGCAGTTTGGTTTTAGTGTCATGATCTCCCATAGGTCCACTCAACATTTAAAGCTTAACTTTAATGGCAAGAAATGCAGACTGTTCTGCACATTATCACAGTGAAAGATATAGTCTTATGCCCCCAACAGAGCTACAACGACTTCAGGAGTCTATGTCAGGCTGCACTCCATGTTTTAGCAGTTTGTGGTATCCCAGTTCCCTAATTACAGTCTTAATTTCATCATCTTCGTGTTTCTCTTGTTTTTTTTTGCCAAATTCCTTTACTCATCCTCATTTTAAAAATTTAAATAAAAAACAGTATCTTCTGTTTGTTTCCCTAATGGTTTATCTGTTGTCTTAACAAATGTCCAAACTAAATAATAAATAATAAACTAAATATTTTCTCATCAAACAGCACCGCTGCTCATTTGTCCTTTTTAACTCTGTAAAACAACACATTTCAGATGGCTATGGTTAACTTAAAATGTGTTCGCTTATACCACTCTAAGCTTCATTGTTTTTTTTATAACTAGTTGCTATGCTCTTATATCTCACACCTACTCAGTTCACAATCACGCCTGCAGCAGCATGTTGTGCCAATTAAGGTCTCCTCCTTCAGTGCCGCAATAGCTGCAGCTAAACAGCCATCACAGAGGCAACCAAAACCAAATGTCTACAGCTCTTTGAGGCTGTACTAGTGTGATGTCCACATCATATCGGAGAGATGTTGAAATGAGAAAGATTCCCGTGTTAATGACTTGCAAGAATTCATGTCATCAAGTTGTGCATATGATTACAAAATTGGTTGTGTGAGGATTAAGACATTGTGCCCTGAAAATAAAATGCAATATCTATTGGCTAAAAACCATGGCCACAAAACAAACACACTTAAAAAAACAGGTCCTCTGCTCTCCTGTTTTCTACTGGCAGTCAGCATGGAAGAGATAGCTGGAGGCAGCAATATTGACATTACATAGGTAGAGGAGATGAAAAATATTCTGTGACTACATGATTATGTTATCGGAAGTGTGAAGCAACTGGCCATTTTGAAAGAGAAATAAATTTTAACTGCTTATATAATGAAAAAGTGTAAATATCTATGAGGAATTTGTGTAGTATTCTAGTCTTTTAATAATGGCTAGTTTTACATTATAAAAACAGTGCACGAACTTGCCCTTGTCTGAGTGAGTACCTCAGATAATTGTAGTCAGCGTGGATTTGATGTTTCAAAGTAGCAGTGCTCCTCTACTGACACAGAAGAGAAAAGGACAAGTAAAAAAGCAGGCAGAGATTGCACTGGGTTTGAAAGGGTCATTACAGAATGAGTGTCCCTGGGTGGGAAAAACACAACATGAATAAATGAAGAGGCATGTTAATGAAAATCTACCTGAGCAATGCTCCCTGCTAGTGCAGTAAAAGTGTCCACACTGCCTTATCATGACTTGAATCCATATTACAATATTCTATAGACTCAACCAATGTAACTTTTAAACACCCCTAGAAAGAACTGTTAGTACACATGATGGTACAGCTGAGTCTATTTGTTAAAATAAAAAGAAAGAAATAGACCATTTGCTACATATGATGTTGATTTCTTTTAAAAACCAGAATGCATGATGAGAATGTGCTCCTCTTATGCATGGCGGACTATCCTGCAGTTTGTGGCAATGGCCTAAGTGGTATGTGATAAAGTGGAAGTAAGAAAAGACAGACAGAATCTAATAGGAAAGATTTCTTTCAGGTTGGTAGCCAACCGCACTGCGGATATAGAATTTTGTTATAGTCTAGATGCTTCTCAATAATAAGCTAGTCATGGGCACAATCACTTTATTTACGTGTCTTTATGTTGTAAGATTTCATTTCTGTTCTGGATCATTTTGTAAACTCAGTTTGAATACGAAAAGTATAAAAAAAAAATCCTTAGCGAGCTCTTATCGCATGAGAGTGAGGATGCCATAAATATGATGCAGCCATGTCTAAGGATGGTTGCTCTGGTGTTGTTTAAGGACCCTTTTCAATGAAGGGTCCAGAGACTTGTGGAATTTCCCAGCAGTTTAGATTTCTAAGTATGCATATTTCTTCAGTTGTCTGCACACGAATTATTAGTCTTGAACCTACGTAGACTTTTATGCATCTGGTCCCCGATGTTAGGCAGGGGCCTCTTTGTCTCCCTGTCTCGTTGGCAGCTCGCTAAGTTGGATATGCTATCTGGGTAATGTATGATTGATTGTTGGAATAAGAGACACTCCACTACCCCCGACTTTCCTCCCTCTCAACATGGTTAATGGGCCAGCCAAAGGCAGGTGGAGCTCTGTGTCTGCATTTATGTGTGTGCATGTGTGTAAGTATGTGTTTGTGAGGGTCACAGACAAAAATCAGTGCAAGCATTTCATACCTCTTGCACGATATTGATGGATATTTATGAAGTTAGTGTATTCACGTGAGCGCACGTAATAGGGGCCTCCTTCGTCAGAATGTATCCGTGTTCTCAGTAATAAGTGGGAGTCACAGAGTCTGGTCCCGGCTGAGCTAAATGAAGCAGCATGAAACGTGTTTGATGTGGAATACGATTGAATCAAACAGCCCTCTTATCGCATTACATCCCCACCTCCACCACCATCACCACCGCTCCATACCAGGCAACCCCCCCCCCCCCCCCAACTCCCACACCCCTCATCCTCCTCTCTCTGCTCCAACATGTCCTTGAAAGGCCGGACATGCAGTCCATCAAGGGTCTTTCCTTCAATGAATCTGCCCACAAATTACTTAGGTATCCTCCTTCCTCAATCCATCTATGCTCCACACTCTTTCCCCTCCATCTGCACCCCAATTATATGTTTTCTATAATCCTCCCTTCCATCCTTACAATAAACACTGAGGTCAGTGCATTGCTAAGTGCTTCCTGGCAATCATCATTGGTTTAGTGATGGAATGTACGTGTGTGATTTTGTGTGTGTGCACTTGGTGGGGAGGGGGACGGGCAGGGTTCTGTTCAAATGGCCTACTAATCATTTTATCCCTGTTTTACAAAGGAGCATAATTAGTGATTTACAAAGGGATTATCTGTGTAATATATACATGAGGTTTTTTTTTTTCTTTTTCAGAATCTTGGCCCTCTTGTTTCTTTGCGTTTGTGCCCTCCGTCTCTCTTCTCTCTCTCTATTCTGGCACTTATGTAATTCGATTAAAAAAGGAGGGTGCTTCACCCTGGCCATGGGAGAGGAGAGGGTTGGGAGGACAGAGGGAAAGTGAGGGAGAAAGGGAGAGATGAGCAGAATTTCAACGAGCTGTCCATGGTGACTGACTGGAGTAGTGGCGTGGGAACACTGCTGTCTTGTTGCAGTTTAGTCCAGTAATCCAGTGTATATGGATGTGTATGTTTGATGCATGGTAGGAAGAAATGAGAGATAGGTTGGTGTGATGAGAAAATTTTGCATCTAATTCAAGTTTGAATTAGTAAAGGGAGGCTTCATAAATCATGTGCTTAGATGATAAAGATCTTTTGCCCACACCCCTCCCATATTTCTCTTTTTTCATTTCCTGACATTGCACATCAAACGCTTTTCCCCCTGACATGTGCTAATCATGTTTCTACAACATCAGCACTTGGATGTAATTGAAAGCATCAATGTTGCTGCAGCTAATTTAACACTACCTTCTTCATTATGCTCCATAATCTTATTCCACAAGCCCTCTTTTTATCTAATCAAAGTCATCCAATGCATCCAATCGAAGCCTGGCGGACTGGCAAACTCAAAGATTTTATGACATGCCAGTTTTCTTTGTAGCAACACATAATTTTTAGGACTGATTTGTCATCAGCACCATTTACCAAACAATTATGTGATGCTTTTTATGTCACAGACCTAAATCAATGAAGTATGGCAAATGTTTGACATTGATGCTGACCATCCCACTCACCTTGCATCTCCCGGTGGGGCCCCTGGCAACACCCCTGTTGGAGTTAATGAGAGTACCAGCGAGTAGATTTATGAGGCCACATTACCTTTTTATTACTGTAAGTAACAATGAATAATTGTTTGTAATCAGGACATTGGGTTGGTGAGAAAAGTATTAGGTTCACCTCATATATCATTGGACAACTACTAGTTGTGGGGACGATGAGGGATGAGGATAGTGTTGGGTAGAAATCTCTTTTATTTGTATGTTTAACCCCCAAGTGAATATAATCATGTACAATGGCATGGAGGCAAAAAGGCTTGGCACAGAAATGTGTGTGTGTGCGTGTTCAGATATACCCCCACTGCCAATACACACAGATACAATATGTATACTCAAATTGCTCAAGCAGACAGTTGTTGGAACTGCTTATTAACAAAGTGCAATTAATCACAGCCATGTACTGGGCAACTAAAAACCAGTTGGGAGCTGTGGGGAGTGGGCTCCCGCAGTCTCTCTAAATGGCTTTAATACAACACTCTGCGTTGTAAATGCTGCCACTCGGTTGTTTGTCAAAAGAATGCCTGGTGCACGCTAATACCAGACATTAGATGAGAAAGAGACTCTTTCATCATGCTGATGGGACTGTGAGTACAAATAAATAACCTCGCTCTGTTGCTCAGTTTCCTTTTGTCTATCCACTTCTGGCCACATTGCTTTGCATTTGACAGAACCTCAGATGTGTTATCAGCTTAGATATTTATAACATATATTCTGCTGAGGCAGTCCTTTCAATTTTCCTTCATGACACAAATGTTGGCCAAACCGTCACATTTCAGAGGAATAACAATAAGATTTACTGCACACAATAAAAACTGCAAGTCCCAAACCAGATGCTCCCTAAGGAGCATTAGCAGGTTGGATGATGAAGGCTGGTGAAACTACACTTCCCTGGGGGAAGAGCTTCATTGCCAGTGCTCCTTCTGGGGGTAATAAACCTCCATTGATCCAGTGACAGCACTGATTAAAATCAATCTTGAGTTCACAGTGTCCCAGGGTGGCAGACTGCAGGGATCATCAAATGAGGAGAAAGGGTGTGTTGGAGGGGACAACTGATTTAAATGCAGAATTGATTGTTTCTTATGAACTAACATGTACCAGAGGAATCCAGAGATATTGTTTGTTTTGTAACAATCTGCAACTTCCGGATGAAATTTTACGATTACCTTTTTGTTCTTCGACCTCACAGAACCAAACCATGACATATGAAAGCCACAGAGAAAGAGAGAGTGATCACAGTGAGGAGAGGGTTAGAACTTGAGATGGCCTTGTTAAGCCTCAATTATACTCCCTTAAGGAAGCACAGGCAGGCAGCTGTGGACAACACAGGTGCATACTTGCCGCTTGGTGCAGACCATGCACAGTTGGTGCCCTTGTACCATAGCCATCACAACAAATTGAAGGGTACATGGACTTCCACAGAGTCTCATGTGCAACTTCTGATAATGAAAGTTACCTCACTTGGACCCTGGCGGACCCTCGCATACTTGCAGATGCGAAAAGGATAACACTAGCCTTGGATGTGCGTTATTTAAATGAGACAACTACTGAGTCTTTCATCAACTTCCTTAAGGTTATCTTCACTCTAAACAATCTCTACGGGGATCAGAAACTTGAAGGAGAAAACACATGGTCCCCGCATCTTATTTCTGAAACCATCATAGCACCATGGCATAGTTATGTGTTTGGGGAGGCGCATGTCAGCTTCTTTGGCTATGTGCGCTGGCTCTGTTGTGTATGCCATTACCTTTTAATTCACAAATATAAATAAAGCTTGAAGCATGGGATCAGCCAGGATAAAATTAGGCATCCTAAACCACTTAGGGTTAACGGATGTTTTGAATCATGGTTAGAAATAATAAACTAACCACTGAATGATATAATGCAATAGGACATATTCTTAAAATGCCAGGGCGGAAGCAAGCACTTGCACTTTGCTTCTTAACCTTTAGTTGCATTAAGTTATGGTCACACTCCTTCCTGCATTTGAACCGCATGTTATATAGTTTTTGAAATTATATTTCTGTCTGATGATCCAGCTGCAGAACAGATAAAGTGAATGAAAGCATGACTAAAGCAATATCTGCAAAAAGGCAAATTGCACAATCGAGAATGCATTGACTTACCAGTATGCAAGAATCTATCATGTAGACAATCCTAAAGTTGCATAAGCTTGGCAAAGTGCACTTTGGAAAGTCAATGTGTGAGTATGTATGTATATGAAGTCACAGAAATGGCAATTCATGTCCACAAAATAACTACTTTTGACGTACTTTATCAGCATCAATGACTCAGGCATTGGAAAAAGCAAAAAGACGGGCACAGAAAAGGGCACTTACAGTGAGCAGTGAATATATACTCAACAAAGAAGCTGAAATACAAAAAAAAACTAACCTGGGAGGATTTCTGGCCCTCATGTACCTTTCCCATGGCGTTTTTTCTTTTTCCTTCCTCATGTATGTACTTTCCTCTCGCCTTTTACTTTCCCTTGTGACGATGCATTGTGGCCTCTAAGCGTGTCCATATGTGGACTGCATACTAAAGGAAAGGAGGAAAACCATAAACACACAGGCATATACATCCTATACATCCCCAAGGTGAAATCGGTGTGTAAAAATATACAGCATCTGACACACATGACATAAGCAACACAGCCTCATAAAACGTTATTGAACGGAACAAGCTGTGAAACATATAACGTGGTGTAGGCATAAATTATGTGAATGACACATTCCTCTAACACTGGGTTATGTGACACCATAAATGGGCCAAACTATTTTGATCTGTTCATCATGGGTAATGATCAGCTTGAAAATAAAGGGCACTAAATCTTTGGTTTAGGGAAAAGCAACAAAGGAATTTTTGATTAAGGTACAATAAATTACTGCCCTTGGTTCTTTGTCATGGAAACATGTAGCATCTCCTTTCAACGGTAGGGAAATAAATAAGATTCCGAATCATGTGAATTGATCATAAAACAGTCAAATAAAGTACATTATTTTGTTAGTGGTATATTATTTAATTCTACATGATATACTGCAGTCTATAACCTGGAGGGGTTGTGGTGCTGTCATGCCTGTTAATACATCACAGTTGGGCTAGTGCTGTACCTGTTATTGATTGAACCACAGCTGAGTAAGCTTGGTAAGTTGTCTCAGGATGAAGGTTCAGCCCAGACCAGACACTGCTGTCATGAGTTTGACATGTCAGTGTCACAGCAATGTCGGGGCTTCAGTGTGCACACCTGACATTTAAAGTTTATCACCTTTTGCCCAATAGTGAGCGTTTTGTGTCGAATGTGTTTTTGTGGTTCATGTTACCATTGCGGTATGTTCTTTTCAACACAAATTTTACATTAGCAGTTCTAACGTATTTCAATACAAAAAAAATCATCAAATGAGGAGTTAGGGTGTGTTGGAGGGGACAACTGACTTAAATGCAGAATTGTTTCTTATGAACTAACATGTACCAGAGGAATCCAGAGATATTGTTTGTTTTGTAACAATCTGCAACTTCTGGATGAAATTTTACAATTACCTTATTTCCTGTAACCATTGTTTTTGTTGTTTTTGGTTGTTTTTTTGTGATTATCAAAAATTACATCAGAACACATCCTCTCAACAGTCATCTAACCCTAATTCTAGGCATATCCTCTGAGAATAACAGCAGTGTTTAGGCTATGCTTTTGTTATTCACTGTGCATCCCTGTTTTGAAAAAAAAAAAAAACTGACACCAAACTAGGCTAACATGGAACAATTACTAATGTTTAATATCCATACAGGTATAAAAGATGGGATTCACTAAGTTTGCATATAATTTATATTATGGTAAAACTATGGTAAACCTCCAGAGGATTTACTGAATGAAACTCATGGTGAGGCTGTTTTCTCAACTGGTGTCTCTGAGTTCAAGAACGAACTTCTGCTTATAAGCCATGAGAAGTCCTGGAGGCATTCTACAAATATTAAAGTCTGAAGATCTATAATTCCATGACAACTGGGCAAACTCAATCTGACTAGGCTCCATTACTATTGTTTCTTGTAATTAAGACTTATCTTGTAATTGGTAGGAGGAAATTAATTTTTTACATTTAAAATCTTCCAAAAAAATATATTTGACATATGCCTTTGTCAAGCTGATTTATGTTGTCAGCCAAGATCTTAGTGATACTGAGGAAAAAAGAACGGTGGTGTAAGAAAGGGTTAACAGAGTGGCACAGGGCAGTGACAGGAGGAGCCATGGTTTCTAATACTTACCCAGATTGGGTCGAACATATCCAGCCCTGATCCAATACTGCTGATTGTCAGCGAAAAGTTCAGCATGAACATGAACATAAGTCTTACTGAACAGGCCTCAGGACACCACACTGATTAAAAAGAAAAGTGAATCTCTCTATTATTCCACTGACACTTATCTTTAAAAGCCAAGCCCTGCTGGGTCCCTCATGCAAATTATCCAACCGCAGGACATAACCCTCATTGGTGCCAGCCCCTTGGCCAGTGATTGATCATCAAGACTGGATCCAAAGTAGGCTCTGAACAGAGGCAGTTGGGCTGGGAGAGTTGATGATAATTGGCACAACAGTAGTTGCTAAATGATGTGACCGGCTGCTGAAAGGCATGGGGAAAAGGTCCATTCACATTTGTCGAGTTGTAGGTGTTCGGAGGAGAAGGGGAAACGAAGTGGCAGGATTTCTGAAATGAGAGGGAGATCAGCAGCGAGTCATGCATAGAGAAAACTCTAGCTTCCAGTCCCAAAAGATGAAACAGTGTTTCTCGAGGTGCAAAACGAGTTTGATGTGTTCTTGATTGGTTTTTGAAATCCCAGCACTCATCCGCCGTTTGAAATTGACATGCTGGCTGATTCTGCATGTCTGTGATCAATAGGCACATTATTCACTTTCGACGAGGTAGTGGAGCACATACTTTCCAATGTGAAGTGCAAATATCAATTTGCTTTGGATTCTGCTAGAGCACCTCATTTTGCAAGATCGATATCACCGCACAGTTTACAACACTAAACCCAGACATTATCTTCTAAAGAAAATTTGAAAAAAAAATGTTGCCATTACACTAATTCTGCCCCTTAATGAGTAAAACTTCATTAGAATTGTTGGTGGATAAAAGTGTTTTGTGCTTTAGGCTTGTGTTTTGCATATGCGCCTGCGTTTTGACTTGCTCATAGAACTGTGTTCACAGAGGTTATATTTTTCGATGATTACAACAGGTAGTGTGAGTCAACACAGTGTTTGAGATTAAAATATTTACACAGTGCCCATTTGGAGATAGTTTGCTTTATGGAGCTTCCATGAATCCCAGTCCCTGGGAAAACATATATGTTTATATCTTCTCTTTGAGTAGAAGAGGGAAACAGATACAATATGCTTCATCTATATTTTATGTAAGTATAATAAAATGTACAGAGGCGATTAGAGAAAGCTCTGACCTATGCATACTACATATATGGAAAGCAAAGCAAAAATTTACTTTTAGATGTGAGATGCAAAAAGACACTGGAAATTTTTTTTGGCAGCACAATCAAAAATCTAAATCTGCTTTTACCACTTTTCTAAGAAACTACCACATTCATGCTGCAATCTACATCGCATAGAAACCACTTCACGCATTCCAGCATTTCAACATTATAAAAGTACACTGTTCAAATCTACTGTGGTCCAAGGCTGATACAAAAATCACTCTGAATACACATAATAAAGAGATGTTGAATGTTAGGTGCATGTGTGACCCTTGCTTTTTTATCCCTGAATGCGAGGACCTGTTATCCGTTTAACCTGAATGCTACATGCACCTTTTTTTAGACAAATTCTCTGCGTTTGTGCACCAATTTCCCCTTGACAAGCCTTTTACATTCTTTTTGCACAATGAAAAACAGGATTATGATTGTGATCTGAGGCTATGTGTGCATAGGTGTGTGTAAACAAACTGTACACAATACGGTATAAAGAACTGCACTCCAGATTTAAGCGAGAAAGAAAATGTGTTGTTCTTTGACACCAACACCATATGACACAGACACATACTCGCACAAACGGTCTTATATACCTGTAGCTGGAGAGCTGCTGAATCTGTGCAGCCTCTGTATTTTCAATAGACTGACACAATGCAAGGGCTGCAGTCAGCATTGTCAGTCAGAAATCCCCAGTCACAGTGCTTATATTCAGTGCTCTAAGGACAACTGATAAGCACCCAGACACATTGCAATGGTCTGAACACTGATATACCATTCTCCCTGCCACTTTGTGTGTGTGTGTGTGTGTGTGTGTGTTTTGATGGAAGCAAGTGAATCAGAGTAAGAGAGAGCGAGAGAGAGAGAGAATGAGAGAGAGAGAGAGAGAAGAAACAAACAAAACCCTTTCAGCACCATCTGCAGTTGGTAACAAAAGTATTTTAATCCTATAATACTTAACAGATGACA
The DNA here is from genome assembly GCA_016859345.1 of Istiophorus platypterus. Lineage (NCBI taxonomy): Eukaryota > Metazoa > Chordata > Actinopteri > Istiophoriformes > Istiophoridae > Istiophorus > Istiophorus platypterus. The sequence continues at coordinate 7,835,228 of CM029127.1, forward strand.
AGACTTTAATTTAGAACTCACAATAAACAAACACATGCACCACTAACTAGGCTTGAACAGCTCATATGTTTACTGTAGAAGTGCCAAAATAGAGAATATGGTGCACTGTATATCTGGTGCATACAGAACAAGTTATCAAATTACCTCAGGGTGAAAGAAAAAGGAGCCATTTTCTAGACCAGCACAAGAAAATATTTTTCTTTTCCTCTTTTTTTTTTTTGCATTACTTGTTTTCCATGTGTCAAAATGCAAGATGTCGCCCAGAGCAACAAGCCTGTAAGCCGAGCAGGACTGATGTTTAATGAGGATGACTCTCACTGGCTCCTTATCACAGTCATGTCACCCAACACTGACACTTCTAATACCGCATGTCACTCAAGGCGCTTTGCACAATGGCAGGAGGACTTTCAACAACCACTTACCTGCACTAGTACACGTATTTACTCACACACACAGACACACACATGCACAGATACACACTGTTACATCGAAAAAGACAAGCACGTGTTATGCTCTAGACTGGCACATGCACACACCCTGAGGTATGTCAAGCAGTGTGTAGTTCATCATTGGTGGTTGCATGACTGCAGCAGAGCAGACGGTAGATAAGAAGCCCAGATCCTTTTAGAGCTTTAATAGAACGACATGGCATCAAAGGGGATCAGAGGCCAGACAGACTGATAGAGAAGAGGTATTTAGTTTGAGCCACTCCCCAGGACCTTGTATTGTTGACATTTTCCTTTGGAAATACAAAGAGAGACAGGGTGCCAAAATCCATCTTATTTCAGCTTTGTGTTCAAAAGGTTGGAAGGCCCAAGTGGTCTTGCCAAATGGCACAACGAATGGGAGAATGCTTGTTAATATGTGTGCGCCTGAGCATACGAGGATTTTAAATAGCGAGAGTGCTTTTTTTTCCTGAGTGCAGCTGTAGAGAGATAATTGTCAACTTTGCATCAACTCGTGACACATCAGATCTAAAGCATTATCAGGTGGAGAGGCAGTCAAGGCCCTTTCCTTTGTTGCTCACTCATTGCTGTTTTTCTTTCAATCACGTTCCACTGATTGCCTCTTTCTCTCACTTTTTCCATTTCAAAAAAGCTGTACCGAAGCAAATGAATGCCAGTAACTCCTATGTATCAGTACAGATGAACCAAGCCGGTAAACACACAAAATGTAAATGGCAGTCAGGCAAGCATGCTTTTGTAAAGCATTTCGAGAAAAATGGAAGGTGACAATATCCATAAAACAAAACCTTTGTGGACTTAAAATGGAATTTTTCAAAAGAAGCTAAAGGTTCTTGGCAAACAAAATCTCCCTGTTAATCCGGAGCAAGGGCAAAAACACAGTTGCCTGACATTTCCCTGAGAGAGCAAAGGAGAGAAATTGATGGAAAATATATGTGAAGTCATCAAAAACATCTTTAATTAGCTACAAAGCAGGTAGCTGGATATTGCAGTAATGGTAGACTTCTGTAATATTTCCTCTGGTATATAACAGATAGCTTAGGCTCTCTTCCTTTTTTACACCTTAATTTGTGGCTGATTCAGTTGCCAGGTCTCTATTTTTAAGAAATTTAAATTTACGGAGGAAAAATTAAATATATATTAAACATTTATTCTTTTATGTGTTTGCATTTTGGGTCAGATATTCTGAGAGATGTCCATGAGTCCTTTCAAGTTAAACCACTGTGTGGACTTTCAAGGCCTCGCAGTGGTTTGGATGCGAGGTGATCACACAAATTGATTACTCTTTTATGTATGATAATTAGAGAGAATATTAAAGAAACTTAATCTGCCGATAGTTTTATTTTTTCTCTTTGATTATTAACCTATTTTTTGATATGTTAAGTAGTCCTTACTAGGATAACGTAATGTACAAACACTTCAAATCACCAGTGATCCTGTATTCTTCTTTGTCTGTTTCTTTGAAACCATATCCTTTAAGTAGCTACTGTATGTCCATGGAATTAATGGGGCCTTAAATTTTACCGTGTAAGCAGCTGTAAGTCAAGTGGCCTACACAGAACCGGTGGCATGTTTAAATAATGTCTTTAATAAAATGTTTTCAATCTATATTTGCGAATTTTTAGTCACAATGTTGTTGTTTCATGGCACAGTGGCCTTGTGGCTTTTTTTTCTTACCGAGGTTCTGTCATGTTTACATGATAGGTTTATAAATATTAAATATAGGTTTGTTAAAATCAGGTGGAAATGGGCCCCAAACTGCTACATCAGAAAGGGATTCATTCCTTGAATGATTCCTCTTGCATTATTGTGATGAGCTGTTGTTTTCTTTTTTTTCCTTCAGTTGATACTGATAACAAGCAGAATATGTTCTTGTCTTTCTGCTCAGGATGGATTGCCATCTCTCTATAAAATGCTTTTTCATCTTAAAATCTAATCTGCTTTTTCATAAAACATGAAATTTTGTCATCAAAACAAGATATTACTGTAAATCATCCTCCTTCTTTCCCCATGCTCCCCACACTGTCACTTTTCCTTTTCTTCCACTCGCTCTCTCCCAACACTTCCCACACATTGCCATCCATGCCCCCTCCCTCTTCTCCTGCTCTGTTTGTTAAACATCTTGGCGAATGAAGCTGCTATTCCCATTTTCTAAATACACTTATGATTAGCATCCACACATACCTGCAGGCAGCCAGCTCATGTGTTGTTGGCTCTGTCTTCCACTGATGAAATAAATCTGTTGACAATTTGGATGAGTCTTTAACAGCCAAAGAATTCCTAATTCATTTCCCATTTGCTTCCGAGGCTACAGGGTGGTCAGGGGAAGAATGGAACACAGCAGGAGGACTTTCACCGATGCGATGGGATGCTTTGATTTGCGATGCAGGAATATATAATCCGTTCAGAGTCCACTTGCAGTCTTTCACATAAAGGTCTCCTTTATTTCAAAAACACTTGTACTAACTAACTTGTAGTAACCCTTGTACTAAAAAAAAAAGTTTTTGTATTTCTAGACACAGAACAATTCCTCAGTGGGCCAATCGGAACTATGAGGCGCTTAGTTACTGGCTTAACAGTTACTAAGTATAGCTAACTGCTCTCTTTACTCTTGTTTGCTCCCAAACATATCGGGCACCAATTAGGCAACATTATTCAAACATATCCTGACGGCCTTGGAGTACTGTAGATCTCACTGCAGTCCCCTGTCACTTTGCTTATTATGCACACTCCTCCTCTAAATGAAACATCCACAAACCCAAACTTCCCTCTCTAGGCACGTCGAGTGAGGAGGAAATGTACACATGGATCAGACTTGAGTCAACATCATTACCATGCACCACTCCTCTCTGGAGTGGAGTGAAGCTCTTTTCTTTTTTTTTTAAGTACATGCTAGTAGCTTTGATCCCAAAGTCTATAGTATGGACCCCTCCAGCACCCACCTCATCCCCCATCCTCAACATCCATCACATTCTGTAATGAGACGTCTGTGTCAAAAGGACGATATACACATATGCAGATACAGACGTAAACACACGTACAAGATATAGACATACATATTTATGACACTACACTCAAACACACGCAAACCAAAAACTGCAGGAGTTTTATGTTTTCTCCCTACTGTTTTCTGCCATAATCAGTTTTCTGGGATATCATCAACTTAGTTCTTGCCTGCATTCTAACCTCTCTCCTTTTGCATACTATTAATTTTGGCCAAATCTATTTAGTTTTCCCATTCACCAGTTTGCTGTTACACTCCTCTTTCTCCTTTAGTCCTCCTCTCACCATGACTCTGACCCTCTGCCTGCCTCTCTCTTCTCCCTATCCCTGCCCTTTCAGTCATAACGCGTTCCCTTGGCATTTTCAAAAGAGAGAGAGAGTAAGAGTGTCGGAGAGAGCTTTAGCCAATTGCAGCTGTCTTTGACAATTCGTTCTTTCTTCTGTCCCTGGGGAGGGTATGTATTTCAGCAAGGTTTATACAACGCTATAGAGGTCTGTTGTTTATTTTTTGGTTTATCTATCAGCGACAACATATTGATTTATTCAAAGGAGATAGTACCAGACGGCAGTTGAAATCCAGACAAATCCAGGAAACAGCGGAAGTTCTAGCAGCTGTGAAACACTGATGACCCATAATGCTCTGGACTTTTTTCCAAAACTTGCACAAATTCACTTTTTAACTGAAACTTTTTTTCACACTTTGTTTTTCTTTAAAACATTTTAACTAACTGGATGTAAACTACATGGCTGCAAATTGTCTTTTTATTAAGGATGATTCCATCAGTGATGTTTAATCTATTTTACTGTGCTGTGAGCTACAGTAAATGGAAACGTCAGCATGAGAACAAGCTGCTAAAAACAATGGTGACATGTTGATGTTTAGCTAGTATAAAATTTACCCTTTTTGCCATGTTAGTTTATTAATTGTGATGTCAAAACTTGCTAATTAGTACTAAACATAAAAGGAAGCTAAGGCATCAGTTTTTCAAGATTTTTGTCATAAGCTAAAGTACTGAACAAAGGGAAATTTTCACGTAGTGTTATTGCTAGAGGAAAAGTTTTGGGGTCACCAAAATTGTAAGACTATGAAGGATATGAAGGCTGTACTAAATTTCATTACAATGTGGACCACAATTTTCCTTGTTCGAGTCCAGCAAGAGAACTTTGTTGCATGTCATACTTCTCTCTGCCTCCTCTATACTGTCTGCTGTCAAATAAAAGGCAAAAGACAACAACAAAAATAACATAACCAACAATGACAATAGGATTCATCCTCTGAGGACCATGAATGCTTGTATAATAGTTGCAGATGTATTTCTGGTGGGCTGAGCGACCAATTTTATCGACCCTTGAGTCACATCATAAGAGTGTCTGAAAAAAACTAAAGTGATTCAGTTTCTAATGATATTAAACAGAACCCCCCCCCCCCAAAAAAAAAAAAAAAAATCTCTGAGTCTAGACAAAGTGATGCAGAGAAAGTTAGACACTTTTATTTGATAATTTGGCAAAGTTGATTAATTAGATTACTTCTTTTACTGAATTATAATTATTACAGTCATTAAATATAGATTTATATATCGTTAGCCTCATAGCATAATTGCCTAAGTCATTTTTGGGCCAAATTGTGATATCTGCCTAATTTTACTCTCCTACCACTGCTGCGTCACCCTGCCTTATTGCCTACGTCCTCAGCCTATCAGATCGCTTGCTAGAGTCCAAAATCACTATCTGCCTTAGTCATCTCTTTGACCTAGACATTTTTGCCGCTACCCACAAAGATGGCGGACTGCATGAGAAAAATTGCCTAAGTCATGGCATATTCTGCCTAAGTCACTTTTATTCGTTATGCAATCGATGTTGTGTCTTATTTTTTTTTGAAAACTTGTTCACACATCTGGTTGAACTTTCTGTTACAATATCAATAAAAAATACCAATGTGCTTGCTAAAGATTGTTTTTTTTTTTTCTGGTTTTCCAAAAACGTTCAAATACGACTTAGGCAATTATGCTATGAGGCTAACGATTTGCTGCAGACATCAGGCTAATTTGATTGGAAAACAGAAATACACAACATATTCCTTATATGATCAACCTTGTTCACTTATACTATTATCAACTTCATCAAACTAATTTGCTAGACTGAAACCAGCAGTCTGTTGGTAGTAAGGGGAAACTTAATTTTTCTTCTTCCCTTGACCGGAAAACTCAGGACTTGGCAGATACCTTTGGAAACTACTTATTTTGTCTGGGAGGAACTTATACTCTGTTTATGTAACTGGCAAGAACTTAATGCTCCACACATATGCAGTCTGTTCTGCTCTGTATTTTTGGGTGCCTCACCTGTTTGTACCCTCCCATCACTCCTGCCCCTCCCAAGCACCTCGGTAATAACTTCCTCTCCTCTGGTCACCTGTCCTCCCTCTTACTCTGTGTTTCTGATATTTCACTTTACCATGATCCAATCGGTCTCATCTGACACTTAGATTGAGTCTCAGCGGGGGCCTATTGGACAATAGAGCAGGAAAATGAAAGGAGGGGGTAATACTCATCCCACCACTTTCTTCTCGATGCTTCTCCTTGCTTTTGTAATGATATATTGGCAGTCATTAGTGTGTATGCAAAAGCACCTATGTGTCTGTTTGTGTTCACCGTCATATATGTGTGTGTGTTTGTGTGCATAGTTATGTATCCCTATGTGTGTGTAATGTGTGTGAGAGGCATGCCTCCAGCACAGTGCAATGACAGGGCACCTAATGAAAAGCTGGGTTCTGATTGACTGGCTGACAAAGCGGCCCACTGCATAATTATGTCTTGAATAATAGATGCCCATACTGACACTTCCATGACTGCACTGGCCTAGCCAACTCAGTCTCTTTATCAGTCCAGCAAAGCCCATGAGGCCGAGCTTAGTCATGGCCAGGCCTACTCCACATTCACAGATTGCACATATTTCCATATCTTCATTGTTCCCAAACCAATTGGACAAGCACAACCAATAGCAGCGTGCACGTGTTGGTTGTGCTAGCTGATACGTACGTCAATCAGTCTTGCCCCGAGCAAAAATACAATCTTGAGCAGTGCAGCCTTAATAGCAGCAGCTTGCAATGTCAGGCCCAGTTTGACAACTAGCTTTAATTTCATTAGCCCCTGCCACACGTTGACTTAACTGCAGATCCGGTTGTAGTAGTCACACTTGTCCCATGCTCTGCCCTCAACTCAGTTCCATTTTTAGTCACATGCCAAATCTAAAGCTAGGCATTTTTTACCCACTACAGCAGTCTCATCTCATGATTACTGCAGCAGCTTGCTATTTATTTTTGCACAACTAACATAATATTACTGCTTGACCTAGGCATTTTTTTTTACCATGGTAGAAGCTGAAATACTCCTACATTGTGTTGAAGATTAGACAATGTGTTGAAGAGGGTATTTGAGTGGTGGCATTCTTAATAATGTTATCTCAGTACTGACAAATCAAAGATGCTGGTTCCTGGAGTGCTATATTTAGAGTATGAGTTCTAATTTTTAAACCTGTATTGAGAATTTTTTATGTTAAAATGTTGAGGTTAAAACTCTCTGTAGAACTGAGAGGAAAAAAACAGTCAGTTAATAATTGTCTCTCCAATCAACCCTTTTTACATTGTTCATAGTCAATTGATCAATTTGATAAAATATAAAATATTGATGAGAGCAGTTGTAACTTCTCCAAAGATATGGAGATATGGCACAATCCTGCAGTCCATATGTTGCCCAAACAGCTCCTACCCTGGCAATGGGAAGGAAGTGGACCCCAGCTGTAGCTACTCAGCCAGCAAAGTCAAATGAGAAAAACAAGTACTCTTGGAGTTGTGGGACATGGAACTGCATTGAATCAGCTTGGTAATTCAAGCCACATATATCATCCTGCCATCACCAATTGCCCAAAACCAGTGGTATGAAGAAGACCCTGCATGCCCACTCTGTCGATCTCCACCCAGCATAAAACACATTCAGGTGGGCTGCGAGACAAGCCTGACACAACGCCGTAAAATCAGGCACTGAAGTGCCTTGCAGATACCCTTAGATACCAGATAGACATCCATCAATGCCCCACCTTCTCTCTTATCCCGTCCCACCACTGCAATAGCATTCATCATTGTAGGTGCAAAACTAAACAAAGTCCACACATCCAAGCCATGAGCACGGGACTGGAAGTTATTGCTGGACCTGAACCAGCAACCATGCATCACAGCTGAGATCACTACAACAAATCTCAGACCAGACCTCATGCTTTGGTCCTTCCCTCTTTGCACTGCCTACATAGTGGAGCTATCCGTGCCCTGGGAGGATGCAATGGAGGAGGCCCATGAACGAAAAAGCCTAAAGTATGCCGAGCTCGCTGCTGATGCTTAGCAACATGGCTGGACAGCCAGAGTCTGCCCAGTTGAGGTCAGCTGCAGGGATTTTGTGGGGAATCAACCACCAGGCTACTTAAGGGCATGGGAGTTTGAAGTCAAGCCCAACAGCAAGCCATCAACGCCCTCTTCAGTGCTGCCAGACAGACTAGTTGTTGGCTCTGGATCAAGAGGAGAGACACCACCTGGACCCCAAAACAACAGCTGCAGCAACAGGGTGAGTAGAGGGAGTTAAAGCAGAGCGGGGCCCACCTGGGAGGCCAGATATTGCTGATTAGCCCCTTTGAGCGGGTTGTTGGCCTGTCAATGAAAAAAAACTATTAAGGAGGGTCCATCTACATCCCGCCTCAAACACCCACCTTGGCACCCTCCGTAAAATCCACAGTTTGCAAGAACATCCCTACTCACATTATCTCAGGTAAATGAAGGTTACAAGGGATTGTATCCCCTAGTCCTGAAACAGAACTTTTATCAGTGCTGGCCGAGATGCAAAGAGGCTGGTACCTGGAAGGCTAACTCTTTAACATATGCATTTGTATGAACAAAATAATTTGATCCATTCTGTATTGTGGTTTACAAATCTTTATCTTGTAAAGTATTCTGATGTCAGAATCTTGACCAAAAAAATAAAAAGCAGTGAAAAAGAGAATTTGTGGTAGGAGGGCTGTCTGTATCTTGTGCTCCCTTTTAATGAAACCGACTAAGTGCTGCAAATAGAGGAGAAATTGCTCATATATATCTTCAAAAACAGGCTTAAGACCAATAGGGCTTCTTAGGCTTCTGCATCGAAATTGTGGTATATCCTACACCCCAGCCTACGCCATAGTCTGGCATGCACCTCCCAAAAAATGTAAATATTCATCGCTGGGACACAGACTGCAAGAACTGATTGGTTTGTTGGTTTTTAATTGCAGCCTTAAACTTGTGCTCCTAGCAGGAGTTACTGACGCTCTACATAAAGCAACATGGGACTGGGCAATTATGGTTCAAGATGTTTCTATTGGATTTATCTCCAGTCTCTGTTGTGGTCTTCTATTGCTCTCCACTTTTTTTATGCCTGCTCACCTTCAGTTGTATCCATGGTGATGGGTACGGCCCTGACATCCCAGGTATGTGATAATGATGACCTTCATAACAAAAGTGGTGATGTTGACTTGCTTGGCATTGATATTTTCATAGGCATATTTTTTTTCTGGCCTTTCTCTGCACCTGTCTCATTCTGACTGTTGCTGAAGTTTTTTTATATTAGTTTGAGATTGTCCAATGAAATACATAAATAGCACAGTATCATATTTAAAATGGTGTATGAATTTTATATTTTGGAGTGATCTATCAAATGTATATCTTTTTTTACTCCTAAATAAAAGAAGGACATTCCTCAAAAATGCACTTTGTTTACAAGTAACTTTAGGCTTATCTGAGAGCAATAACAAAAAAAATGTAAACTTTTTATAAAAAAATTGATCGAAAGTAGGTGAAACCAAAACACATTCATTTTAATGTCAAATGGGTAGATCTTATCTCTCTGTGTAAGCATACTTGACAGGAAATTTGAGCATTTGAGAAGGAGTGCACATCTCCCACAGGAACAATGCTCACAGGTGGATGATGGGGTGGTGGTGGGACAAAGGAAAATGCATGCAGGGCAGTGTCTGCAGAGTAGTGTTGGCAGCAAAACAGCAGCAGCAGAATGAGCAGGAAAGCACAGGGCAGTCAGACCTATAGAGAATATAGTTGGAAACAAAGACAACACCAGACACGGACATAGCATCACTCAAGTTGTCTGCCATAAGTAAGCTGAAGTTACTATGTTAACAACGTAACCAAAGCAACAAACACAGTAAGATAATGGAAAGTAAACCCCACCTGTATATTTAACCCCTTTGTTTATTAGTGTAATTTACAAACCACAATAATGCCCCAGTCTGAATTTAGTCTTTGTGACTTTGTGTCTTGTCTGTCCACATCCTATCAGTGTTTTATTATTATTATTAATCTGTTGTGCCCAGTCCAAATCCCATCATACCACTTGTGATTAGTGCAAAAGCATCTCATTGCTACATCCCTCACTCCCAAATAGAGATGTAATTATATGTGTCAGTGTATTCAGTAAGTGACTGAAAAAGAATGCGACAGACTTTAATGTCTAAGGTTCTGCTGAATTAATGCACTGAGTCAAAAAGCTTAAACTGGGCCAGACTTAGCAGGGGATCTCAGCTGAATCTACACAGTCTTCTCTGTATTAGAAAGACCAGACAGTCAACCTTGTATTCATTTCCCTACCAAATAATGTAATTCTATCTAAGTCTGTTTTATTCTGCTCCTCTGTCCATGCAACAGTTATCTCGGTGACAGTTCATGATAAATGTCCTGCAGCCCCAAAGTTGACTGGTTTTGGGCCTCAGCTTTCCTCTCCGAAAAGGTGGCATGTTAAGTACTACAGGTAGGTCTCGGAACTAACTAAAATCAGAGGCATAAAAAGAGCTTGCTAGTTCGGACTTGGCTGAAAATGTGAATTTTTCAGAAAAAAAAAAAAAAAAAAAATATATATATATATATATATATATATATATATATATATATATATATATATATATATATATATATATATATATACATATATATATATAAATATATTCATCAACAGCCTATCTGACATCAGAGCAAGCATCACAAATTCTGAAAGATGGCCACTCTATGATAGAATGATTGACCTGAATGTGGTTAAATGAAATTATGGGATGCTAAGTCAACGGATTTTAGAACATACATGTAGCAGCTTTGAGGCAGATGAAAAAAAACAAAACAAAAACAAAACAAAACTGTCCTTGCCCTTGAAAAAAAAATGTGTCAACCTCCTTTAAAATAAAGATTTTTCTCAAACTGTTTACACACGCAATCTAAAATATCCTAAAACTGCTTTGGAAATTTGTCAAATGCTCTCACATTAGGGACAAGAAAAATTCTATGACTGACAATGACTTGACAACTTGGCTTCACATGATGCCTGACCTGCTGACCTTTACCAGTGATCACCCGCAAATACAACAATGCCAACAAGACTCAATTCTCCCTACACGGATCTCTGGCACTGCTTCAGCCTCCCACCCCTGACGTCTGTTCGCGCTTCACTGACCTGTAACAGCAATTAAAGTCACAACACAGAGGGGCGAGCTAGGTAATGATGGAACAAAATGTCTTCATTCAGACAGAAACTCCCAATCGAGTGAAGAAGTGATCACAATGTGTAACACTGCAGCTTTGTCATTTGCCATTTGCTGTAGAATAAAGCTAAAAAGCCTTATTCTCAACGGGGTGCTTACGTAGCCAAAATGCTGAAATGTCTTGTCGCATCCGTTCACTCGAAGCACAGTCCTCTGTCACTGAGGAGTTAAAAATGTGAGTAGGTGGGTGTGAGACGAGGATTTTTTTGATCTTTTTCACATTGGAGCCTGGGGATTGAGTTTTGAAGGCCAGAAATGGAAACACATGGCAAAGTAATTGTCGAGTCACTGGCATGCATCGTTAACCTTTTCAACCTGATACAGATATATTATAGTCATTTTGTGCAACAGGCCAGTAAAAATTGTACTCCATGATGGGCCTTTTTCTTCATTTTTTTCTAGTTCCACGACTCAGTGCCAAATTGCCCTCTGTCCCTGTCCCAGTGTCCCCCTTGTGACTGCTAAGATGTGGCACCAAGGGGTTTGTTTATTCTGGTGTGGTTGACTACTCATGGGTGACTGAAAGCCAGATGCCAGTGTAATTAGGACTACAGATAGACCTGATTACTCACTGCTATATGATTATTTATTCCTGCCTGCTTTTGTCCTCATATGTGCATATCTGTCCATAAAGACCTAGTTAAATGAAGAGTGGAAGGAGCATCTATCAGTTTTCTTTTTGTTTGCTCTGCTTCTTTTTGTTTACATCACGCGTTTGTGACTTTACCTCAGTCAGACAAAGTGTCCCCATGTGTGAGGATGAAAGACTTAACAAGACAAAAAGAAGGAAAGAGAAAGAGACAGATGGAGGGAGGAAAATATAAAGATACTCATGTCTGCCTGTTTACTTGTATTTGTTTGTCTTTTCCCTACATATTTAACCCATTAAGCAGGCAGAGAACATTAGTGACAGTTTTTGATGATGGAAAATACAGGTAAACCAAGTTAATGTGCTTAATTTGCATAATAGTTTTGCACAACTTGGCCCGAAGGTCCATGCAAATCTTTGCTGTGTGATGTACGGTTATTAGTCCTAAGCCCCTCCTCAGGTTTGCCTGATGAACAGTATTCAGTTAGATGAATTTACCCTAGTTTGAGCAGTCTGTGTACTTTCTTTTACTTTTTATTTATTTATTTATATACTATGATTGTTGCATCGTGGTCGCCTAAATAAAGTCAATGTGTTGGAATTGAAGTGGTTATGGGCAGGGAAGTGCATCTACCGTCTCTGTATTTCATCACCCTCACACTCCATTTCCCAGGGCGCACTACAAACTGAACTCACGGGCAACAATTCAACAGAATATAAAACAACTGGTTTGCCATCACCATGGTAACGATGCAATATAATTACGTTCCTTCTTCAACACACCCAGGTTTATAAACCAAACGAATAAAAATTTAAATTAATATTTCTGGACCTAAAAAATATGTAAATATAAATGCACCTACTACACTGGGGATTGTGCTCGATGTTTATCTTCACTGTAAATGCTTTTATGAATGAGTCATATTCAAAATATACATGAAGCGGCTTTGATATAAATAAAAAGAAAAAAATGCCAAGAGGGAAACATCTTGGACGCTGTCCGAGCACTGTGTTTGAACTTAAGATGAACTTGAAGTAGAGTCACAAATGCACATATACTGTAAACGTTCTGTACAACCCAAAATTGTGATCACACCATCACGTGGACCAGCCGGGACCAGTTAATAAAATTCTGTTTTGATCGGGCTGATTGAATGTATTTGCATGACAATCTCCACACCCTATTTTGAAAACTGAGCGTACTCTGCTACATCTATAAATGTACCCAAGTGTTTGTGAGGAACAATGTTCACTGTGGCCCCATCATGACAGAGGGAGTTTTCTCCCTCAGGGACAAAAAGCAATGATGTAAGAAAGTCCACAGAGATTTCTCCACAATATGCTTTTGTGTGATGCATGTGTGCGTGTTTTTGGCGCATGCTTAAGTCCACATTGTCTGTCACTTCCCCTGAGGAGCTTCAGCCTTATGCCATTATGACTGGAGAAGTGCCCATAAGAAGGCATGACGCGTCAGCACACATTTGTGCACATCATGTGTTTAAGTGCGTGCAATAGGGGAGGGTGTGTATTTGTGTGTGAGCGTGCAGGCAAGAAGCTGGATAAGGTCGTGGGTGCTGGTGGCAGAGCTATACCCGGCATTAAGCTCACAGTGGAACAATACTTGAACCTTATGAGAGGGGAAAAGGTGAACGGGGGGCAGAGAGTTATTACCAGCTCACTGAGGGATGTGAGGGTTAGCTGGAGGATAAGGAGAAGCCAGAAAAAATTACAGAAAAGATGCACCTCATCTATATTTACCTTCACATTATGATAGCTAGAACAAAAACATGTTGTGCGATGTGAATATTCAAAGAGAGATATCTGCTGGTTGGCAGAGCTGCTGTAATGTGTAAACATATAAGACAGCAGAGTGACCACATTATAGTTTACTTGCTAGACAACAAAGAACCAGCAGTGTTATTCCTGTCTTCCACTCTGCTCACAAAAAGGCTTTGACTTCCTTTTTTTTTTTCCTGCTGTAGTCATCCACTGCTCTCACACAACACGCTGTGATTCTTTTGGCAAATGGAGCTATGTGTATATTTTCTCCATGTGTGGGCTGTGATCAGGTGCACTGTGGCCAAGATGGTGTGTGTGTGTGTGTGTGTATATCGGTGTGTTGTGTTCATGTGTTCATGTTCCTGCTGTGCATGCTGGCAGTAGTTTTAACAGGTGGGTGTTACAGTGTGTGTGGCAGAGGAGGAGAGATCAATCTGCCATTCCCTCTTTCATTTTGTAGTGCTAAGCAATAGGTACTAGATTTTTTCCTACAGTCACTCCCCTCATTCAGTCATGTTTCTCATTTTCAAAGAAGAATGGAGTATGGAAAATAAGTATATAAAACTATGAGAAATGATGGCATTCATAAAAATGCTGAGTTCAAAGAAAAATATTTACCTGGAATTAAGGTCTGTGAGTAAAAACAAGAGGACCACATAGTGATTTCTTGGCCATTTATTAGTTAGCAGTGACTCTATAGGGATGTAATATTGTGGTATGTTGTTTCCTTACCAGCCAGCTCTTGAGCTAGAAATGGACACAGACATTTATCTGTCAGTATATATACTTTTGCCATTGAAATTTTCACCTGGATCTGTTTAAAGAGGTCAATGTATCTTCTACTGAGCACCTGTATGTGCATTAATAATCAATAATGCATAATTTACATAGTTACCTTAATAATTTTCTTGTAAACTGTAGCAACATCTAAAATACCTCTCTTTGTAATTATACATTATCTTGGTTGATGTACAGGCAACAATATTTTTTTCAGTCAGAAGATGTTAGTGTCACTATGTTGCTACTATGGCATAGCATAATAAAAGCCCTAACTGCAGCCTTCTATATATAATGAAAAGACATTATGAAGGAACTGAGCTTAGCATTTTTTTAGGCTCAGAGATCCAAAGCTACACACAGATTGAATCTGAGTAATGGAAATGATCCAGTTGGCACACAGCGTACATAACAAATTTCAGATCATGTAAACTGCACTTACCTGTCTAGGGGAAAGAAAATTGCTGAACCCTGCATTCATTTTAATACCTTTGATCTGCCTTTATATGCTACTATAAAGCATTATGATCACTGCTGTCTAACTAAAGAAAAAAATTTCATGTTGAGAATGACGTAATAACTTTTTCAGAAAAAAAATTTGTAATGTTAGAGGAATATATTTAGTAAAATTTGTAAAGAAAAAAATCATATGGAAGTGTTGTAAAATAAGTGATTATCAGATTATCATTATCCATGTCAAAAGGTGGTATCGAAAATTATTGTAAATTTTTGATTAAAATGTAATATACTATTCAAACATTGGGGAAATCATCGTGCTGTATTAGTCTAGAAATCTGTGGATGGTATTTGTCCACTCAATCAAACTGTTACACACTCAGCACAGCATATAGTAACCAAGCCCATTCAAGGGGCTTTAACTAGGTCAGGTCGCTCAGTGCTCTGCAATCTATTAATATGATGAAAAAATGCATTGTACTAGCCTGAGACCAACCCCCTCACACTCTGCCTTGTCTCCCTCATGACGTTGTGGACATAAATATAAAAATAAAATCCATTTCTGTACTTTCATAATTCCCACTGGATGTCCCCTAGTCAGAGGAAGCGAGCAGTTACACAGTCCTTCTTGTATCCTGGAGGGCTTCATGAAAGGGAAAGCAGAGAAGGAAGTGTCAAACGTTTTCCTCTCCTCTGTGACATAACCAATCCAGGAAGTCAGTTTCCCTTCTCCTTCCTATGCTTCTCTAAGAATTTCTGCATCTCAATGTGAGGCTTTTGATGTTGGTGAGAGCATCAGATGTGACATGACCCAATGATTAGAACATATGTCATCATCGGAGGAGCGCTCAGATAGGGAAAGGGATGCTGCTGGATGTTTGAATCAACAGTGAAGCTTTCATCCGAGACTGATGCCTCCTTTTATGATGCTGAAGCCTTTGAAATGCACATCCAGGCAGTTCTTTATTCTGCAAGGATGGAGGCACAGAACTACTGAGGAATACTGTACCTGGATTAGAAAAAAAAAAAAAAAACATTCATCATTAAGTACTGCTGGAGTTTGGTCTTGAGAATCAAATGAAGTGACTGGGAAATGTAACAAATGTAATTTCAGCTTGAACAACAGCAAAACAGTACCAGCGACCTGCAGTAGACCTGCAGCAGTCTGCAAGACTGAAGACTATATTTGCACCAATATATTTTCATCACTAGTATGTACAAACACAATTTGGAGCCATAGTCTCCTTTAGAATAAAATGGCTTAAATAAAGTCAGGAAATATAAATTAAATTATCTCGTAAGCCAATGTGGAACGATGACTTTGCTTAAGACAATAAACATGATTAATTATCAATATTATGTTAATTATCAATACTTTTTCTCCCCCAGGTTCAATACCAAAACTCAAGATATTGGCCGAGACCAAGTAAAATAACATGACACACCACTTCTTAACTCTAAGTGGAAATATGAATAATTCAATATTTGGTTTAGGCTTGTGAAAATACTTTGTTGCTCTTTATTAGTCTATTCAGTTTTACAAAGCCAGTTCTGCCAATGAAATGACAAAATAAGGTTAGACAAACATCAGGGTTTGAGCTAAAATGACTACGTTGCTAAGGTTAGGGAACCTTGCAATAATCACTTGTTTAAGGTTAGAGGATGATTGTGGCCTACGCAGATTCATCGCAGTTAATGGGACTGACTCAGGATGGTTAGGCGACTCTGGTTATCTTATGGTGAATCTAGTGATCGTATCTAGGAGACCAATAAACTGAAAAACCATTCTGCACATAGATCTGGGTTTTATTTGTGTTCGATAAAGAAATATTTTTTCCACAAGATTCGAAGCCATGGAAATCAAGTAAAGAGTTTGTGGATTATTCAGGTGACTATGCAGGTTTGGGGTACGTTAGTGGTGGACAGGAGGCAGGGTACAGAAGCCGCTTGTGGCATGTTGTGGGAACGACCACCTGGTCTTGAGTGTGGCCAATATAAAGGAGATAGTTGTCGACTTGAGGAGGAGCAGGAGTATGTTGAACACTTTTTTTCTGTGAGAGGAGGTGGAGGCAGTGGTGGGATACGGACTAGAATGGAAAATGCAACACAGAGGCTTTCTATTGGGATTAGTAGAGCAGACGCCACTTCTTGAGGAAGCTCAGTTCCTTGTGTGCAGCAAAATGTAGCAGATCTATCACCGGTCTGTTTCGGCCAGTGCAATATTCTTTGCTGCAGTCATTTGGGGCAGCAGCAGCGGTGCCACTGAGAAACTGATCAAACTGATCAGGAAGGCTGGCTCTGCACTGAGGACTGTGTTGCACACTACTACACACTACACATAACATCACTGAGAACATCCCACTTCTCCTCCACGACCTGCTGGTCAAACAGAGGCCACTTTTAGTAAGAGTCTTTTTCATTTCGGCTGTTACAGGGAACGCTACAGGAAGTCATTCCTGCCAGCTGCCGTCACTCTGTACTGTGATTCTCCTCTGTGTCAGGAGACGGGACTCCACAGAAGAGCTTTTCATTTTTTCCATTTTGTATCACATCTGTTATATATATCAGATCAATTGGATCTGATCGCTTCTGAGTATTATGATGCCTGTGTCCAACCTTGCCACTGCCCACCTGTCTTAGAATGTTCTACCTGTTCTATGTGTCCTGTCCTCTGTGATCTGTTCACCCTCCTGTTTGTCAAAGATGCACTTGCTTGCTTTGGCGTATGATTGCCAAACTCTTATGTTCATCACTGATTCTGTAGTGGGCTGATGGTGTTTCCACTCCATAGATGAGTTCCCTCCAACCCTGGTCGCCCCCGTTTGTGCCAATCGCCAGCATCAGCCGTGGTGGCCCACGCACCAGAGCTCTCGCAAATACAGGAGAGGGAGAAGGGCTGCGGTCCAGTAAAAGCCAAAACAGCTTTGGAGGCGAGGTGTCATTGGAAAATGGGCCTATTTTGAGCCTTTGGTTTGTTGTTTGCTTATTCATAGCTGGGAACTCTCCAGAGTCCTTGTCATCTGTGTCATTTATGTACTCTGCCCCTGGGTGAACCCTTGGATTTCCCTATTGGCAGCCGGATCTCTAGATCTGTCCAAATGGTGCTGCTGAATGCTTGCTCCATAGCAAAGAAGTCATTCGTGCTGAATGATCTTGCCTTGACTAAGACATTAGACTTCCCAATTGAAACCTGCCAGAGGGATATGGAACCTGGTCCTCTCATTGAGGTCTGACCAAAGTACTATACTTCAGGAGCCGCTTTGTATTTTGTTTGGTGAGCACTGGGTCGTTCTCTTTATTTGAGCTTGAAGCAACTAAGGTTGGCTGTATTAACCCTTTTTACCGTATTTTAATCTACTGCTCACTTGGCCTGAATTGATCAATTTAAACTGAATTCACTGACTTTTTGTCCTCTATCCTTAAGCTATGGTTTGCTTTTGCTGGGGATCTTAACTTTCATGTGGATGATGTTATCGACAGTTTTGCTTCTAGTTTTATTAATATTACAGAGTCTTTTATTCTCACTATCAATCAGGCCCGGCAGACAACAAAGGGCAGACTCTGGATGTGGTTTTTACTGTTGGTTTGAATAATGATGCTTTTTTCCAATGGTTTATTTATTATTGGTCACAGTTGTTTTTTTATTTAATTTGTCATTTAATCTGGATTCCTTACCTTGGTGCAGTATCATTAGCTCTGGCATCCTTAAATATATATCTGCTTGAAAAATTTCTGTCACCTTCCATTTTAACTCTGATATGCACACTGATGCTTGGTGCAATCTTTTAACGATCGCTACCTTTCAGCATTTGATAAAGTGGGATCGGTTACAACTGGAGCGGCTCCTTTTAACAAGTCCTCCCCTCAGATAAACGACAACATTTGCTCTCTAAAGAGCAACTGTTGGAGGGGGAAACACCTATATAAGTCCAATGATCCGCATCTCCACTATCTTTATCTAAAAGAACTTTAATGTCTTTCATTAAGTGGTAAAGGTTGCCTGAGCAAGCAAACTTTTCTAATCTCATATCTAATAACTCTTTTAATCCTAAAAATTTATTTGAAACTATTAGTAATATTTTTACTCCTGCCTCACCTGCTGCTCTGATTTTTCAAATGAATGTAACAAATTCCTCCCTTGCTTTCTAGGCTACATTTTTGGCCTAAAATCCTGAAAAGCTTTTATTCAATAACACTCCAAGATCTTATAACTTGGTCAACCGTACGAAATACTCCTCTTGCTCCCTTGACATCTTAGCAATCTCTGTTTATAAATGTCATAATGCTTGCCATAATTACCAACTTCCTCTTATCTGGTCATGTCTCTGCTCAAATAAAACAAGCTGTTATTCATCCACCTGTCTAAAACCTCTCTGTTGCTAAGCAGTGGATAACTGTAATAGATGAACAAAATGTTTTTGATATGTTAAAGTCTAGCTTCTGCCACTTGCATTTAACATAAACAGCTCTTCTCAGAGTCTCAATTGATATTCTGATGCATGGTGATACGGGAGAATGATCTGTGTCAGTGCTGTTGGGTCTCAGTACTACTTTCAATACTGTGAATCACCATGTCTCTGTTGATAAGACCTGCTGTGGGCAGGTATCACTGGGTCAAGCTTAGAGTGGTTCTCCTCCTACCACTCTTATAATAGTTTTGGAGTTTCTGTTAACAGGTTTGCCCCCTGATCTGAAATTGTGTATTGCAATTTGCCCTAAGGTACTGTTCTTGGTCCTAATCTGTTTACCTTATATATATCTGTCCCTATGGAAAGATAACTGAGTACTTAAAAGGTATCTCCAATCACTTTTACACAGATGATATTCAATTATATGGCTGATTCACACCTAAAAACATAGCCAAATTGTCAGTTTCAAATACCAGCCTCAATGCTATAAAAGACTGGATGGCTGCTAATTTCAAACAGTTAAATGCTAAAGAAACTTAGATCTGAATTTCTGCCCCTCCTAGTGCTGGTCTTGGTCTCTCAGCTTGTCGGTTAAATCATACGTAACAAATCTAGGTGTCACAATGGACCAGGCTCTAACTCTGGACCGATGTGTTAAGTCTCTGATTTTCTCTTTTTCAAGCTGAAAATCATTGTAAAGCTTAGGCACATTGTGTCCTAATATCTCCTCTGTGACATCTTCCCTCTTGAAAGGTGCTGTTTAAATAAAGTACTTACTTAATTATGTACATACTTTCAAGGTTTGTGCAGCTCTCTATATATATTCACCCAACTTGCACTGATGTACAGTGTATTACAGTATATTACAAACATACCATCTTTTTTGCAGAGAACCACTCTGTTAAAGACCTAGAACAGTACACCTCATCAGGACTGCCCTATACTAACTTTTGCATAGAAAATGTCCCCACTCTTAAGGACCTGTTGTAGAATAAGTGACTATGGTTTTGTTTTTTCATTAAAATATATATCATGAAAATCCCAATACATTTTACAGTGTTCATTATCAAGCTCCGCCGCACTTGGAAGTTGGTTTAATAGCTGTTTACATTTCAAAGAATATTTAATGATCGAACATTGTGGCGCATTTGTGGAGGTTTTTTATAATTAATTTGTTGTGTGGGAACTTCAGCATTTGGACTCTAATGATAAAAAGAGGACACAAGTTCAGAAGATATGTTCAACATCTTAAACAAATGGAAACAAACATTACCAAATTAACATTTGTACACAACACTGTGACACAGTGTTGCTCTTCCTTATCTTGCTTCCATTATTCACATAAGTATGAACATTTGAAAATGTATAAAAAAGATAGAAAATAAAGTACCAGTCACTGTAGTTTATGAAGTGAACATGAAAAACTGTAGCATTTCTTCTCTTTTTTTACCATCACAGAAGGATTTAATAAGTGGATTCAGTTTCCAGTGACTTCTCAAGCTTTCCCTTGAAAAATATTTTGAGACATAAACTATAGCCATGTGGGGTCAGGGGTCGCACCATCCAAGGGAAACACTTTGAGTTTTAAACAATAATAAAGGAGAAGTGACAACAACACATTGCAGATCAATAGATACAAAGTGACTACAGTTACTGCAGTGAGTAGCAAAAACCCTTGACCGCTAGAAAAATCCTTTGATCGCAGATGACTGCAGCTGTAAACTACGTTCATTTACAACCAAACTGGAGCACAGTGTGTAGCCACTGCAAAAGAAAAAAGCTGCCAACCATGCACCTTGCCTGTGATTCTCTTGCGATCTATCATGGCCTGACAGTTATTGAATAATCAATTGTCCTTGCCAAATGTCAGCACAGAGTGTCAACTCCAATCAAACCAGCAAATTTGAGCAATATCTGTCATTGCATACTCATGTTCACCTTATGTCTGTGTCTAGGACAACTTTCCATATCTATGAAAGCTCTACCGCGTCAAGTCATGTCTGACATGCAAATATGTGAGTTGATTGGAGCATTTAGATATTTTGATTTTATTTCTGTTTTCACAACCAGAAGCTAAAGCATATTGCATAAATACAACAGGGTCAAAGATACACTTGGCTTGTGGGTGTCATGTACATCTTAAAATGTTCTTATCATTAAGACAGTAACCCAATATAGAAAATAACCATTCCAAACAAAAACGCCTTGTAAAAAGAAGCAGTAATTTATCTAGCCAGCAGCTGGCAAGGGTACCAACATTAGTTCAACTCAAGATATATTCTGTAGCATGAAAGTGATTAAAAGGAATATCCAGATACATTTTGTTGTCTCCCAAACTTTAAGGGAAGCAAAGTGATTGTGGAATTAAAATACTCTTTGGCTCACAGCCCCTTTTGAAAACTTCTCAACGGCTGCCAATTTTTTCAAATTATCAAAATTAATTATCAAAAAAAACATCAGATTCATACAAATCAAGTCTCTCTCCTGACATGCACACACACATTTTATCATCAGAGAAGCCTATACCCAAAAAGGGGCTCTTCTTTTTTTTTTGGCCCCTGTGTGCATCTCAGCTAACTTTTCACTAAGCTCTTCTGCTGGCTTGAGATACAGAGTTTATCAAATAAACTGTCCTCGTATTATCAAAAACAATGAGCACAGCAGCACCTCCTGGCAGCTACCACAAAAAAGTCAGTCCAAACCTAAAGCCACCATAGGTAAAAAGCATGGGAAGTTTCTGATAGTTTCTGACAACAGCATGTTCTAAAAGTCCACTTCTATTGTAAAAAGAAAAAAAAAATGGAGGAGGTCGAGTAAAAACCATTGAACGTCACGGAAAAGAAGGGAAAACTGATTTCAAAGGTCAAACTTAACGCTGGGATTTTCAAACTGCTAGAAGACATAAAGCCCCGGAGATACACTGTCATCAGTGTGGGTTCATGTTTTTGCAATGTAATTAGTATATACACAAGTTTTTCTCCTGAGGTACCAGACATTTCATTTAAAGAATAAAGCTGTCATCATCTTAAAGCTTCGTTAGTACAACAAATCCCATGAAAATGCAAAAACCTGCAATGAATTTATCTTACAAAAAAAAAAGTTTCTGTGTCAATATATATGCCTCTTTGGTTAAAATGATCAAGTGTAGCTATGCAGTTTACTCCTCTAAGCTTATCAAACAAGCAAACAAAGAAATATATCCCTGGCAATATTCATCATAATGCACATATATGTCACTCAATTCAGTTCTAATACACATTATTTATTACTTTATTTATGACAACTATTGATTTAGTATACAGTTTGGAAGCTACTGATTTACATTTTCATAAAAGAGATTAGATGTTGTGTCTTCATGCACTGTTCGATTTAATACAATTTTATACTACTTTTTTGTCAGATAGTCCACAGCGAAAGATCAAAATCCCTTTAGGCAAAGAAAGCGTATTATTTTTGATGCCAACATCAGAATTGTAAATGCATTGTTTGAAGAAAAAAGCACAGGAGGAAGCACCTCAGTGACTCCTTCTTCCATAGCCTTTCAATCCCCTTTCCACTTTTCCTCATCTATAACTTCAAATTCAATTTTAGGGAAAATATCTTAGCATCAAAGATCAGTGCTACTTGTAAAAGAATGTTACGGAACTGTACATCATACATGCAGCATTTCAAGTACCACCAGTATACCCTGTCTGGCACAATACCTCCTACACATATTGAAATACACACATACACACACAGAAGCACTCATGTACCTATTGTGATTGCTGTCCTGGCTTCCCCCTAATTGGCAATTAAATGGTGCCCACAAAGCAATCAGGCAATGGCCAGGACAGATGTGATTCAGCGAGAAGAACGTTTGTTTATAATTTTCCAGCAACAACTTTTAGCTTCCTTGTAGAGGGGATGAATCATAATGAAGTGGATTGCACATGAGCTGTGTTGTTTCCTGTAGACAAATCAGTTTGTAAGGTGCATTCTATAGATGTTGATGAAAAACAATATCTGAACAGTCGCAAAAGATTATAAAGTTGATCATACCCTTGGCTAAAGCTAAATTGTTGGGAATAATGGACCTGTAAATACAGAAGCCTGACGTCCTTATCTTATTAAACGATTCTCATGGCACGGTGATAACGCCAAATAGAATTGTGTGTATGATGATGTGTGTGTGTATTATCTTGTGGTAAGACGGAGTAGTTTATTTCAGTTCCTGCTCTGCTCAGTATTTTTAGAGCTAACATTTTTCTTTGAAGTTATTTTTAATTGTGTTGCCCCGATGGATGTTAATTAGGAAACAGTCGTTAATCGTAGGCTATACATTAGCAATACTGGAGCTTAGTCACAAAGCTGCTATTGAAGAGTGGAAACTTCACATCACTAGACTCTACTTAAATACTTTCTTTGAGAGGGAGAAGCAGGGGGTGGATTTATGCTGCTGTCAGTTGTGTTTGCTCCTAGTTTCTGCCCTCATAAAAGTGAATATAATTAAAATAGCAAAACACAGAATAAACTGAGGCTTTGGAAAATGAATATAGACCTTTTGGATAGCTTAATGGCCAACTGAAATTAAAATGCAAATTTTACTTTGCTTCGTAAAGTCCTCTGTGGAAAAATCCGGTCCAAATTCCAATGGAGAAATTTATATTTTATATTTGTTGGTCTAATTAAAGTTTATTGGAAACTATTGGGTCAAATTTTTAACAGTCTTGGCTGTCAGTGCTATTGGATATGATTTTATCGGTTTTGAGAACATGTGGACGTAACCAAAAAGAAACACAAGAAGTGGATTATGATGCAGATTGTAAAAAAGCTTTTCCAGATTAACTTAACCTCATTTTCTGAAGGTAAAACTAAATGGGAGTGTACACAAAATGTTGGAAATATATTTCATAAGCAAATTTAACTATGGTAAAATAGACTTACCCATAATGATTGTCAAACCTACAACAATTAGGACTGGAATTACTCTTTAAGGTGCCTCCCGCTCGTGTATGTGGTAGAAACAACGGGATTGCCAAGCCAACAACTTCACTAAGTTGAATTACAAAATACCACAACAGCCCTTTATAATGACACGCTTTGTAAAAGTGTTTTCTGATCTAATACCCAGATCGGCACCGATACATCATTTGTCTGTGTTGTCCGAAACTCTCACAAAACACAGTTGGAAAAATAAATCTGTTTGAAGATGCGACAACACTAATTTTAGGGTTTGGTTAAGTTTGTGTACAAAAAGAACTTGGTTATAGTTTGGGAAACATTGCTGTGCCAAGGCTCAATGTCATAATTTCTACAGCCACTAGACAGCTTTGTCACTAGAACAAAAACATGTCATTTTGGGGCACTTGCTGAAATGACTGTTATTTTTCTTAAGAGGACAGTCACAACCAAATACAAACGTGGATGTTACACGAATCAGCAAAACCCCTGATTATGTTCAGTGACCACACTTTTTCCATCCAGTGCGAATGTGTTTAAAAATTCTTGCTTTCTTCTGTGTCTCTGCATAGCAAAAACATTATGATTAAGGTTAGGAAAGGATTGCAGTTATGACAAATAAAATAAGGCCAATATATGGTATGGAATATATGGAGTATGGTTGGGGAAAGATCGGTAAATGTAATACCTATGGTTAATGAAAAATTAAATGTCAATTGCGCTATTACAGAAACGAAACACACCACATACGGCATGCAATTTCCTGTACAGGCCCTGAATTGAAGTATTGGACATAAATAGTCTAATAATATGTACCCAACTTCTCGGGCTACTGGGCCGGCTAGTAGGTGTGTCATTGTGGCTGGATTCACATAAATCAAGACCTTATTTGCGTGCAGCCTTTTCTGATATTTTATGATCACTTCTAAATTATTTTCGTCTGACATAAGGGTCAGAGTCCAATGTCTTGTCAAATAGCATTTTTCTTTTTGCAATATTTTTTTCTAATTTGCTGCTCAAACTAGTACATTTCAAATGAATAAAGGCCATGTGATTCAAAGAGTGAATTACCAACCCATGACACTGTATTGCTTTGAGAGATATGACTGGCTCAGTTATAGGAGTTGTCTGCCTTTAAGAATAGTAGGGAAATTTTTAATCAGTCATTGTTCAGTGCTGTGCCATCAGATACATGTTCTTTCTGCTTCCTTATTCCTAGTTTCCTATTTATTTATTTTTGTTGTTCAACAAAGGCTGAGAGAGGGAATATCTATGCTGTGTCTCGAGATGATTTGTTGAGTTCAGGCACCAATGCACTAATATATAAAGACTCTCTTATTCAAAAAGTTTTTTGAGTAGGAATCTAGCCAACGCAGTGGAACTATAACATCATAGCAAACATTCAGAGATGTGATGTTCTTACAATATATTGTTAAACATACCAATGATCACAGGTCTCACAGCTTTTTAGTGACCTTTGTGACATTTTCCTCTACCTGTGGCAGAAAATCAAAACCTGATAATAAGTAACTAAATCTTTCATATTATCAAGACTGATGCCATATTTCTTATATGTTATAAATTTTATAAATAAATGTTATCAAAGCTCAGTGGGGCCACGCTGCATTGAGTCTGTAGCATCTCTGCTCTCTGCTGGTTTCGGGGTGGTATAGGAAGTCCTTTAAAGTCTCTGCCTATTTAGACAAGGGAATATTGAGATTAAAAATACCCGGCAGTGTCAAGAATGCAGACCAAGGTTGAGGATGACTTACTGCCACAATCAGGCATCCCTTAGAGAGGCCACAAATCTCATTTCCTATTTCCCACCTTTGTGGCCAAACAGCAATTCCAACATCAAGCAGTGCCCTCTTGGGCTCAGCAACACTGGTGGAAGGATAATAGTGGAACACAACATCACACAGGAGGGGACAGGAAACAGTTGTGTTATTAGAGAATGACCATTTCACACTGGCAGGCCTCATTATACAAATATAGCATGAAATAAAGAAGGTAAAGAAATCAGATGAATCTCCTGTAAAGCACAAACGAAATAACAGACAAATAATAAGTCTGAGTGTCTGGAAAAATTGAGTTATTAAAATGGCTGATTCTGTTTAATCAGGCCTTGGCTGCAAAGACTAATACAGGATAATGCCCTGCTTTATGGGCGGAAATGTGGGGGTTGAGCATTTATATGCTGATGAACATGCAAAAGTAGGCAATCAACTGTATGTAGCTGGAGAATCAGACAATCAGTGCTGATGAAAAGTTATGGCTTCATGCTGGTTGCAGAGGTTACACAGAATCCAAGAGAGGGAGGCTGAACACATTAGCACCCTCTCATCTCCGATGAACTGATGATGCTGGTCACATCGGTAAGTAAAGCAATCAGTTTGAGTCAAGTACTGCATTAGTGAGGTTTTTTTTTATTTGCTTTTTGTGAAAAGCTGATGATACTAAGATATCGGAAATATCATATATATTATGGAGCTCATACAGTGGTTGCCTATTATTTTATACGTAAAGGCTAATTGTTGTTAATGATAGGTTTGCCCACTAATTGTAAACGGGGCTGAAATCACTACTTGTTTTGGCTCTAAATTCAATTCACATGTTTCTTGTTATTGTTTTCAATCAGACCCACCACACACACAGACACACGTGTCTTCTTTAGCTTCCATTAACTTGACCATCACCCTCTCCATCATCATTTTATCTGACCAATAACATTCAATTTATTTATTTATTTATTTTTTAAAATATTTGGATCGTTTATGTGTTTGTACATGATTATGAGGGATGACAGAGCAGTGGGCAATAGGAGGAGGGGGAGCTCTTTTGTTGATCAAAATGTCTTTGCATGTCCGTGCTCATGAAAAAAGTGTATATTAATAAGTGATATTATGGCTAGAATTCATAAAGTCATTCTCCACATCACAAATGGAGACAGAGATATTTTCCCTTGATGTGCTTTGTTTATGGTCCAATAGATACAGAGTTGTTATAACGTGATTAAGTTCCCAACACACTAAGAAACCCCCCCCTCCCCATTTCCTTATTATTCATTTCCAATATTAAGGCTGAAAATCACATTAGAGAAGAGAATCATTAATAATCTGCCCTTTTTCTGCACTGCCTTTTACTAGATTTACTTTTATCTAAAGGGCAATTTCATCGGAGGAGGAAGCTACTTTTATCCCCCAGTGCCCCTCCTCTCTCTGTCCCTCTGTCTTTTCTCTCCATGCTTTGTTATTACACAATGATGCTTTGTTCCTTTAGTACTTTGCACACGGTGAAAAAAGTTCTGGGTAGTGTGTTTCTGAGTCAGTCACCTGACAGAATCCTCCTGATGTGACATTAAATTAATAAAACAAACGTGTTTTGCTGAGATAGAGTACTTTAAAGGAGGTAAGAGGACAGAAGTGAAATCCTCTTCCTCCACCTCAATTGCTTTGCCGCTGTCCTTTTTTCTCTCTCTTTGGAGTATGTTTAATATGTGTATGTGTGTATGTGTGTGTGTGTGTGTGTGTGTGTGTGTGTGTGTTTAAGCACCTCACCTTCACAGAGTTTAAATCCTCCAAATCCTTCTCTGTTGGATGGTGGCCTGTCTAGCTGTTCTGTGGTATGGAGATGATTCCACCCAGCACCAGCTGCCTGCTGTAGTTTGTGGAAGAGTTCCAACACACACATGCACATGCACACGCACATGCACACGCACTCACACACACGCACACACACACACACACACACACAAACACACACACACACACACACAGCAGTTTAAAGGATGTGTACCAGGAGTACAAAACGAGCATTATTCCTCAGATTATTTTGCTGGACCACAAAATAAGTTGTGGATCTAAGGGGGACTTTCCGTCTCTTTTCCATATTAACTACATACCTGCACATTTGCTGACACACCTGCTGCAAAAAGCTCTATCATCCCATATACATCCACCACACACTGATCAGGGGGCTGAGACCTGCAACCTCATCCCTCCCTGGGGGAGGCACCGCAGCAATCAGCCCCCTGCATGTCTCACATCCATCATGACTGACCAGCACTGTGTGGTAATTATAGAACACACACATTCACACAGCATGCATTGCAGCACACCACCTCCCTACCTATTAGAGTGTTTTTTTTTCTATGACATTATTTATTTATTCTTACATTTGTCCAGATGCAGACACCACCACTCAAAGCTGGAAAATTCCTTTAAAAATAGAAAAAAAAAGAAAACTTCACTTCAAATTTCAAAACTTTTGAATCTTTTGAATCTTGAAATTCCAATCTTTTTTTGAATTGGATGTGCTTTATTGATGTGTATGAAAGCTGCAGTAATGGAAGAATAAGTGGATGTAATTAGTCTAAATTTTATCACACATTATGTAAGGTCATTTTGAACCATCAAAGGAATAAGTGTCCATGGGCATATTACATTTTTCATCCCACGGCTTAGTAAATAAACATGTGGAATTGCTTTGTCTTCATTCTCATTCCCTGTCTACCTTGCAGCCATTACTCATGCACATTTGCATATGGAGTAGTTAAGAGGCACTGCCGGTGTTTTGTGTATGCTCACGCACTGTATGTGTGGGGATCTGCTTTCATTTATGTCCAACAAAGGCTGACTGAAGAGCTCTCTGTTTCTCCACTTGGTATTGATCTGTTAATTGTACCGCTTAGGTGTAAACATGAATCAATGCTATGGTATTGCAACAAATGAGGCACGCAGGCTCTAAATTAATTACCCAAAAATAACAAGCAAGGCCCCTAGTGAAACAAACAAAAGGGAGAAGTGGACCAAAGTTACGATTTTAAATTCAGTTGGGATGTTTGAGCTACAGGAGAGTTGTGTTAGGTATACCTAATGGAATAGTCTTTCATGTGGGGATCTGAAATTATCTGCAAAAATAGGCTGGAACAGTGCATGCTGGTTGGGGAGAGAAGGCATTTCATTTCTAGTATGCGTCATAGGGGACTGAATTCATATTATATTTTACTGGAATAGTCATTCGGTGCATACTTTCTGAATGCTAATGTTTAAAATTTAGTATGCTGGAAGAACAGGAATTCGGGCAGCGCATACATATCTAAAATATTGGTTCAAAAGTAGAGCCAATATATCTCAATTTCTACATGAACATATAGTAATAGAGGACTCAATCTCTTGCCCGCAGAGGAGAATGATGCTGTTTGTCTATGAGTCTGCTAAAGAGGTCGCAGCAAGAATATCTGGACACAGGCAGGAGATTGAGAAAAATATCGTGCTTCACCACCTCACATTTTCATGTTTATAAAACAACTTCATCACTTGGTGACATTATCATCATAAGCTGTGATTCTTCCTAGCAGAAGCACTTGGTATTAACATGTTTCATTTAGTAACAGACATTTGCAGTAACACAAAAGCCCACAGTTGTGGATCTTCACTTTTACACTATTAAATAACACCACATCTCTGGGGGAAAATGTCTACTAGCATATAACAGTAACTAATCCTTTTCATTTTCTTGACACAAGCTCTCTTCCATGAGGCATCAAACTGTCATGTCATTTTAAAACGATAAAGAAGCCGCTTTGGTTTATTTTTACTTGACATTGTTATGTCTTTTAATACACTCTTTGCATGTTTTTTTTTCCCATTGTCCTGTGTTTTTAGTCTTTTTCATGGTTTGCTTTCAAATCATCCTCTCTTTGTTCTCCGCTGCTACCATTTTAATCCTTACTTGCAATTAGTGCAATGAATAGTGAACATCCTTGTGCTCTTGATAATTCTTGTCGCCGTTTTTTCTTTAAAGATCACAGTGCCTGAAAAAGTACTAAAAAGTTGTGAAACTTTGGATCGCAGTGGATTTATTAGGCCTTTGTGTACACAGATTAGCTAAAAAAAATGCCAAAGTGAAGGCAAATCGTTACAAACTGATTCTAAGGAAGTACAAACAAAATCATACAATACTGTTTGCACTTGCTGTGCACTCACAAGGTCCTGTTGACTCATTACAGAACAATGTTTTTCTTGTTAAAGAGATGACACTCTTGAATGGCATTAGGTTTCAATTGCTGACAAACTTGTAGCCTCCAAAACCGCACAATGTTGACCCACTCCCTCATCTCTCTAGGATGGTACTGGAGAATAAATACAACTTTGACTGCAATAATTATAGGCTACACATCACCATCCACATATTACAGTGCAACATTTTGATTAGCTTGTAATTGCAAACAGGACTAAGACATTCTGTGTGAGCTATAACATAAAGGAGACTTTAAGAACAGACACAAAATAACCTAGAGAGTTATTAACCCCACATGGGGACAAAGAAAAGTATCAACAGCAATAATGCTATCAATATATTTACTCCTACCACTAAAAAGAATAATAATCATAATACTTTGTAATATTTATGCAATATTTATGAAATATTAAATAGTAAAGTTGGATTTCTTGTTTGTAAATTTTGATTTGTGAATGAAGATGTTAGTAACAGCTCCACTGTCATTTAACTATTTTTTTTTCTTTTTTAAGTAAAGCTTTTGATACAGTGGATCATGAACAGACTTCAGTGCTGGGCTGGTATATTAGGTATATTACTGACTGAGTGGCTATGTTATAATATTGGTCAGCTTAAAGCAAAGTGACTGAATGCTGAAGTTACGCCATTGGGTGGCAAGCCAAGTGTCGGAGTTTCCCCATTGGCCTTTACTCAATCAAAATTAATTGGCGCAAACAATTTCTACTACGTCATCATAGGGAATTTACAGGCAGCTTTGGCAATTTAGCACCTTTGTTGCTTGATTCATCATCTTTTTCGCACACCTTAGCGCCCCTATTTTTCCAAATGGCACCCAGAGTCAAAATTACTGACTTTCTGGAAAACCTTAACTACTTGCTGTGGAAGAGATTAGACACTATTACTATGCAAGGGCTTTCCAGTCATAGGCACTCATTCAACTAACAGCATGGCAGCCTACATATATGTGAATATGCTTCCAACTTTCTCTCTTGCTTACAGTGGTCCCACCTCAGTTTTCAACACCTCAGTTTTCAATTAAATCCCTAAACCCAGTTTTGCACATTGACTGTATGTGGTCCAGCCATAACTAGGTTTTTAACTAGTCTTGTTTGTTTCAGGGGGTGACAGTGGCTCATCTTTGGCCCTGATAATATGTGGGGTGCCCTCAGCGCTCAGTTTTAGGCCCAGTCTTATTTTCATTTTATATGCTTCCCCTAGGTCACATCATACACAATGGTATTGCTTTTCATCAAGCCTGGTGTAAAAACCGCCTTATTTTTGAAAATCATGTCAGCAAACTCATCCAGTTCTATTTTTATCATGTAGGAAAATATTGCTAAGATTCAAACAGATTAAGTTTTAAGATACAGAATTTGTCTAAACCTACTCAGGATTAGATACCTGTATTTTATTTGGGGTAAACCAGGAATTACTGGACCAGCTCCAACTAGTACAAAATACAACTGCTGGACTTTTAACG
Source organism: Istiophorus platypterus (assembly GCA_016859345.1). Classification (NCBI taxonomy): domain Eukaryota; kingdom Metazoa; phylum Chordata; class Actinopteri; order Istiophoriformes; family Istiophoridae; genus Istiophorus; species Istiophorus platypterus. The sequence goes on from CM029127.1 coordinate 7,866,764, forward strand.
AAAACTGGGAAAACAGAACACATTTCTCGTTTGTTTGCGTCGCTACACTGACTACTGATTTGTTTTAGGAATGACTTTGAGACATTATTGATTAGCTATATGGCTTTTCACAGACAGACTCCAGGGTTTATTATAGCTGCTCTTCAAACAATATATTTTCCCAAAGTGATGTAAACTGAGGGTTGATATGATCAGCAATAAATCCTGAAAATCAATTGCACAGACCTTTAATTCTTAACTGTACTTCTTGGGGGATTCAGAGAAACATAGATGCATTGGTCTTTTCCACACTTCAATGTTGTTCTCAAGTTTCTGTACGTTATTGGAGAGTAGCCAAACCCAATTTTGATAGATGTTCTCATTAAAACTGGACAAAAAGTTTTGCATTATAGACATGTATGCACAAAGACACGGTGTGTCTTGAGGACTGTCAGGAATATATCACATAGAGTTGAGGGAACGTAATGAGATTTGGTTGGGACAGGGAGACAGAGGGTAAGGTTCTCTTAACATTTTACTCCTCTTTACACTTAGGCCCTCATGCACACACATTCACCAGTCGCATACTTCACTGGAATGACACAAGAGAATGAGTGTCATCCTTCAGAGGAAAAGCTTAAATGCTGTTTGTTGGGCTGAGAGAGCAGATGAAAACAACATCTGTCTAAATCAGTGGCTTTTCTTTCTGTCAGACCTACTATCAATCCATCTTTCCCCCTATGAATTCCTTTTCCACTCTTGAACTCAGTCCTTTACTTTGTCGGCTTTTCAAGCCATCTATTTGGTGTTTCACTCTCTCCCTCATGCTGTTCCTGGCATATTGTCTTCTTTCCCAGATGGTGGTTGATCTGTGAGACAGCTCTCTCTGCTACCCACATATGGAGCGCATTCACTGCCACCCCCCCCAACTTCTTGGCTGGCTGTGGCAAAGCCAAAGCCCAGATCAGGTCCCTGTGGAAGACACATCCCACTCACCGTGTGTCCAGGTACCCCCTTGCCAGGAGGTTAAGCTGGAACAACACACAAACACACTGACTCACAAATTCCCATCCATTTCATGGTAGGTATGGGCTACACCTGGTATCAGATCCATCCCATGTGGCCTGCTGCCACAGTGTGAAATGTCAATTAATGTTGCTCATTTTCCCTGATTGGTTCTTGAAGCCATCAGATTACTCAATTAGGATATATATTACTTAAATGTATTAAATTTTGTGATTACACAGATAAATATTAGGTAATCTCTTGGGTCTTCATGGGATAGTTATCAGCTAGGAAATATGATACATATTAGCATTTTCCACACTATGCATATGTAGATTATGTCATGTATGTGCAAGATTCAATGCTTGGATTGTTGCTATGGGAGGTAATGGTACAGTCCTAGCAATTGGTTTCTCTCAGCCTGTTTAAATGCATCTTTACACAGAGCGGAGTAAAACTGATAACTGACATCCCTGGTGCATAGGGACAGGAGAGATTGCAAGAAATGACTGTGGGCAAAAAAGAAGGAGAGAGTCACAGGGGGAGTCAGGGAGCACAGCTGAGACATTAGACAGTGAGGCAGCCAGGAAGACAAATCAAGCCATGATTATAAAGTTTTACTGGGATGTAAAATTTGCTGATTGTTTATTATTGAAGCGCGAGGGATTTAGAATTGGCCAACAAAGCAACTGTGAAGAGTAGTTATTAATTGTTGTGTGTTTTGCTACTGCCACGGGTGTAATGATCAATTGTGGATTGTTTTAATCAAGCTTGGCATGATCTGGTGAGCTCTAAAAAGTTGATGTTGCACACTAATGGATTTCTGTAAGAATTTGAACTCAAGAGAGATGACAGTTAAAAAGAAAAGTGGCAAATAAACAGAATAAAATCAAAAAGAGGATGGAAATGAGCTGAAATCAAAGGGACTGTGGAGACAGGGGTTTGCAATGAAACGAAAGTGGGGAACACTGATTGAGAAAACGCACACATGGATGAGGGTATGGCTCATACTCTGACTCTCACACACACACACAAACACACCACACAAACACACACACACACACACACACACACACACACACACACACAAATGCCGAATGAGTGAGCAGCAGGGCTGTGGAGTGTAAGCAGGTGTCCTATGGGAGAGAGTGTACCATTAGCAGATCATTTCCCTCTCCGCTCCAGCAGGCCCTCCTCTATCATACCTCCGCTGTCAGCACTGCCTTGGAGGATTACTGAAAAAGAGAGAAAGGGAGTGTTGGAGAGGAAGGGAGAGAGAGAGTCTGAGCAAACGCTGGGAGAGGAGAGTAGAGTGTGAAATTGAAACTTGCATAGCCCCTATGTGCCCTCAAAACTGTGATTATTACCTGGTAGCCATTTTTTGCTCCCAATCCATATCCCTCTTGTATAGCAAGAACATAATGTACATTTGTGTAACAGAGTATCTGTATTTACTGCATGGTCTGTGAGCCATATTACCAGAGGCGAAAATTGAGTAAAGAGGGCAAACATAAGATATAGCTGGTAACAGAGTTGTTCTGAACTTCAAATGCTTGTCCCCAGCCATGCAGCAGACTCTGTTGACAAATGTTTTGCTGTGGTTTCTTTGTTTTGGCAGAGTGGGTCAGTCCCTGACACCTCCCCTGATCCCTGACTGTCTTTCTCTCTTGAGAGCTTCAGTAGCTGGGGGCAAAGTGGTGACCTGGCTGGCAACAATCTCGTTGTCATCAGAGATAAGGACACCTCTCCAAAGCCCAAGCCCAGGGACATAGGGAGGGGAGGCTGTGGAGATGGAAGGTTAAACAGGAGTAGGTGGATGGACAAAGAGTCAGAGGGGTGAAAGTTGGGTAATGAAGTGGGAGGAGGGAGGGGTGAAAGGAGATAGAGGTAAAACCAAATCCTATGCAGCCTCCAGGGCATTGCAGATATGTACATGCAGAAACAGAGATATCCCATGGGGAGCTTTACTCTGACATGAAAGCAGGCTGCGAAAGAGTGGCAGGCTTTAAATAACATTACAGAAGCAGGGTTGCAATAGCCCACATTAAAAGGTTAGGACAAGCATAGAATCATACAAATAGGTGTTCATGTTGTATACATGCATTCATACATATAGAGAGAACCTATAGGAATTACATTAATATTGGATTCTACAGTGCACAATTTAAAATCAGTGCCAACATTCCTTGCCATTGCAGGAAGTATTGTGCCCTTCTTTTAGCAAGGTGGAAGGTAAGGGTGAATATCAAGGTGGCGGACGGACGTTTAAGGCACTAATTCAGGAAATGCTGCTATGGGTCATATCAGTGGATAGGCACAAACAACTGATATGGTTATTTAGGTTGGAGGACTTGTTGTGTCCATATTTAAACCACAGATGTTTGCATTACCAACTGATGATGACTACAGGTTCTTGCCTCATGAGCTACATCACAAGTGTGTATGGCCAGTACCTGATCATACCTAGCTGTGATCATGAGCAGGGTCAAAGGTTGAATGGGATGCTGCATCTATTCTTTTCAGCTCACATAGATCATTGCACCAATGCTTGTCCTCCATTCAAAATCTAGTATGAAATCAAACAGAAACTCATGGAGGTGTGTTTACAGGTCTTGGGCAGGATGCCTGTATATGTGGAAAAAAGTGTTTTATTGCCCTCTTTGGCTTAAGATGGAGCTGCACAAAATTTTATAAATTGCCTCAACTAATGCCATTAGAAACGGGGCCGTAGACTATGTTTGAAAATTTTGTACAGGGAAAATGGTGTGAAATAGAAAGAAGTGAGCTTACCACAACTCTGTAGCCTACTTCTCATTTCTGCTTGAGGCTAGCCACAACTAGCATACCAGACCCAAATCACGGAATTAACTGTCCCACATTTGAGTTGAACTGTTGATAATGTAGGCACCAGGTTTTGACAAGGAAGGAATTAAAAATAGAGTATCTGGTTCTGCTGCACTGATTCTGGTCCTTTCTTTAAGAGAAAATTGTGCATTGGGAGTGGCATACGCCAGAACAGCCGCACCCATAGTTTTATGTATGGGCCACATGCTAAAGTCATGTTGACGTGTCATTATATGGGACTGTCTTATATCCCAAAGTTAACATGTGTCAACCCTTCAGGAAAGCAACAGTTTTATCACATTCACCCTCTAGACTGGCACATCCTGGCCCTTGTACTTCTACCCTGTACTCCATGTACTTCTATCTGTGTGACACATTAGGAGTGTGCTACAAGTGTTAAATGAAGTGACACCCTTTGACGTGCTTCAGTTAATGTAAAAATGCATTGTAAAATTTTTCATTCAACGTAAATTGATGTGCCTAATTTGATTTTTTTTTGTGTTTGTGGAGTCAAACACAGTAGCATGGCACATACATACACAGCATTTGTGTGGGGAAGAGGCCTTTGAATGACTTAGGCCAAAAGCAGATTTGCTGTATATGAGCAGTTAATTGCAAAAGAAATAGATACTCCTCCGTATATTTGACGTTGATCAGCATTCTCTCAGTAGACTAATACCTAGATAAATGATAGACAAAGGAAAATGAAGACCTCAGACTGTATAGTAATTTCAAAAGTGGTTCCAAAAAAAAGGATAATGCATTACATCTTCAGTGCTATCTCTGTGACAAAGCCCTCTCCATTAGAATATCAATGATATGACAAATTAATGATTTGTGGGTTGTCAAACAACGGCATCTCTGTCACAGTCAGCTATCGATGAGCCATCTTGCAATGAATATAAACGATTAGAGGTAAAAATAGCTCCTGTGTCACTAAAATGTATCACAGCACAACAAAACTTGAGCTATAAATCCTTATCAAAGGTCTTTTCCTCATTGTCTGAAACATTCACCATTTAATTTAATAATATTTTTGCCGGAACAAAAAGCAAAAAAAAAAAAAAAAACAAGAAAGCATTAAGGGTGGAGGAAAAAGTAATTTGTTATTCACATGAGCCCCTCAAAGCAAACTGCTTCAGAAACTAGACAGTAATACCATGAAAGAATGCTAATTACTATGGAGTAATGGAGTTAAAATGTAATTCAGATGATAATCTGACAATGCTGCATTATGGTTGGTGTAATCTGACAACCGTCTTCAAGGAGGTCAGCCAATAAGATGTTGTTCTGAAAGGCCAATCCTTAATGTGATGCTTTTCTAGGTCTTCTTGTTTAGGAGAAATTTCCTCCCAGCTCTGACTGGTGCCTAAGGCCTAGCTTTGGGCCTGCTGTAACCATGGTAGACTATTTCCGCCCCAGTGAAACAAACAGAGGGAACTGCAGCGGCAGCTTGATCCCATATGCACCTTACGATTCATGGATGACAAGAAATCACAGCTTTGGATTTTCTTTAACCTATTTACAAAATTGTAGTAAGACACGAAAATTACAAAGTTTGTGCAAAAAGGGAAACTTTAAAAAACAGGACTTTTCTTGTCTCTCCCTATAAATTACAGGGAATACTGCAAGACAAAGCCGTGTTATTTTACACACTCAACAGTATAGTCACATCTGCTAGTTCAGGTGCTTGATGCCATGTGGGGTCAACACTGCTGGGGCTGACCTGACAGACACAGTGGCTGTCCATTGAAGGGGATGCAGGAATAAAAGCTTTCGACCCGGATCAGTGAAGCATCAGACATACTAGCCTGAGCTCTTTGGGTCTCTTAGGCGGGAGCTGCCTCACTGTCAATCACTTCATGAACACACAGAGACACACACACATACACACAAATACACAAAAAGCAAAGAGGCAGATACATAAGCATGAATGTACTGTAACACTGACAATAAAAAGGTGATTTACAAAGGAGACTCTGATAATACTCTGCTCTCAATCAGCTTTTTATTAAGTCACAAACACAGTATCTTCTGCTAAGGTTATGTGAGTTTTGATTATTTTAGATGCAAGTTTGCTGTACTTACATTTTTGTCAATGCTTTTGTCACTGGTTTGAGGTAGGTTGGGCTCAATTGGAAAAAGGTCGTGTCATCGTCTTCCATAAACCAATTACAGTTTAGCAGCATTTGTTTGGATCCAGTCGGATCCAATTAAATCACACCTACACAGTCCAGATGAAGCAGATAGCTGAGTTTCTCAGTGTTGAACGCTTAATAGATATTATTGAACCATACAACAAGCATACAACTAATCCCACCCCACATGGGCTAACAAGACACCACGATTTCCGATATGAAAGATCCAGAATGTTACACTAGTACAAAAAGACAACTTTTAGGTCTTCATTGCCTAAAAATGAATCACACACTGAGAAAAATAATTACAGTACAACACTGAATAAAACAGACTAAATACTTATTAAATGGTACAGCTTTCCTTCCAAAATTTAAAAGCATTCAAATTAAACAATTATTCTAGTTTTTTGATCATCTGTGCACCTGAATGATGATTATTGCTTATTCAGTCATGAATATTAATGTTACAGAGAAATACTTGGGTCTTTAAATACACCAGTACAGCACACTCAAAACGGCACAAATGGAGAAAAGAATCTGATTTGAATCTTAAAGGGGAAAAAAGCATGTCAGAGTAAGGTGAAAATCAGTAGGAATCATTGATGTTTAATGCTTGTAAAAAAAAAAGAAAAAGGCAAGAGAAAGAAAGAGCACTTTAGAAGAAGCGTGTGTAATATGACAGAAATAAAGCACAGTATTAAAGTCAGCACTTTCCTCTCTTTTATCCCTTCATCTTTACCCTCTCCTCTATTTGCACCCCCCAGCTCTTCTGGTTAGCATGTGCCCACCTCCCCACCCGGGAGAGAGGGCTGTGGCTCTGCCGTGAGATGAAAGCATGCAGCCTCCTCCTTTAATCTTTCACTTCCATTTTTGAACTTTTCCCCCCATTTCAGCCACCTTCCCTCCCTCCCTCCTGCATCACTCCTCTTTTTTTGACACTTTTATCAAAGAGTCATTTTAGTTTGTCTTTTGTTTCAGCCAGGCACTCAGTGCTTGAATTCCCAAATCTGTTTCTAAACCTGCCTTTCTCTTGATGTCTCTGTCCCCCTTCCCCCCTTATTCTCATTGTTTCCTCCTCCTCCTGCTGTCCTTTGCTGCATGTTTCTTCTCCCCTCTTGTCCCTCGACCCAAATTGTCACAGTGTTTATAGAGCGGGTTGATAGGAGGACCCTGTTCAATGTGCTCAGCCAAGACGAGACAGCTCAAACTTTCACAAACTGCACTTTGTCTATCTGTCTATCTGTCTATCTGTCAATCTGTCTATCAGAAATAACATTAAAGTTCAAGTATAGCTATATCTATAGCTATAGATATAGCTATAGATATAGAGGTGGGGTAAGGTGCCAGCAACAAGGGGACTTAAAATTTTATTTATACAGTTTGAAATTACAATTAATTGAGCTGCATGAAATTGTGATAAAGATAATGTGATTGTTCGTTTGCGACTTATCATTTATATTGAAGCAAAGAGACAAAATTGCTCATAAATCAAGAATAATCAAAAAAGACTGTCATTAAAGTGCTGTATTACACCACTCCGGTGTTCAGATGTCTCAGCTGATTAGACTTCTTCCCACGATTGAGGAAGTGTAAATAGAAGTTGACTGACATTTCCTTAACTCTCTCGGTAGCTTTGTCACAGCTGGAGAGGAACAGTTTTTACTGCCTTCAAGTGTCATGGTTTTTTAGGGAAATCAAATGAGCAACATGGATGATGTTCACAGTGCACACACTGGTGAAAACACTGTTGCTAAGCAACTGACAACAAAAAAATGGATATTGCCTCTCGCTTCTTTGGAAAAATGATCAGTGACTTTATGTTTTCTGCGTTATAATCATGCTTAGATGAAAACAGGGAGAATAATAAATGATAATCATTACGAATTTTCATACAGTCAGAGTTCTGTGAGCAGCTCTGCGAGCATGTACTTGGCTCAGATGTCATAAGTGGAAAAGTCAGGGGTTCACCAAAACCATTAGGAAGTAACACAAAGTACAACGTTTTGTGCCAATCCATTAAAACATTAAGATATTCAAGTCTGAACTTAAGTGGTGGACCTAGCCAACTGACCAGCAGGGCCATCTAAAAAGCCGTCCTGCTAGCAAGGCTAAAAAAACCCAGCAATATGTCAAAACTTGTGAACTCAGAGGTACATAAAATGTACATTTACAAAGTTGGGAATAGCTGACTCCTTCTGGTAAATAGTAACCACAACCAACCAGATATTTCTTTTGAATATGTGGCATTCTCAAACTCCAAGGACAGTGACCCAACCTGTGTGATTTATGGTCAGCATGTTTCGCTTTATCCCAAACAGTCAAAGATTAATGGTTCAGCAGTAACAGAGGACGAGGACTTGCTGTCAGAAGCAAGCTCCAGTCTCTGCCGCTCTAAATCTTCCTTCTAATATTATTTGTGGACAACATGCTAAGCTCAATATGAGATTTCACTCTTCTTTATGATGTGAAATTTGCTTTAGGCTGGCTGAGAGAAGAGAAAAGGCTTTAAAGAACAAAGAAAAAAAATCCCCAGTTGCTGAAAAATTACAGTTGTGAGGCATGGCTTGTTGTTGTTCTCTTTCATCTTATAGAAAGTTATGACTACCTTTCTATTATAAGGTTCACAGAAAACTAAAGCTGACTTATACTCAATTTTATATTTGTTATATACGATTTGAAAATGATTGCTGTCCTGTATCATATCCTTTTTATCACTAGGATGGGTTATTCAGGATTTTTTTTTAATATTCAGGACTCACCAGCCCATATATTCAGGGCCACTATTTTTTGAAATTCTTGTACTTTGAGTCCAGTCTACAGCTTATTGACAGGGTCATCAGTACTTTGGATAGCTTCAGCATATGAAAGGGAATCCGTTCTGAATGTTTAATGTTTCTACCTACCCGCATATTTTGATTTTATCTTTTTTATTATGTTTTAGTTCACTTCTCAGCACAGAGAGCAACCTTTATTTACTGGATTTAAAATGTGCTGTATCTATTCAAAGACCAGAAGAAATTCTACACTTTTATTCATGGTAAAGGTGCCACTTTACCCCTTTACTGCAAGGTGTGGCACATCTTGCTATGGTATTCACCGCGTTTATAGAAATGAGGACAGAAAAAACTAATTAGAACAGGGTAGTTTCACATTGATTGTTAAGGTGTGGAGGTCATTGTACATAATAATACGCAGCCATGGAAACCTGCATATGTGTGTGCATGTGTGATAGTTTGATTAGAATGTGTGGGATGCAGAATAGCAGAAAGACATGGCTAACAAGCATAGGCACTCCTAATCAAGGCTTTGCTCTCTCCTCAGTAGCAGCATAAGGTCATCTGTGATTGATTCAAATGAGAGGAAGCATCATGCCATTCTTTGCATGTCTTTAAACCCTAGAGGGCCGTGTGAGTGTGAACACTGCTGTGTGCATAAATTGCATGGGAAACATTGAAATGTATGGATTAAAATGACAGTGGAGCACAATTCTGAGACATCTGACAAACAACAGCGTGCTACACGGTCAGAGATTCATATTCCTCGAAGGGAAATCTAAACAAAAGACTGTGTGAGACCAGCTTCACATGAGAACTCCCTTAAATGTGTGGGTGTTTTTGAATCAAAAAATCTGCCAAATCAAACTATATAATGAATGTGAGCCTGTGTTGTGTGATGACTTTTTTCACATCCAATATTTTTATTAATTTCATGCACTGCTTCAGCGGACCACCCACTGCTGCTGTTTAGGATTTATGGTACGTTCATTAACCATTCAAAGGTGAGCAAGTCTACAGTGATTCTCTGTGTTATTACCATAATCCCGGACTCTTCAAGCCAGTTTAATTGGATCAATGATTCTTATACTGGGGACATTTCCCCTGAGGGGGCATAGAGCCACTGCGGGGGGCAAGGATGATGGGGGAAAAATATGGAGTGAAACTAAATTGAATGAATATAATTTATCTAGGGAAAATAAACAAACAAGATTTTGCTGATGCTATTGTGCTGAGCTTTATTTCACTAGAATTTAACTTGGATCCCTTTTCGTTGCTTCCGTGGCTTCTAAAGAAAACGTTGAGAAACACGTTCTTTAGTTTATGTAGAAACTACAAAATGTGGCCATACCCCTGGAAAACCGCTGCCAACCACTGTCCTCAGTGTTTCAATGAAAGAGTTTTGATTATCATCAAAGTTTTTGGGAAAGATTTAATGTTCCTCCCAAAACACACAGGAACATAGTTTTTACAAAAAAAATGGATGAAGCAAAAGGACCCTAAATTTGATTGGACATGTAATTTTTCCTTGTCAGGTTTAAGAGAATCCTCCAAAGTAAGCATTTAGAAAATTTGACAGATAATGCAAAAACAGTGTTCATATGCCACCTAAATTGCAGCAATTTAAAGACAAATCCCTTTAAAAAGCCTCTAGTGCAGTGTCTTGTGGCTGAATGAATTCCAAAAATCCATCTCAAAACAGATGCAAGTGCTATGATGCAATAATCTACATCAGTCTTTCTATTAAAGGTCCACATATGAATTTTTACAGAAGGTCAGTGGAGTAATGCAGCGATGGGGTCATTAATTTCATACATTCAACAGTCCATTATAAAATTTAATTATAACTACAAACATTCAGCAGGACGGCATAGTGGCTGGATTTAGTAGGAGAAATCCCACTGTTGGCCTTTAACCAGTGCCTTGATTAAAGCACTGGTTAAAGGCAAACGACTGAAGCCACTGGTTCCAGAAGTTTTTTAGTTTTCCTCACTCTATTTTCCCATTTTAAATGTATCCTCATGTTACTCAACATAGAAACACAGGAGACTCCTGGATAATTGTCTCTCAGAATTCATATTTGTCTTTTGGATTCAATATGGCAAACAGCTCTAATTACTACACCCAAGACACCCAAGAGCCTTTGCCACCATTGCTATGGAGAAGATATCAGTCAGAGGCACAAAACAAGGTAGTTGTGGATTCAAAAAGCTTTGTCATTGCAGTTGTGGGGAAAAAACAAAAAATAAAAACCAAAGACATGTTTCTTTTGTTATAATAGAATCCAAAAATGAACTAGTTTACACTGCAAATTTTATTATCAATTTCCATCAAAAGCACAAAGTCTGATCCTAAATTATCTGAAGTTCTGTCAAGATCCTGATCTTAGTCTGGAATTTGAGAAACCTCGACCTACATCACACATCCTCTATATGTACTTTCAGACAGATAAAGAGCTTTGACTGAGGAAACCCTAAAATATTTAGATACATGAAATACATTCTTCAGGGATTTCCACATCTTTTTCAACCGGTAGCATTCAGCTATTTGTATGGTCTACCTACTACAGGACAAACAAATACTATAAAAACCTAATGGAGCATCTTTGATTGTAAAAAAAAATATGTAGTTTGCCTTAAACCAAATACCTTTGTAGGTGGTTTAATTTTATGAATGGATGACAGACAACGCATGGCTCAATCAGATACTTGGTGTCAGAATGACACTGATTTTCAATAAAGAGCACTTGAATTGATAAAGTTGTCTGAGGTTAGACATCAGGTCAATACTGGAGTTTACTCAACAAAATGTAGGTATGAATTATGCAGATGAGCCTGAGCTTGTAGAAGCAAACTTATGACTATTGCTAATTCCCCAAATGCTTGAGAAGGAGGAGAAAAAAAATGAGCAGGGCTAAGTTTGGATACTGAAATATCAGCAAGATGTACGACAATAGAGGGACTGTAGTTGTGAGAGATAAGCTTGAGTCATCTTCAAATGAGCTACTTAGAACTGATATGGGAACATACATGAGTCAGGAGTTTACAACAGAAGTGGAGACCTGCAATCATGAACCCTTTAATTAGTGAAGGGGGGAGTACACATGAAAAATCAAATTCTGCTCAAAATAATTACCATTTTAATGACATTCACCTTTCTCAGTGCTCCGTTTTCTGAACTGGAGGATGTCAGGGATTTTGGAGCCCACTCTGCATGGCAGGTAATTGCAGCTCCTGCAACCTTTTTGACGTAGCAGATTGAAGTCTAAATGAAGCTCTGACCTTCAATTTGCTCTCTCTTCATCATTTCCTGTTTTTCTCTAAGTGACTTGATTTCTTCAAGGTTCTTCTCTTTTTTTCTTTGTTTTCCTCCTCCCTTTCAAAGCAACTGTCTCATCTCACACCACATGCTACAGCACTGTCTTTGAAAAGATGTTCCCACACTTTCTATAATGTTTGATTTTTGGCTTATGATGTTAATTGAAACACACAACACAATGTCCATACGGACTAGCTTAATCTACTTTATACTGTATAATGTATCTTAATGTTTGTATACTTCTTTAAAAGGGAAGCAGCCTCATGAATACTTATAAGGCTTTTATAAAATAGGTAAATATGAGGGTGTACACAAAACTGCTTTGAGTATGATGTAGCTTCAAATACAGTGGAATTAACATCAGTATGGACATGTAGAAAACACATAAAAACACAGAACCAAACACAACGGGCAGCAGGTATCCATTAGGCCCCATTGGGACTAATCTCGCGTCTATCTCTCACTTACAGTTTAGATTTATAATTAGGGCTGTGCATAATAGACTCTCATGTTAGCTCTACAGAAAAAGAGAACACAGTGTACTTAATGGAAAAGCTGGAACTGATCAATTGCCTGGTCTTCCCGTCCCACTCGTGACAGTCAACTGGAACTGTGTGAAAACTAGGTGATTAAATCTGAACCTCATTTCACATTGCATTCAAACACACATTGTATTTTAATGAGCTTTAATTAAGGCTCTGCGTTACATTTGTCATTACCCCCCATTATAGATGGTGTCTCTCAATGTTTTGAAACCGTGTTTAGTGGGCTTTTACTGATCTGTCGGCAAACACACAACATGCTGTTTCTAACTAACCGTTATGACCAACCCTCTGCTTTTTTTGGTCAAGGTTTAACAACACAGAGATGCTGGGAGAAGAGGGAACAGAGACTAAAGCAAGGAAACAGCTCATTATTACAGCTAATGCTCTGGAGTCAGTTATCACTAAGTAACAGCACAGGTGCAGGCGAGCCATTGTAAATAGTTGAAAAGTGTGTTGGGATAATGAAAGCGCCCCTACAGATCCCCTTTACTTTCTGGGGATGTTGGAAACACCTGCAAAGGCAATTACAGACAAGGAGCAACAATAGACAAGATTCAAGAGCATTCACAGCGCGATTTCTAATTAAACTATAGGGCAAAGGGATTGAGAAAAAAATCCCCATCACATTGTGTTATGGGTAAAACACAGCAAGGACAAATCAACTATGGGAATGCTCAGATGAGCACACTTCTGGAAAGGACAAACAAAAAAAACAAACAAATTTTGAGGGTAAATACGAAACTTCCCACTCATGTGATATGCTATTATGTTGGCCTAAAGCTGTTACTTTGGATGTCACAACAGATGTCATCTAATGCTGAGTTTCCTCCTGAGAGATGCTTTATCAGGACTTTACTTTAGCCGCCTTCAGTTGCTGCTTGTTTGTGGGTCTTTCTGCCTTCAGTTTTGTCGTCAGTGAGTGAAAAGCAGGCTTAACTGGGTTGATGTCAGGTGACTGAAGTCTTTGCTCAGAGAAGCTTCTCTTTTGCTTTCACTGTATGTTTTGGGTCATTATCCATCTGCACTGTGAAGCACTGTCCTGTCAGTTTTGCAGCATTTGGCTGAATCTGAGCAGATAGTAAAGCCCAATACACTTCAGAATTCACCCTGCTGCTTCAGACCTGATCTGCTTAATTTGGAATAACAAAAGAACAGCTCATGAAACTGATTCTCAGACAACTGTCCTATTACTTTTGACCTTATGAAGTGAAATTCCTAAATGTACTACTTTTGTGGATCCCCTTGCATTAAAGGTGAAAGTACACTTCAATAACACCATATAATGAGTTAATGACAGATTGCATTGAATTACAGAAGCCAATGGAACAGAGCTAACATGACATCAAGACTTCAGCTCTCTATTAGCCAGACGTCCCAATGTAAACAGACTGACTTCCTTGTTCAACTTTGACCCCCTCCACTAGCTGTAGCTCTATACATACAGTGTTAACTTTAGAGAGAAGACACAAGAAAAAACTCCCAAAATAAGGCGCAAGCTGCAGTTGTCAGGAGTACTTCTACTGCAATTGCATATTTAAATTCTGACACTTTGTTGTAAGAGTCAGAAAGGCAGGATGTGTGTGTGAGCATGTATGTGTGTCTAAATTTTACGGTGACCCGGTCGACCCTCTTAGCCCGGTGTGCACAGAGAGCCGAGCACCTGAAGCAGCGGGTGATTACAAGCCTTAATGGGCTTAACAAGCATGACAACGGGAGGTTGCTGTCCATCTATCAGAGGCTAGGAGGTGAGGGGAGCACACAGGCCATTAGAGGCAAATAGAGAGAGAAAGAAAGAAGGTGGTGGGGGAGAGGTAGAGTGATGATGGGATGAAGGAAGAAGGAGGGACTTGAAGAGTAAAAGCTGTAATGACAGCAACACCTGTAATGAGCTGCCCAGTCAAAAACAAGAGGGTAATTTAAAGCTCTTTAACTCTGGTAACTCAAGGTGAAATTTCTCATGAAGCTCAAAGCGTACAGCCCCTCTCTCTCTTTCACTATATTTTCTTTTCCTCTTGCACACTTCTCCCCAAGGTTTACATATTATCTATAAAACCACTCCACTTCCTTTCAATTTTTTCCATGGTGCTAGACTGAGAGAAGAGCAGTTTAACAGATCTGTAATGCAGCCATCCTACTCCATTTATCAGAGCCAGTGCCTCTCCAGATCTATTTGTCATCATAGCTGTTAGCACGAGTGGAGTTAGTCAGGCTGTACTTTACCATTATGGGGTTTAATGATCCCAGCTTCGAGCTCTGAACAAGAATCCCAGCCCAGAAACACTACGCACTCGCTTGGAGGAGGGAAATTCAAGCTGGTGCTGCAGTTGTTTTCCTGACTACAATCTATGCTGAGAGCTCTTCATATTTATTCACTGTGGAATGAGTCATAACAAAATCTCATGCAATATTGTGCAGAATACTGTATACATTCTATGTATATACATATACATAGAATATACAGAACGATACGCCTTTAGATTTGCCCCTGACTCTTAGTTTGGTGATGTTGCAATTATAGAAAGTCTTTAATTTCAGTGTCTGAAAAGCATGTAATAACCACCCAACCATTAACTAGAAGAAACACTTTTTATGACACTTTTTGTTAGTGCGTGTGCATGTGTGCATGAGTGCATGTGCGTGTGTGTGTTTTTGTGTGTGTTTCTGTGTGTGTCTGTGTGTGTCTGTGTGTGTTCTGTGTTTGCGTTTCTGTCCTCCTAATATTTTCTAAGTATTTTTTCCACTGAAATAATAGTATCAAATTCTATATCTAGATTTAATGGTTGCAATTCCACTGGCAGGAGCTTGCGAGTTAAGGACAGAAAGTTTTGTTAGTAGTTGTGTGTAGAGCAGTCGAGAAAATTCGTCGCACCACTCTGGTGTTTTACATTCAGTGTGCTGGATTAATGGCTAACAGCGGAGTGGGTAGGCTTCTCTCCAGGTAGACAGGTGTGCTAATCGGCACAGAGCTGGGCGAGTGGCATAAACTGTGAATGTAGCTGTATTATGATCCACTTTTTGCTGATAAGAATAAATTAAGTCCTTTGAGCAAAGCAGAGTTTACTTTGTGTGAAAATGATTCCCGATTGGTTACATGTAGCTGCATTAGTTACAAGCTGCAGTTTATTCCATAGAGCAGTAAAGGTGTCTGGATGCACTGGATCCATCTTTAGTTGTTTAACAGTATCTAATGAATATTCTAAAGCCAAATGTATGAAATAAGTCAATGTGATGTGCTTGTTGGGCTTGGAGCTGGGCACTAACTAACTTTTCATCTAAATGACCTAAATCTAAATGACCAAATGTCTGCAAACTGGTCGCATTCCCATCAACTTCAGGTGTACTTTGTGTTTAGCGCTAATATGCAAAATTTAAAAGATAATTGTTATCAGCGTACCTGCTGGCATTGTCATTGTTAGCATTGTCAGCGCGAACATGTTGGCATGTTGGCATTCAACTCAAAGAGCTGCTGTGCCTAATTACAACCTTACTCAGCTGCTAGCATGGCTGCGGACTTTTAGTCTTGTTTTAACTACTATCAACAAGAAAAAATTACACAGTTACAGCGTTGTACCATTAAGGTTCATCCAATTTCAGCTGCAAACCACATTATTTTGAATCCTGTGCAATAACAAAGAAACAATTCACCATCTGCGTTCAAAACTCTTCTGTGGCATATTGTCTACATGGCATAACAAAAAACCCCTAAATAGTCTGCTAATGACTTCTAAAAAATTTCATCCTTATTTCTTTTTCTTTCTTAAGGTTTCAAAATACTCAGAAACTCATCGGAAAGAGCGTGGTGTCGTTAGCATTTTGTGACTTCCATCTAATTGAGTTTTAACGATCATGCAGTCGTATAACAGTTATGATCGGGTTCTGGGTAAATATTCACTCTCATAAACTTGCACAAGAATAAATTAAAACAGGCAGCACCAAGGAAGGGTGTCTAATTGTGAGGGTTGTTTAACACTGGAACAACTGCTTTTAACAAGTGACGGAGGCCGCCGGTGGATAACCACCACAGGAAGACATCAAAAGTCATTGCTTTTAAGAGAACACAACATTCTGTCTTGGCCACTGTTGAGAAATGTAGGCTCTTCTATTGAGATGAATTTTGTCCCTGCTTGCTGATTAATCTGTGCCTCCTTTATTGGCACTCACGTTATATCAGCTGGTCTCTGATCAGATCTCTCCCTTTAAAGCTGCTTTTTAGTTCACATTCCCTAATGAACCCCTGCCCTGATGGAGCAATTGAACCTGGTGGATTAGATAGAGATTCTAACACAGTTTATCTTTTGGGTTGATTTTTTTTTTTCTGTGTGTAGTTGTTCGTGTGTGGTATGTGTGTGTGTGTGTTTGTGTATGTTAGTGTTGTTTCCTGTTTCCTGACAAGCTTCTTTCTTTTTTTTTTGTTGCATTGTGAGTCATCTTTTTGGTTAGCGCACCGCAAACAACTGTGTCTGAACTCCTACTATGCAAAAATACGAATGCCATGCCAGACATGAAATAGGTGGTGGTGGTGGTGTCGGTGGTGGTGGTGGTGGTGGGGGGGGGTCTCTGGTATTCCGTACTAATATAACATCCCACTCCACTGTCAGCTCTCCCCTCTACCTTCTGTTTGACACCCCCCCCCCATCAACCTTCTCTGTCATCTTCCGTTCAAACACTCTGGGTATGGCCTACCAAATGCTTGAAAGCAACCACAGAGACAGGGACATGTCGGCCAAATTTACCCAGGCAATTTACAGAGCCTGCTGGACACGACGGGAGCGCCAACAAGGCTTAACGCAGCCATACAACACGTGTTGGGTTACCAATCAGTATGGGAGTCGTCAGCTTCCCTTATACATTTCAGTCATTGCACACAAGCCGGAGGGGTTCTGCTTTGTGTTTCAGAGAGCAATTAACAAGTAACTGCGCTAGCAAATATGATAGTTATGACTCATTTATAGTATTTATAAATGGAGAGTGAAAAAAATGAAGCATGACCGTAGATAAAAAGAATGTTTTAAATAATTGTAATATACAGCACAGGAGTCACAAAACATTCATACTACATGAGACCCAGAAAATCATTTTCTACTTCTGAGGAACAAGCTGTTCCCTACATTGGAAATTAGCAGCAGTTTTAAAAACAGGCATTAATTTACGGATTGATTTCCTTGATTTTCCAAAGGGTTTAATAGATTTTTTGGAAACAGACTATATTGATATAAATAAATAATTTGCTGCACTGAAAATCCGGATTTTTAGTTGCAACAAGCCGCTAGTAATGATATTTGACATATGGTCCGTAGCAGGGGTCATCAACCCATCGATCACAGTTGGACTGTCAATCTTGATAGAGTCCCAAGTCAAATGTGGAGCATTTCAGCCTAAAGGTAATATCTAGAGCTGCATCCAGATTGCTTATGCTGTGTTAACTTAAATTCTAACGCTTGTTTTACATGAAAAGCTTTGACAAGGGGAGTTGTTAAAGGCTTTCATCGTGCAGCATCTACAAGAAATACATTGTGTTAATCACCAAGGATAATGCAGACAACTGGTGCTATAAGTCTGTGCATACTACAAATGTTTTTTTCAGATGACTGCATTTGCTCATGGAATGGCACAGTGCAAGTATCCAAGCTGTTATATTGACCTGTTGTCTGAGATCTGCTTCATTTTTAGTTATTTAGTTGATGGATTTGCACAAAACTTGGCACAGAAATTCACAATCACCCTCACCATGAATTATAATACCACTGACGATCCTTTAACCTGAAATCTAGCACCATCATCAGTTCAAATTTTAAACTTGCCCAAACCTTTGGTGAATGAATAAATCATGAATAAGCCAACCTCAGCTGTACTTTGCATTTAGTGGTAACTGGTAAATGTTTGCAAAATAAACACGCTAAAGTAGAATTGTGAACATGGCGAACAGGAGGAGGAGATGAGGGCCTTTCATTTCATTCTGAGATTATAATGTATTTATTATTATCATTATCATTTATCAGCATCTATGTATTGTGTAAAAACCTTATTCCTTAGATGGTGGCTTATATTTGGGAACCAACAGTAATCTGCATTGAAATTTTTGGTGTGTTACTTAGGATCTAACACTAACTTATGAATAGGCTGAAACACACACTCAGTCAGATAACCTTTTCAAGTCTACTCTCACCTTACCTTGATTAGCATACTCAAAGAAAAAACGTGCCAAAAGTTGGTTGAGCGTTTCTATGGGAACCCATGGTATCCATGTTACATGAGCTCTGAGCTATCATTAGGATTTGCTGCGGGTATCAGACTGTGTCATCATAAATCTGTCGAGCCCTTTGTCACCATCGACGCTATCCTCTACTTTACTGTATAAATTCTTATAATCTCTTTGCTGTACCACAGTCTGAAGGGTTTGCACTGTTCTTCCTTTTTGTGATGTTTTATGAAGTAAGAAAAAAACACTATTTAGAAAACATATAAAATATCTTTTTTTTTAATGTAGGGGGAAAAAAAAATCAAAGATATCCGGAAGCACTGCATTTTTATAATGGGTCTTGTAATCCTCGAAATTCTGTAAAGTACACAGGTGTTCAGATGCGCGTGTCTACTTTCATGTCCAAAACATTCAGCACTGTCCACAGGTGGCTTCAGCCGTCCACAAAGTAACATCTGAGCTGACACAGTTCGACATCATTTCATCTCATATATGCCCCCCCCCCTCATCTCTCGCTCTGCCCGCCCTCAGCTAAGATGTCTGTTCTGATGAAAGAGGCAGACGGGCAGACAGACAGAGAGCAATTCTGACGGCGTTCATCACAGCAGGCCGACGTCATGTTGGCAAAAGTTGGATGTCAATTTTTTTTCCCTGCTCTTCACTCAGTTTTGTTTGCCAGTGGGTCGGTCAGTATCCATGTCAAAGCTTATCCGGCGGATGCTCCCCCTCCGTCCTCTTCAAATCTATCATGACATAACACAGCTCTGCATCCTGCTAGGCTTGTCTGGGTGGTCACCAAACATACACACATACCGAGGTGGAGCGAGCACGCAATTTTTTTTTTTTTGGACCAAAGTCATCTTTTATTTGGCTGAAGAGTCAGAGACTGAGGCAGAAGAAAGGTTAGCGAAAGGTCCAGCCCACTGAGTAAAAGAGAGAGAGACATCAAAGAGCAATTAGTGCAAGACAAAGCCTTATGCTCCCAATCAGGCTGGTAAACAGTTGGGTGTAATACCTCATTTTAAATCAGTCACTAATAGAAGCTCAATGAAAGGACAGCCGCATCCCTGCACCAGAGAGGAGACCAGCCTAATGGAGTTGGGATTGCCTTTTTCAGCAGCTGAGGCCTGTTTTTGGTCCCAAATTAGCAATTTACATGACTACACCCCCTCTTTGTTCCAGCTACCATTTTTGCATCTTAACATGTTTGGGTCAGGGCAATCAGATCAGTAGGGATAAAAAAAAAAAAAAAAACCCAAACAAATTGAATCAAGAGTGGAAGGTAACCTTGAAAACAATCTGGCCACAATCACAAGGGTTTGAGGAAGAATTAGAGTAAATGAGCAGGACGCATCCCTCAGTATTATGGTGCATAATTGAACAAAACAGTTTTGAGTGGAACAGTTTTGGGTGTCACCTGGGAACCTGCTTGTGCATAAATAATGGTCAAATGGCAAATCACCAACAAAATGCCTAACAAGCCATTTCACGTCCATTTGGCAGAACATTGCCTTGTGATTTTTATGTTTTTTTTTCCCCCCTTCTGTTTATAAAAGCCCGTTGGAGCTACTTTGAATATTGATAAGTCATGGATGCCTGGATGAGTGCCCGTTATGTTTGAGACCTCTTTAACAGACAGACATGCATCATCATGCAAATCTGCACCTCTTCACAAGCACATATACTCACACACACACACACACACTCACATCACATGCCCAGCCACTTGTCACAGTGAAGTGTGTGTGTGCAGGAAGGACAGAAAACGGTGAGAAATTTATGAGATGCAGCAATCCGCTTCTCTTGTGTTTTTCCACTTGGCCCCTCATCCCACTCTCATCTCACTATCTCCTGCCTCTATATATCTTTAGCCATTTAATTAGCTGGAAAGGTAATAAATTCCATGTCTTATGTGCTACCTGCTAGTTTATTTATTTAACTATCAGCCTTTTAGAGTAGTACCAAATCTGAAGGCCAGACTCCATTAAAAGGCAAGTAGCATCTCCAGCCTTTTAAGGTTTGAGTCATTAGTAAATCAAGCCAACAGTGTGATAGTATGAGGGCTGTTGCATCAACTTATGCAGCTGTTGATGCAACTTTTGCACAAAGACAGATTGTATAGGTATATTATCTTGTGCACGCATTTCTAGTGCATGTTAGCGTTTGTGTTGTAGTTACAGGCAAATGATCTTCTGAGTCTCAGATGTGTGTATGTGTACGTGTGTGTGTATGTGAGTGTGTGTTCCTGTGTATGTCTAACTATCCGGATAAGAGCCCGTGCGGCCAGGTCCTGCCATATTGTGTCACATCATTTAAGACTCAATGAGCTGTCATTGATCTTATTGCTGGAGGACATATGTGTCAACCTATGGGATGTCAGTGAAGTCAGGGCACTGGGTGTTTCCCCCTGTTCACTGGTCCTGCACGGTGCTCTGTCAGCACCTCCACCGCTGGTGTTTAATATTACATTACATGCCTTCATATCAATGGCTCAGCTTAATCCTTCCCTAATTGAATCAGGCTGGATTTGCAGTACTTGTTACTGTAGACTTCGTAGACAGGCAAGTGTAGGTGTGTGAATGAGTGTACTGGGATAAGCATGTGTTAAAATCATTAGCTTTCATCTCTCACCATTAGTAAGATTGGCAGAAATGAAGTGTGGTGGACCCGTTGAGGATGTCCTAATTAAACGCGCACGGTGTGGTAAAGTTAAACATGTATCCTTCCATCGTATTTGGCCACTCTGGCAAATATCAGCCTTCACTGAGTACAAGACCTTAGTGTTGTCCGTTTCATAAAGAACTCCGGTCATGTTTCAGCCTTAATGTGTTGATATAGCATATAAGAATAAAACAATGATTATAATAATGTGTTTGAGGCTTAAAAAAAGAAATTGACCTTTTCTTTTCTTGTCTCTCCTTTTCTTCTTTAAACAGCGTGTTTTGTGCATGTGCAAGCAAATATATGCAGGAGTGTAAATATATCTAAATAAATGCGTGCACGTGTTTGCTAGCGTGTCCGTTTAAGTGCATGTGTAATAAGTGCATATTTGTTCAGGAGCAGGTAAATCCCACTTGGGAAGCAATATCGACAAAGTCTACTCAGAGTCAGAAAAAATCCCACAAATTATGCATTTCTGACATTGGAAATGTACATACACTTAGAAAAAAGGCTGCTCTAGATGGTATGCACATGACTGGACTGATAGTAACACTCATATCATACATTTTTAGCAATTTTTTCATTGAAATCAGGAAATCAGAAAATTTTCTTAGGTATTTTTTTTCAGCAATATTGGACCCAAAGTTCAGCAAGATAGACACTACAATCATTATCAAATTTACAATGTCATACTGATTAATTATGTACTATATGTCAAATGCAATATGCATGTTTGCTCCACATTGCAGAGAAAGGATTATGAGCCTATGTGGGTACAATGTGAATGGTTAAATATCTGTGTATAAGTGCATGTACTCATACTGGCGCGCAGCTACAGTGCTTGATGGAGGGCCATTACATTCTCGTTAGTTCAGCTTCAGTGCCCTGGGTCTGGAGCACAGCTGCCCTCGCTCCCCGAACACCGGCGGAATCGGACCCAAAAGGCTCCCCCTACACTTCCATGCTGTATATCCCTCTCTCCCTCTGGTTGACCTCTGCCTCCACCGAAGTGTCAATTACTTCATCTTCGTCCCTCTGGACTCTCCCTCTCTTTCTTGCTCTCTCTCTCTCTCTCTCTCTCTCTTTCTCTCTCTCTCTCTCTCACACTGTTCATTTAGCTCAGAGCATGCTCGGCTGTGTCTTCTGAGGACTACACCAAATCCAGAACTTTGCAACTTCACTGCTGGCTGGTTACTAGTCAATACTATGGATTTGAATGGTACAACCTTCAGCATCATCAACCACAATCCCTATTTCCAGCTGTTATAAATCACGATTTGCTTCTACTCATTCTCAGACCTCTTGCAGTAAATTTTATCATCACAAACATTCTGTTTTTACAGCATAGAACTCTACCCTATATTGATAACTTTCCTGGACATGAAAAGTACACGTCATTCACCTGCTCACCTAATTTATTTACAGCTACACACTGCTATGCTAACCCTTGGCATACCATGGAACCACCCACTATTAACACATCCCATTGTTTAAATCTTTTGTGTTAAATTAGTGAATCACTTATATCACATTTTCAAAAAAACATGCAGCATGGCATGGGTAAGGTATCTGGTAGGGTTGTAACACCTCAAGAGAATAAAGATTTAGTATGGAAGAACCTGTAATTCAAAATAGGGGCATTTCCACGTGTTGACAAGGTCTATGGCTAAGCCCAGTCCATCTGGGGCTGAGCTTAGAGTGTGCGTGTGTGTACAAATAACTATCAAATTAAATTTTCTAAGTTCAAATTCTGTAGGGTCTGGGGACATTTTAGTGAATTGTATTTTGTATTGTATCTCTCTTTCTTTTTTCTTTTCCTTTCTTTTCCTATATTTTATCATCTCATTTTATACTATGTCGTTGTGTTTCAATGGTGAGTGAAAAAAACAATAGAAATTTTGTCACATAAAACCTTTATGATGTGTTCAAATTGTTTCTTGCCCTCAAAGCAAAGAGTATCAAAGCAAAGGCATCTGCCGTTTAAATAAAAAAGTCAATAGCATTTGACATATTTTTTACACTATACTTATGATAGAGACTGTTTTGGGGAGAAGACCTGACTTAGAATTGTTGGTCAGAGCACAACCTAAGAGGGCAGACAGGAAACCTAGAATCAGACTGACAATAGAATATCTTATTCATACACCCGAGTGTTTTTACCCTGTCATCTTGCCTGCAGATGAATCAAACTATCTGTAAAGAAAAATAAAAAACTACAAACAAAGAAAACAGCAAACGAGGGAAGTTAAATAGGAAAAAGTTGGAAA
This sequence comes from Istiophorus platypterus, assembly GCA_016859345.1. Taxonomy (NCBI): domain Eukaryota; kingdom Metazoa; phylum Chordata; class Actinopteri; order Istiophoriformes; family Istiophoridae; genus Istiophorus; species Istiophorus platypterus. The sequence goes on from CM029127.1 coordinate 7,890,494, forward strand.
AGAAAGTTTCCTTGTTGGGGTTTTGTAGGGAAAGTCAGTGTGTGGGCGCTACATGTTGCAGTACATGAAGCAGAAGGGAAAGATGCACTGTCATACGCCGATTAAGACAAGAGTGAGTGAGATAGAAATTGAATCAGAGTATTATTCATTCATGGGCAACCTTCCATTAAAGTGCTCTTCCCTGAAAAGCACACGCAGATAAAATAACACACACACACACACACACACAGTGAAAAACAGACACACCCAAGCACACAAGAGAGACAAATACATGCATCTCTCAACACCCCAGGGTACACTCTATTCTCATTCAAATTCTGTGGCAAGCAGTGAGTTTGAGAACAAGATTTGCTCTTTTTATCACCTGAAATACGTTTACCTCAGCAGATACTGGAGAAGATTTATCTTAATGAAATCTATTCCTGCTACTGATCTCATTGACATTACAATGCTCCATGTCTTAAGCAAGTAGCCTTGTAGCAAACCTAAGAACGACTCATATTTTGTGTTTGTTTCTGTGTGTGTGTGTTTGTTTAGAAATGAGTGTGACAGAGAGAAAGAGAGAGAAATCTAACATTTTGTAATCTCCACCGATGATTGTGATATTTGCGTCAATGAGTTATGCACAAGTTCTGTTATCTTTTGGTTACTGTATTCCTGGAGAAAAAAAGATGACTCTGATTTGGCACTTCCTGTTGTGTGTTGTGTTGTGTGTGTGTGTGTCTGTGTGTCTGTGTGTGTGTGTGTGTGTGTGTGTGTGTGTGTGTGTGTGTGTTGCTGATGCACAACAAGAATTTTAACATTTTACATCTGCATTCTTTTTCCTAAATCATTGCAGTTGCATTCACAGTAATTGAAGCATGACAGCATTATTCTAACAGTGGGTTTCTTCATTGACTTTGTTTATGTGTGTGTGTGTGTGTGTGTGTGTGTGTGTGTGTGTGTGTGTGTGTGTGTGTGTGTGTGTGAGTGTGTGATCCTGTGATTTCAGGGGTCAGCCCAGGACATGGACATGGCGGCTGGCATTCCACATGCCATCAGAACTGTCTAGCATTCTTAATGAACATAATTGGCTCAGACAAAAACATTTAAATGATGATGAGCAGATGGCATCATTCACTCGGGCTGCATAATAAGAGACCCCTCCCCCCAATCTGCTGGAAAAATAACAGGTGAAACTTCAGAAATCATCCTCTTACCTCAGGACATCACAACAGTAATCAGATGTAAATTAACCAGCCATATAAATCTTTAGATTAGCTTTCCCTCTGTGCTGTTTTTGTTGACTCTGGCCAGTTACTGGTTGCTGATGTCACGAGAAGTGAGACAACACCTGAATGAGTAGTGTATGTTTTGGCCTGAATAGCTTTTATTTATGTTTGTGCCTCACATCACACACTCACAAACCCACAAAGCCTCACTACAATAACTAAAGCACTAATGCTAAGATAAATCTGTACAAATATAAAAATGAATGCACAGACACTCCTGAGATATGTATTAGACTCAAGTGTTTGGATTGAGGATAAAGTAGCAAAGCTCCAAATAATAATAATATTTGCAGTGGTTGGCAGGTAAGTCGTCTCTTTCCTCTGGCCCTGCTAATTAAAACCAGCACCGATGGGACGCAGAGGGAATATAGCTATGGGCTTGAACAGATGCTGCGCTTTGATGAGCACTGGGGTTAGCCTATCATACATTGTCTCCTTTCATCAGGAGAGCAGGAGCAGGTCAGCTTTAATTACCATGTGAAGGGCTTTCATTTAAAAAAGCAAAGTACAATAAACAGTCTTACATGAATGAGAATATATAGCAAGGACCATGGCCAATAAATTACTTCAATATAACAGTTCATTGATATTTGCTGTTATTCCTTCATTTGAAAATGAGTTGACAAATATATATTATCGCCAGTTTTGGAACACAACTAAATTAACACCTCGAATGTTTGTCACAAATAAGATAGGACAGTAACTGAGAGTGAATATGATAACTTATGACTATTTGATGCAAAGGCAATATTTTGAGGAGGTGGCAATGTCAGACTGTTGATCACTTTGGTCCAATCATGAAATTCATGTATAACAGAATTGTTTTCCCAACCAGCTTCTGGTGAGAAATGTAATCGCTGGCTTGAGGCCATGTTTTTGTTTTTTTTTTTAGAATGAATGAGGTTCTGCATTGATAAGGCTCTTTGGAATTGTCCCGAAATGCTTTTGGTGGATTGCTGGCGCACAAATTACAGGAGTGTGACCCCAGAGACCAGGGTTTTTATCCAGACTCATGTTTAGAGTTAGGTTTAGGGAACAAAAGCGTTTTGGTTACAGTGAGGGAAGAACTGTGGTTTCTATTAAATGTAATTAGCCACATTGTGTCTGAAGTCACTGTGAATAAAAAAAAATATATTTTTGTATTGCAAAAGGCTTTTATTTGCAAGATTTTTGTATTGCAAGATTGGATATTTTGGTGGGTAACAAACACTTTGTCAGTGAACATCTCACTGAGATGCTCAGGTCCAATATTTTTCGGACTTGAGAAATCTAAATTTCCTCATAATAACTAAAAACATAATCCGTCTGCACTACATTTCCTTTGAAATGCCTGTGCTGTAGCAAATCTAATTTATATAAAAGCATGTTTTTGGTGAAAGGGTTGGACTTAAATATTTCAATGAATTTTGAATTGATTGCTATGAATTTGATACGTTCCTTGTGCCCAGTGGCTCACCAGAAGAAGATCAAAATTGGACGATTCTGCAAAACCCTTGGAAACGTTCAGAACGTTTTAAAATCCATCTCTCTACGGCAGTGATTCCCAACCTTTTTCACTTTGACCCTTTAAAACAAAGCAATTTCAACTTGTGACCACCCCCCTCCCAAGCTCTTCTGAATGCTGCCAACTTCCCTTTTTCCTGCACATGAAAACTTTACTGTATGCCCCCTGGATGTGATCAGTTCAACTAAATTGTGATCTTTTCCACTCTTGTTTTATTTAAAAAAGTAAAATTGAAATTTCCAAGTGGTGGATTGTGGGCTTTGTCCAACCACCTCTAGAACTTTCCAGAACAAACAGTCTGACATTCACATCCACTTCACGCCTTGATTGGCAAGGTGTTTGGAAGTGAGAAAGCATCTAGGACTTGAACTTTTCTTTCAGGCTCTCTTTTTTCATTTTTGACACAGCTATTCCTGTCACTTTTAATGTGCTAAACCAAGTGGAAAACTATATATGTCTTCCAGGGGAGACTATCTTAAAATATGTACCACAATCTGCCATATTTAAAAAATACTGTGTCTCAGACCTCTCTGTGACAGCCAGCTTTCCATCTGCCCTAGAGCATAACCATTTTAACTATAAAAACTTGTGATGCCTGACATGGTCATTATAAACTAGTTCTGTTAAAGCATAACCCATATTTTTTTGCCCCTGTACATAAAGGGCAAACTACCCTTCTGCCCTGGCCCTCAATGATGGCACTGGATATAAACTTACAGAACAGAAATGTAGTAACTCATTGAGATACTTGGCTGGAAATACATAAAAGAAATTTGACTATGATTACAGTATGTCTGTGGCAAGCAGAGTTTGCTTTATCCTTGAATTTATTAATGGCAATTTTGAACTTTATTTAATTTTTCTATGTTATGAAGTGCTATATAAAATGCTGAGTTTTTGCATTTCATGATATAGGAATGATTTTTTTTAAGAAGTACTATATGTCAAAAAAAAACAAAACACTTTTTGTGCATTTCTTTAGCAATAATTTCTTTCGTTTCTTAAGCTACCTGCAGTAGGATTTTGTGTGGCACTACACACACACACACACACACAAAAACAAACACACACTACATACAGTAGCCCATACACATATCTACACCCGTTAAATATTGCAGAAAGCAGCCCTGTTTCAAGTATAATTCTTTTTTCTGCTATTTGTTTCATAAATTCAATAGCGAGGTTTTATGTTTAGCTGTGAAGAATATGGCCTGTGAAAATTGTGAATCAAATAAAGTGGCACTTAATGACTAGTGGCTAATGAACTGTGTGTTTCAGCACCATGGACAGAGACAACACATCCTCACAGACACTGCCCTTAATGAGGGCATCTTCTCAGGTTTAGAGATAATAGATTAGATGAGATAACAAAAAAAGATGATTGTGAGATAACATTAGAATCATTACATGTATCATTGTATCTATCTTTATACCATACAATGCTAAAAAGGTATTAAACTGATGTTTATTTTTAATCTTTATCCTCAGACAGGAGCATATTGTAAAGAGAAGTCAAATTTAGAAATTTAAAAACAGACATACATATAAAAACAAAAACAAAACAAATTCAGTTGAACTGACTTTAGTTTTACAATTTTAAACATGTTGCACAAAATAGATTTCATAGACTATATCTGACAAAAAACAGTCTAAAGATGCACAACTGAAAATGTAGCAACAGTTCATTAGCATCAATATTTTACATTTTAACAAGTTCTGATTTAAAAATAAACTACTCATTATAGTTTCTCTTTAATTGTGCTTAATGTGATGATCTCCAGCAGCACTCCAGCGTTACACTGGCGCCCATGGCTTTCAGCCTGTTGATCTGTTTGTGCTAGAGACTGAAAGTTTAAACATACACAGTCCATGCAAATACCCAGACAATAGCTTTGTGTTTCCAACTGCTCTGGAAGATTCCAATTACCCAAGCTTCAATGATCCACAGCAGCACCGCCTCCTGTCAGTGCGCTAATTTAACTTGTGCTAATTAAATATTCAGTTTAGCAATCAGCACCACAGTGGGCTGGTTCATGGCAGGACCACTGATTGCAACAGTACAAATGTGTGCGAACATGTGTATGTGTGAGCATCCCTCCGTGTGTCACATGTGACCTTTGGAAACATGTACTGTGATTTCTTTTTCTTTGTTTTGTCCCTCATCTCTCTTTTCATCCTCTCTCCCTCCCTTTTTTCTGTTCCCTCACTTGTCCTGAGGCCCTGCAATTAGTGAATGTCCTCCCCCTCTCACTGCTGAAATGGGGGGGACCACCCCGTGCGTTGGGAGCCCAAGTGATCAAGCCACAGGACAATCCCTGAGATTTCATTAAATCTCAATTTAAGGTTTCATCAGCCCAAGGGAGACAGGGGAATGAAGGGTGGAATTTGTGCCACTGGCTGAGAGGAAGGTGGAGAGAGGCAGAGGAAGACAGCAATCATTCAGATCCCTGATTTCCCATGTTGTACAAAGGCGGGGGGGCATCTAGGCTAGATGTTGCCTTGGTGACCACTGGTGTGCAGGCAGTATGTGGGAATGCACACACAAAAAAACATATCAAGTGCCTTCTATTAGTGCTGGGTTTCCCATTGATTTCTCAATGACCCCCTCTCTGTCCCAAAAAACACAGATGCAGATATCGTCTTCAACTGGGGAAAATTTAGCTGTTGACTCTTTTTGTAGCTGCAGATGATCAAACAAACCAGGGGAAGGATGTAAATCCAAAAGGAGCAAAACATCCATTAAATTCAGCTCCATAACTCCAGTGACATGCTGTGAAACAGGAGCGAGGACTTGTTTGCTTCAAAGGAAAGGTTATCATGCCTTTTCACAGAGCTATTCAGGCTGCCATTTCATTTTTTTATTCTTCAGATTGATGTAACTTGCTTATTTTCTTTGAGCCGAACATGGCTGTTTGAAGTAATAAATTATCAATGCGTTTTTTTTTTTTTTCCTCTAAATACCTCACACAAATCACTGCTAGTTTCGCTCATGCAAACACAGACACACACACACTCACAAAGTGGCACAGACCACCATGCATAGACTAATTAAAAAGAGCCAGTCTCCAAGGAGTTTTAACTCTCTCTATTTTGACATAAAACACATTACTTTGACAGCCATAGCTCGCTCTTATCCTCTTGTCATACATTCACAGAGTCACACATGGACTCAGACACAGTATTTAATCCAGAGGATTTAAGGTGTTTAGCCTTGAGATTATTTTATATATATATAAAAAAAAAATACATTTTATTTTCCTAACTGGCAATTTTTAGCAACAAATATCTAGTGTATACTGATCAGCCACAACACTGAAGCAGTTACCTGTTTTAATGTTGTGGCTGAATGGTATATATATACAATAAACGGATGCTGAAATGGATGCTGATCCGAGTATAGTAGTAGACATATGAATACAGAGGAAATGATGCATTAATGCCAAGAAAATGATTCATTTCCTATGCAGAGGAGTTGCCTGTGGCTAGTTAGCCAGCGGCTAGCCAGTACTAGATGCGGTCTTGGCTTATTTTTAGCCTGTAGCAGACAAAGAGTCAAAAAAAAAACACTGGATTAACTTCTACATAAAACTTTTTGTGCATTCATTCCATATTGATAGACCCAATAGTTTACAAAAAAATATATATATATATATAAATACTTAAATAAAAATAAAAATATATATATACACATACATGTGTTCTGAATGCAACTCTCAGAACTGCATATGCAAAAAGAAAACACTTTACGTTTCTTGCAGTCAGGACTATACTAACAAATCCATCAAAAGTAAAGGAAGGGTTTAAAGATTTATGGGGTTTTAGTTAACTTAAATTGCGTTATATTGATGTAGTTCAGTACAGTGTTCTGCCGTTCCTTCATCATACACTGAGCAGTTGTGAAAGTGTGATGAACTCATGATAAGGAGATAGGATGTTGTGTAAATGAATATGAATAATGCATGGGCCGGTTGGGGCTGGGAGCTGCCTTCAAGAGGCCTGTTTTAAAAGTAGGCCTCTCGGCTTGATGCACATGCAAAGTTTTGCATGCACATGCTGTTTTATGTGAGGTAAATACAACATGGTGATACAGTATGTGACTGAAGTCCTGCAGGGAGGCATATGCTGTAAAAGGTAAGAGGAGATGGCATAAAGAATACTGGATTTAAATTCAACAGGTGGCAAGAAAACACCCTCAAGGTGAGGTTGGTGTTGTGGTGCAGCTGATGGATGTGGATAGAGGGGGTTGTTAACATATTACAACCTAATAACATAAGCCAATGCACAGATGGATGACAAATGAAAGGAAAAACCAGAGTAAATGATTGAAGAGACAAAACAAATGCAGGAGCTTCTGTGCAGATGTCCCATCATGTTCTGGACTTTTTTTGTAGTTTGTGTTCATTCTCCCCAAAGAGCCAATAAACCAACTGCACAGATGTTAGGAGTAAGCGAGGTAGCAAAATATGTATCAACAATTATTGTGGTCAGCCTCTGCTGTATCTCTATGGCAGCTCAGCCCCTGAATGATCTCAGTACTAACCAAGAACTGTAGTTCTTTTTGTTACCCTCCAGCAGTGGTGGAAAAAGTACTTGGATCTTTACATAAGTAAGAGCAGCAGCACCATAGTGTAGAAATACTCAGTTATAAATATAAACCTGTGTTTATACTTTTAGAAACGCGTATCACGTAATTATTTACATCAAAATAAACCACCTATATCCATCACATAGAATGACCCATTTTTAATAATATAGTTTATATTATATGAATTGTGAATTCCGATTACTGGTGCAAAAATGTGCAAGCATCACTTACATGTTGCAGCTGGAATGTGGGGCCATTTTGACTACTTTAAATAGTGCAGGTTAGCTCAACCTGTAATAATATATCATAATTTATATTTTATGTATTTTTCATTAATATTCCAAAGTAAATAAAGAGGTCAAAGAAATGTATTGGTGTAAAAAGCACAATATTCCCATCTGAAATGTAGCATAGTAGAATGCAATGGAAATACTAAGTAGAGAACTCCAAATTGGACCTTTGTGCAGTAACTGAATAACTTTAGCAACATTAATGAAGTAAAAGAAGAGGTATTTTTTTGCTCAGGCTGAAACATTTTAACACACAGATGTATCGTAGCCTCAATTCATGTTGCCACTTTACTTCTTTCCACAGATTTTGTTTACAGTTGTGCCCCATCTAAAATTTACACCAGTTTTTATTTGAGCACATGTTAGAAAGTGCTCTCCACGATCCCCAAAGGAGTCTAACACCAAAGGACAGAATATTATTGGAACAAATGTTGACACACCATTAAGTTTTATGAATGTATATAAGGAATCTCTGCCATGGAATCATATACAGTATAACGGCTGGTGTAGGACCAACGGCTTATTAAGACACTTTATGTTTTATTTGTTTTTCTCTAAATTTGTGCCACACTGAGGCTGAGTTTCAGTAAGTTTGTTTTTATATCTTTGTGTACTGGTCTTATTTAGTCACTTATCTTCTGTCTCTAAGCGCTCACCTGAGTGAATCTTTATGTCCAAACAAAATCCTTGTACCGGTATCCAGTGTGGTTGACGGACCTCTTCATTGTTATCATGGAAATGTTAATGTTTCTCGGTGGTGTTGAAATCACTCCAACCTCCACTAATTCACTTTTGCCTACAGGAAGAAAAAAGGAAAGGGATCAAGAGTTAAACATGACTAGTTCGACAACTTACTGTTGTTAGATATTGGTACAGGTATGAAATATTGACTACATGTTAACCATCACTCCCTTCCAAACCATTTCCAAGATGCTGCTCTGCTCTCCTAAGAAAAGTTATTTTATAACAGCAAATTCGTCTGGCATAAACACCATACACGTAAGTTAAATACAATGTCTGTATTTACATGTAAAATGGATACTCAGAGAGGAAGTTAGAAGCTCATTGATGTCTATGTCAGCTGCTGAGTGTTCAACTGAATGAGATGAACTGGGAGGTGTGTCTGAAAGTCCAACCTTGTGTTCATATGACAATACTGGCGACTCATCCTAGGAACGATCTTCACGAGATGCTTTTGTGAAGGAAAGCTGCTTAAAGGGTGTGAAAACTCTGTAAATCTAGTGACAAAGGCGCTAAGTTGGCAAAAATGCCTTTAAACAGTGATTACATAATAGAAGCTGCGTGCAGCAATTTACTTTGAAAGAGCAACAGCCAGTTATGCATATCAGCACTGCAGTCAGCTGACCAGTGGTGCAACTTTATCACTCAGTCATGGACATTCGCATATATAGGGCTGACCCGGCTGTTCAAGTCCAGCCAAAAATTTAAGTGAGAAAACACATACTGTAAATGGGTTCAATATTTGAATAAAAATGTAATGCAAAAATAAAAATGACTAGAAGTATCTAGGGTGAAATCTATCTTAGAAATTATTGCTTTAGAAAAACAACATAAACTTCACCCAGAATAATTTTATGACATCTACTGATCAAAGAGTGAGTTGTTTTAAAACTGCAAAGCCCTGTGTAACTCCACCTGCATGTTAAGCACTCATTTGAAAAGAGGAACGGATATGAAAAGTCACATGCAATTGTATCAGCTGTGAGTCTGATTTGACACCAAAAGCTTTGAGCGAAATAAGCAAATGGGACAGACCTTTATTAAACTGGATAGGTATCCGGCATTGCAGCCTCACTGCTGTGAGACAGAAAATCTCCAAAACATTCCGACTGAATCCATGAATGCAAGCAGAGACTATGACAGCTGGCTAGGAATTTTGAGTTGCAACAGAGAATGTTCGCAAGAGGAAATGAATTGCAGCCTCGACTCTCCGGTTTCCTCTCAAACTGTACAAGAGCAGAGACAGATTCTGGGATTAGATCTTCCCCTCCCTTCTCCGTGTCTTAGCTGGTGATGTTACTACCATACCCTCACAGCCAAATGATGGCATATGTCAAATAAAGACACCATAAACGACATACTTTTTAACCATCACAGGACTTCCAGGGGCACCGTGGTACCTTCTTTAACCCGCCCAGGGTGCACCCTGAATGGACACACAAAGCCAGGAAGGCCCCCTGGAAGACCTGAGTGGAAACTCTCCTCCACAGAGGAGGGGAGGGAAATGGGGCTTGATTCTAGTCAGGCAGGGCAGTTGCCCCCATCCCTCCCGCCTGTGAAAACCTGGGAGAAAAAAAAATATATATATATTTTTTTTTTTTAATCAGCCTGGACCTTACACCTTGTAAGGTCAAGAGGAAGAAAACAATTAGTTTGGCAGGTAACATCATATATATTCTGTCTGTATATCTGTCTAATTGAAAACACCATGTAAGTCTTCTGTCTTAGTGTCCATCCATGTGTGTGTTTTCTCACACACTGCAGAGTCACTGTAACACACAGATCAATGGTGAGAGATAGTAAAACTATGACTGTACACCCTGGGGACATGGCATCGATTTATTGCTGCACTTTGAGCACATGAGACCCCTTAATGTGCATGCTCATTGACGCTGTATTTAAGAAATTTTTAGTTCAATGCATTCTGTGTATCATCTGGTCATTCATCAATATCATTCACTCCTGAAGATGGAAAATGAACCTCTCCTTATGAGTATTAACAACTAAACTGGGTATTTGTTTATTTGTTTTAATCTTGGAGTGGATAAAATGATTAAAAAGACCAGGAAAAGCTAATAAATCAGTATGTCGTCTGTGTTTTTTTAATTACTTGTTTCCTGAATGAGAATAGCAATAATTCCTGGGTGGCTAGGATTTAAAATATTCTTTTCTGTTTTATAATTACAAAATTAAAATTTGGCTTGAATATTTCATGTTAATCTGAGAGTTGTATGCAAAGAATGACAGAAAAAATGGTTAAATAAGTGCAATTGAATCAGTAGTCCTGGGGACTGCTCAGAATAGGCTGGTATTATTGTTATTATTAAGAACCTGACCATGTCTGAGTGGAGTGTGGTTTTTAAAAAAATGTGCATTAATGCAATATTTTTCATTCATCTAACACTTGACTTGTGTTTACTACAGCCAGCAGTAGCAACTGGAAAACCAGAAACAAACAGGTGAAAGAATGGGTGGCCTATATATGGGCCAATCTTCCGACACTGAAACAATTCTCTCTGTAAAAAGATGGTCTCTGGTGTCAGCTGCCTCCTTTCCCCAGCCATCAACTGCCCAGTCGATACTGTGGCTGGGTTTTGTCTGGTGTTCACAGAAAGCAGATGTTGTCTGTATTCAATGTTCATTCAGTGTCTTGTTCAGGATCCTCCTCGCTGTATCACCTCATTGTACCACAAATGTAGCTATTGCATACGATCTCATACACCATTCCCTCTTTCCCTCTCTGAGGATGTCCAGGCTAAAAGCGATACCTGCAGGAAACTTAAGGTGTTAATAGTTTGTGGTGAGTACTGACAACTTGACTCTCTGACCCTTTGAAAACATGGGGAAAAGACTGAATGAACACCAGAAACACACACCAGCTCTCTGTGAATGACATCTAGTCTTCAACATAAAAGTATTTTTTTTAGGTATCCTTTATGTAAGAGATGCAGATTACTACTTACCAAAATACAAAACACACTAATTTATGTGTGTGATATTTTTACTTACCTTAAGGTATTATTTCCTTTGAGGAAGTCAGTGAGTTAAGATTCACAGCAACTTGGTGACCTGGGGGCTTTTCCATATTTTACTGAATTTAGACTCCTTAATTAGTGCTTGTAATACAGGATATTAAATGTAGGCTTATTGTTTAAAACCTCTCCAGTTTATCCAGAAGTGAGTTTACTGCCAAAATACTTATTATCAAAGGATAAAGTAACATCAGATCTGTTCTTCTTAATCTTAAATAGTGTTAAACAGTATTATTTTGAATTCTATTGTTAATAAAATAAAATGAGAATAAAACAAAAATGTATTTTTTTCTTCTGCAACTAATATGTTAATTGCAGACAAAAACTGTTGAAAAGTATAAAAACTACACTACAGCCATGTCTTTTATCTGATTGTATATCTTTTTTTAAATTCTCTTCCTAAATTCTATATTGAAAAAAAAAACCAAAACAACAATAATGGTTGACTGGATGATGCCATGCAATTCTTTATCTTCTCATCAGACCTAAATAACGGAATAAAGAAAAGATAAACTATGGATGGCTGGCTGGATGAACATGAATGTGTGCATGTCTTTGCACATGAATGAATGAATGAGCGCATCAGTTGCTGAAACAATTAACAGAATATTGAATGTGAGTGCATTAAAAAGTGCCTAACCAAGCCTATACTTGCAGACAAAGCCACTGTGCAGTATCCCCTGTACCTCTCAATAATACACTGCCTATGGACTAGAGTAAATCAATGCTCTCAAGTTTTTTCAACCAGTTTTCATCCATCCTCCTTCTTCATGTGAATCCAGGATGCTGGTTTCCATTAAAATGTCCCCCTGTATTCGGGCAGTCGCCTTATGAATCAGTTATGAGCCACCCTCTGTAACTTAAACTCTTCCAAAGGGAGGGCGAGAGCAGTAGTCAGATAGCTGAGAAGTCGGCTATCAATAATACAGAGCCGCAGCTCATTGTGGATGAAATATACATGAAAACGTTCCACAGAGTATCTATTCGTTTTCCAGTAGAAACGGGACGTATTCTAAACTCTCCCTGTCCCACAGGCGCGTTAACACTTGTAAGAACACATGGCTGCAACTTCTAATTCAGTGTTAAACTCTGGCTTTAAATTCCATGCAAATGCCATGTCACTGTTGTTTAAGGAAAGATAAAGGAGTGGCATTGACGAAGAGTTAGACAAATGAACTATGCTTTTTCTCTTGATTTTAGTCAGCCGTAAAGGGTGTTGTGACAAGTCTCATCGAGTTCACTCGTAAAATGATTAAACTGGAAACTTGTTTTTCCCCTTTTCCTGTTGAGAACTAATGGCACATGACAGAATGTGTTAGTGGTGCTGTCTGCCCTTCTACATCTCCTTCAGTTCATTTTTCTCTGCCTCGTTCTCTACTACTTAAAGTCAAACTAAAACACCACTTTATGTCTCCTCCTTTCACTCTGTTCACTGTACAAGAGTTTATATTCATTTTTCCTTGTGTTGTTTGTGCGTTTCCTGCAACGCACAAACAATCACACAACGTCCCTCGTCTTGTGCCTCGAATGACGGTCCATTTCTGGTGGAGGGGGTTTGCCTTCTCTTTTCCCTTCCTGCTTTGATCACATCTGTGATAGGTTGGGGGTGATGCCAGATATGATGCATGATTGGCTGTTTACACTTACCAAGAGAGAAGGCCCTGGTCCTCTGAGAGAGGGACATCATTAACAACATGTGAGAGAGCCAGGGAGGAGCAGGAGGTGAAGGGACACAGAAAGGGGTAGAGAGGAAAACAGTGAAGTGCCAGGTGAGTGTTGGAAGAGTGGATTAAAACAAGAGCGGCTGAGGAACTGGGGAGACGTGTGGAAATAAAATGTGCATAAAAAGAATGAAAAGGAAGAAAATACGATGGGCGTAGAAAGTAGTAGCTGACTTGAAACAGCCAGCTTAACCATCACTCCAGTTTTTTGTGTGAAAAAAAAAATGGTAGATGAGGTTGAAAACTATAACTTTGTTCCTCTGATCTAAGATGAAAGCAAAATAGGGAGAGGGAGGAAAAGACCAGAGAAACAAAGACTGATGAAGGGAGATGGAGGGAGCAGTCGCTAACAGAGACAGCACTAATGATACCAAATATGGTGTCACAACTCCAGATAAAAACAACAAGCACACAAAAACAAAGCAGAAGCCCTGAACTTCAAAACAATTTAATTGGAAGTGCTGGATGCTACAAGTATGTGGGTGGTTGAGTCTACTTGCTATGATCTATCCTCTCCTCAATGGTGCTCCCATTAGCTCCCCATTTTGCATTTATTATAACAGGTTTTAAACCCACACCAAGTCTTTAGATCAACAACTCCTCCAACTTAATCAATCGCATAAGTTGCTTGGCCCTACCTTTGGATTTGACCCATAGGGGTGTACCAGCAGCAGGCGTAGTGGATGTTTTTATTATTTTGGTAATAATGATAAACATACAGTTAAGGTGCAGAACAGTCCCGGTTTAGTTAGATGTAAGCACAAAAAGTAGAGGAACTTCATCGTGATTGTTACAATAAAGAACATGCATTCAAGGTTACGGTACAGTCATGGTAAAAGAAACAGGTTTGACTGTCGAGTTTCACAAGTGAGAAGAACAGAAGTCTCTTGTGTTTAAGTCTGTAGACTTTCTTGCTCCATATACTACGTCACCTTACTTCCTCCTTCACCCCCTTAGCAATTACTTCGACTGCTAGAGGTCACTCAATGATAAAGCACTAAATCATAACCATGGGTCATAAAAAGCTGCTTGCACAGATGACTTATGGCCAATTTATGCTTGTGTGTTGAACCAACACCATACCTACAGTGTAGGGTACGTGGCTATGCCTTAGCCTATGCTATAACCTGATGTGCATCCCGAAAAAAATGCAACTGCGTGTCGCGGTGACTGCAGGGGCTGTGATTGGTTGGCTTGGAAGAATCCCATTTCTGGCTTTACTTCCTTCGCTGCTGTCTTCCACACCATATTTTCCGATGTCTTCTTTCGTTTCTGCATTGCAGTAAATTCAGGAAAACTAACTGCTGTTCAACATCTATCAGCTCCAACTCCATCAAGATTCACTCTGTTTTGTTCGCCATTGTTTCGAAGTGCACCAAAAAAACACATGGAAAACAGTGGCGAAGAAAATGAACAAGTGGTATATGAAGGCCGCCGCCAGCTAGCAGTCTGGTGGTATAATTGCACACTGACACCAATGCAGAAGTAAAAGTGAACATGACAGTGTAGGCCACCTCCACCGGTTACGGCATAGGCCCCCCGTAAACTTGACACAGAAGCATAAATCCGGCATCATGGGCTCAGTTTTCAGAGTATATTGTCCCTAAGATATGGACTTAGTATTGATTCCAATCATATTACTCTGATTAGATGACAGGTTTGAAAAACTGAGTCCCCCTTTTACATAAATTGTGTAACTTTGTTTCATGGTGTTTTCTTTCTATTTCCGGTTCTGGAGATTAGGAGGGATGAAAAGGAGTAATGAAGATGAGATGAGGCATAGACATTTCTGCTGGGAATGCACCACAGACCAGTGGGGGCACAGAGGCTCAGAGAAGCTGAGGTCTCTGAGGAGTTTCTGCTCCCGATATACAGCAAATGGTACAACAAACATTACACATTTATTTCAGGCAGTCTTGGCTGCGGTAATGGTGGATGCCTATTGCGAGTCTTGAACATTTCTGTTACTAATTAAACCCTAAGATAGTACACCAGAAAAAAAAAAAAAAAGTTTTCCAGATCAGACTTCAGTGAGAAAGCCTCTGAGAAAACTATTAAGTTGGATATTTTTTTTACACTGAGACACTAAAAGTGCTTGCCGCAGTGTTTGCACGACTGCGTCATGTAGTAGAGATCTGTATTAGGCAAGGATACGTGGTTGGAAGGTGTTTTTTTTTTCTTTTTTTTCCCGACGAATACGCAGAAGATGACTGAACATATGTGTCCAGATCTTCAGACATGTTTTGATCTCCTGCCTCTGTGTGGTGGAGTGTTTTGAGGGTTTGATGTGTCATCTCTGTGATGGAGACAAAGCGGTTTGATGCCTTCAAGAATCCGAGCCTGCTCTAGGAGTCTTATGAGCTACTTGAGGCTTGTGTGTGTGTATTTCTGTGTATAGCACTGTGTTGATCTTCTTTCATTGGTATTTTCAGCTTAGTCTAAATCAAGTTTAAAATCTCTGTGGCTTGAGGAGCTGTAAAACCACAATTTGAGCTTATATTTTCAGTGCACCTATTTTAGCCTGATATTCAAACAGAATTGTTACATTCGTATGCCAATATGAAATGATGTCTAATTTTTCAGTTGCTTTATTGTGCTAAATTTTGCCTGAACAAGTCAAGTTATATATTATTCCCACTGACTCATTTAAAGAATTTTCATGCTTGGACCAGTTACCTTAACATTTTATATTGTTATTTCTATAAGTTATCTTACAACATCTGATTTTGCTGTGTTGTTCCCATCCATTCTTGTTGCTATTTTTCTGGAAATATTTAGAAATTATTTTTCAAGGCTGTAGTTACATTTCACATTTCACAGTTACATTATACATTCTTAAAGGAGTAGTTTGACATCTCTGGAAATATGTTTATATGTCACTTTTTTGCCCAGAGTTGGATAACAAGTTCGATCCTTCTCTCATAACTGTCTAGTAAATATAGGGCTACAGTCAAAGGAGGGTTTTGATAGCTTAGCATAAAGGCACCAGCTTTTCCCCTATTTCTAGTCCTTTTTCTAAGCTACAATAACTGTCTGCTGATGGTAGCTTTATATATAAGATTTCAGTGTGTTCTCAATCCTCTAATCTAATCCTCTAATCAGAAAGAAAATAAATGTGTATTTCCATAATGCTGAACTGTTCCTTTAAATGCTTTTACAAAATTTTGCTTGGCTCAGGTGTTTTATTGACCAATATGTTGTCAGTGATTAAGAGGCCTTGAACCACAGGCTACTAAAAATAATATTTAAGATTAACTTAATGGTTACTCGATGCTTTTCATGCATCAGCGTGTTACAGCACATATCATTTATGCTTTCAACCATCTCTAATAAACAACCCTTTACCTGTAAAAAAGATAAACAGAATTAATAAAGTTGTTTAGGTTTAGCTAGGCAGGACGTATGTATTGTAACAATGCTTTTTCCAGTTGTTTACAACTGCAGAATATCCTGCAGTCCCACAATTAGCATTTTATATGTCCAAGTAGGTACACTTTTTTTTTTAAATGCATTTGATTGTCATGTTAATCTTATCAGGTGGCATCTTTGAAACATAAATCATTTGTAGGATTTGTCCACCACCCACTCTAGTGTTGTACAACCACACATACAGCACATACAAATCACTGTGCAGCTTAGATAACAAAACCATCTTGCCGTCAGACGGCACAGAGGCAAAGGAACTCTTTCTAGGCTCAGAATATGAAACATAATTGGATTGCATAATAATCCACTCAAGTGATTTTCTGGATTATGCCGCTCTAAGAGAGTGAGGGACTGGAATGGAAAGCTTTGGTGCTATCTTGCCTGATAAATGTGATTTATGTGATGGTTTTTTTGATTATATGATTATAATACCATAATGCTTCACCTAAATTGACATGTCACTGCCTCCTTGCTCAGCCTGAAATTGTTTTCTTTGGGGCTTTATATATGTATCTATATATTTAAAAAACACACACACAAACACACACATCAAAGCAGAAAGCAGTTTGCACTAATAATGTCATTTTATCAAGTTCGCAGATGATTGAATCACTCTTCATTCTTTGGCAGGGTAGAGAAAACTGACATTCTCAGGATGCTCATGACTGTGTAATGAATTCTTATTTGAGTTGAATCTTCTAAAAACTGATGATACGAAAATTGATTTCCTGCTCAGCCCCCCACTGAATCAAACAGGTATTCATGTCAACAAACTGTTGCTGACAGCAAATTCTGTCTGGAGATAAATACGGTGCAGTTTCTGAAAAGGTGCGATGATGGTTTTAGCAATGAAAAATTATGTTTTAATGGGAAAATGATGAACCTGTTGTGGATATGTTTTATTGCTTTTTCTGGCATATAAACTGTTTGGCACAGCCACTGTTTATCTGCTGCACATTTAAATTTTTGTGGTGAGGATATTCAGAGCAGCTCTAGACTGTCTTGTCCCAGTGAATCAAAGCAGTCTAACAGGAGCCGCAGAGAAGATAATATTAAAAGATCAGCTAGCCAAAAATTTAGGAGCTGATTTTACCAGGTTAAGGAAGCATTTTCTTATTTTCAAACACATCTTTTGCCTTAGCCCGACATTGTCACAGTTTTTCATATGAGGGCTTGCATCATTTTCAGGTTGTTCTCTTTTGATTAGTGGTGCTTGCTTAACCTCTGCTTAATCTCTAGTGCAGTGTTTTTTTTTGCACTTGTGTAAGAAAAAAAGTGCTATTGTTTGACAGGGTTTTTTTTTTTTTTTTTAATGTTCTTGTGTGACCAAAGTGGCCAAAATTTATAAAACTCTCTCCAGCATGTAACCTACATGTGAAGCTTGGACTTGCATGATACATATTAAGTGGCCATACATGCTCTCAGAGGCCTTTTTATTTGTATCCATTTAAACTCTAATCGATCCAACAAAACTGTTTGGCTTTAAAGTCTACCTCCATATTTCTTTTTTCTAATTATAAAAATGTTAAAATACTTTATTCTAACAAATTTCACCTTATTATACTTCTTGATGTGTGTCATGGCATCAACGTCAGTTACCTTTATCTGTACCTTTATCTTTACAAGTGTCCCTCTCATGTATTATCCTGGTTTTAACTTTATTATTATATTCTATATGAAGCTATTCTATACTACTATGCTATATGAATATTTATTATATAACAGGATATGATTCAGGATATAAATGTCCCTGTATGATTCTAACATGATCAGGTTACTATTCATTGGTATTGCCTCTACATTGCAGAAAGTCCCTGTCGTTTTTGTACAGAGGAGCAGACTAATATGAGACTTTCACTTATGCCTGCCATGACCACATTTTATTATACAATATTTATTTTAATTCTATTATTTTCCTATAATCATACAATGTTCTGTTCATGATTTATTCCTACACAACAGAGAGGATGTCAGTGGGAATCCTTTGTAGCAGGAAGGTCTGGACAGGATTTAGACACACATCCATTCACCTGTATAAAATGCCAAACTAACAGCAGCACTGGAGAGGCTCAGCAGGTCGCTTGCCCTCAAAGCCAAGCCTTCAGTGTTTTAATGAAGACCATTGGGGTGATTTTGACAACTCTCATTCCAGGAGTAAGCATCTGGATTTATCGCTGAAAGGCTACCCAATATCAAAATGCCTGGATTTGCCTGCCTCGCCACATATATGACATTACATTATTTCATTCTACTTGTTTAGTGTCATAGAATTTCTTTTGTCTATTTTTTACCTGACTACATGATTAAAGTTGGTATTATATATATATTTCAATTATGATAAGTCCTGGTGTGGATCATATTATAATGTCTGCATGGAACATGAGTAACTTGGTTACTCATATGTAAATCTTGCACAGCAGTGTGAGCAAACAAACCTAGAGGTTTGAAAAGCAGAAAAATGACAGTCAGCCCCCAACAGTGTCCTTCTAAAGTATGTGTATGGTCTCCTCTCAATATCAGGTCTTTCCTGCAGTATGAGCAGTGTTTCTTCGGCATTGCAAGGGGGCGCATTGGGAGTCAGTGACACACTTTTAAAAGAAGATAAGAAGAATTACAAACATTTCTTTTCCCCCCTTCCCCTCTAGCTGATGATGCCTAAGTGACCACCAAGGTGGCCTTTGCCTAAAATTGTCCCTGACTGTAGTCAAGTACAACACCATCTTTAACTATGATCTGAGTAATAAACATTTAATGGCATTTAAAAATTTCTAACAATGTCACCAAAATTAGACAACATAGCTTTGTAAAGGTAAATTTCATGGGAGAACTATTGGACTGGGTGCATTAGATTGTATGGATGTACCTAATAAAGTGGTCACTGCCTATATGTTGTGTATGCTGTAACAAGTCAATATGGCAATAAAGACCAAGTGTGGTTATCCAAATCATCTGTTGTTTTGTTTAAATGGTTGTCTATTTGAAAGCTTAATTAATTTTGGCAGTTTTTTTTTCATGTTTTAAAACAAAACAGCATAATTGGAAAAGGTATTTGAAGTACAAGCCATCATTTAATCTCCCATTACTTGCATGACATAATGGAAGCTTGGTTTAATTTCTTTTCGCAAGCAATGGATATAATTATGTTATTGCAGCACATTGCACTGAATGATAGTATTGCACTGCATTGCAACGCAACAGGGCAGAATAAAATCATATCCATTTGGTGGCTGCTTAAAGATGCATGTATATACACTGCATTTGCTTATCAAGATGTGAATCAAATCGGTGTGAGTGGGTCAGAGGTACACAGCTAGCTGATGTCAGTCTTGTGCATAACAAATCACAGCTATGTCGTCAAGGAGGGCAAGAAAGCAAGCTATGAACCAATTTTCACCATATTGGTCTCATTTTACAAGAGCCATTATCATATGCTATCATAGTTATTTTAAGAAAGATCTCTTGAGGGTTACATGTGAGGGCCTTTTTTATGCTTCACAAACCATTTACATGGACCATTATTAACCATCTGTTGCAGACTCCAGCCAAGACACAGTAGCATCCACAGCATTTAGCCTTTTAAAATGACTGACTATAGGTTCCCCTTTGTGACTTGTGCACCATGATCTTATTATCTGGCTCCATAAAAAGCTTGTTCCCAGCTTGTTAGAAGGAGATTACATCTAAATGATCATTGCCCATACAGGCTACATGGGTCTTTTCTAGAGATGTTTAGCAACCAAGAGGAAAGAGAGAGCACATAACAAGCTATATAAGAGTGGGCGTAATGTAGAAATGGGAAAACTGCATTGGATAATGGTTGAATTATCCATACTCAGACCAAGAAAGTGGGTGGTGGGGGTGAGACAGGGCAAGGACAAGGGATAAGCGGGCATGAGAAAATGCAGACACGGTTTAAATATGAAAAAAGCTCTACACAGTTCAGAGAATAAATTTAAAAACACAGGGAGCAAACATGCATAATGAAAAAAAAACGGTTGAGACATTCTGTAATATATTGTGTGAAGAGACACAATTAAAGGATAAGGCAAGAGAAACAAAAGAAAAATATTTTAAAGGAAGAGATGAAAGGAGGCAAAATACGCAAGAGTGAGAGAAATGGGAAAAAAAAAAACTGTACATGAGCCAGCCAGTATAAGAGAATGAGAAGGATCTTGCAGCCACTAATCCCAACAGAAAAACATTCTGATTAGACTTATCCTTTCCTCCGAGGATTAGAAGCTTTGATAAAACCTTCAACCCAAACCGAAATCAATTTAGTCAGGGTATAACATTTCCAAGCACTATCTTCCTTTTTTCTCCCCATAGACAAACCTCTAAGAGTGAAGCCCTGTGAAATGAGCAAGTCTTTTATTTTTCCTTTCTTTAGCCACTTTTTGAGACTTCCTACTCTCCAAAGCTTCTCTGACTGAGCCTGATTGGCATGTCCAAACAGGATCGTACAATGTAAACTAAAGTGGTCCAGTGGATTTGCGATATTCACTCTACTTGATACAGAAAAACATATTAAATTGCAATCAGATAGGGCTGCATTACTCTTTGTTGTAAGATTTTTAAAATCTCCTGGGTGCCAAAGGAGATTCTCTTGAAAAGCTGGAGGGCCCTTAAGTGCAGCGAGAAAAAGGAGACTGTAATCAAAACAAGCCGGGAAACCTCTGTTACCCCCTATAAATGATTCATACATGGACACAGTGTTTGTCAAAGTTGTCAAGCTTTAATCATGAAAAAGGTCAGGCTTAATTGAGTTTTTGCTGAAGGACAGTTCGGATAACAAATTCTTGTTGTTTTTGGCAACAATATGTCTTTCATGCCCTAAAAAAATGACATTGAAGGTGTAATTGTCAATATGTTTATATCTGTGATACCAAATTACCATTTAATTTAGAAATTTTATGGTATATAATGTCATATCTATGCCATGAAAGTACGCAGCCACCAGGTAAGGAGATTGCATGAAGCTCAGCATATTTTTTGTGTGAACTACAGGATTATAAATAATTATTTAATAGCTGATTTTTTCAGACTTGATTTCATCCTATTTCTGAAAATGATCCACAGCTGACCTTGAGTAAAGGTTGGTTTTGCCCTGCAGTGAAAAATACCCAAAGGCAATCCACCCTGACTGCCACTTTAGAACTGCACCAATGTGTGTGTGTTTGCTCACCTTTCACAACAAATCAGCAGAGTAAAACTCATTTTTTCTAACTGTGGCACAGTGCTGGGATTTTGAGCGCAGTCTTAACCATGCTTGGCAAGCAGAACACACAGTGTAGCACAAGTCCTGAGAGACCCAGCAGCTAAAGCTAATCACTGCAAAGACATGACACACTCCCATACATCTGCCCACACCCACACAAATTACTTACATGCAAATACTGTCCTGTATGCACAAATATTAACATAGGTTATTACACAAAATATTAACAGAAGAGGATGCTAAAACAGCCAAGGAACATAGTTTCAACCAAACTTGATAAGGAGTGTCATCTAATATGGAACAAGAGTGAAAAGGTTCCTTTGAAACTTTGTGGTAACAGGGAGGTGGCATTGAAAAATTAGCTACATAGTTTTTTGGTTAGGAGACTACTCAGATTCATCACGGATGGGAGAAGAAGGGGGGAGGAATGGAAGAGAATAGAGAGAGGCCTCTACATCCAGGGAGATGATCCTCATTTGAGCACCCATCCGACCATGATCAGCGCCCACGCCTCGCTACATGCAGACAGCCTAAAAATATGAGAACAGTTCATGCATAGGACTACTCCTTCCCTGTATCTCAGACATTCTCACTGCCTTGCTTTCTGTTTTCCTCCTAACACCCCACCGTCCCCGTTTCTTCTTTTCTTTGTAATTTCCTCCCTTACCACTGACTATGCATTTCTGATTTTGCAGTGCAAGCAATCTTTGCTTGCCCATTCCCTTCTCATATATCCTCCATCTGCTCATATGGGCTGATTTGAAGCAGTCTGTCCCTGGGGTTGGCGGAACCTCAGGGGCAGCTGGGGGCGTAGATGCCCACTGGCATACCCATTACGCTGCCCAAGGCGTGCCAATGGTAGAGAATGGCCAAGTACCCTTCACTGTGAAAATTAGTTACGTCAAATAGTAAGAATAACACTATGAGTGAGCTTGGTTTTGAGATCATGGACAGATAAAACAAAAAAATGTGTGGGCATTCATGGGAAAAACTGAAGTAGTTATTTGAATGTACAATTCAGTCTGTGAGCTTTTGGACAGTTTCACAGTTTTTCTGCTTCAAACTCTGTACTTCAGGTTCAGTTAGAGATAAAATAATGGATAGTACATTAAAGTACCCAGTCTCAGTTTTAATTTGAGTAGCTTTAGATCAATATAGGAAGATCTTAGTGTGTAAAACTTAATGCCCAAATTGTAAGGGTTCCAAAGTAACTGGACACTTGGCTACTAAATGTTTCCTGGGCAGCTGTGGGTTGTTTCAGTGTTAGTTCATGCACAAAAAAATCTCACACATGGCTTCTCAGTGATCAGGGGAGGACTTCATGACAATAACCCCAGAGGAGTCACCATAAGATGGAAAGCCCCGGTAAACCTCAAAAACAGAAAGGCCAGCCTGCTGTTGCAAAAACCCAAAAAGAAACCGCTGAAGTTCTGGAATAAAGTTCTATGGTCTGATAAAACAAAAATAAACCTCTGTCAAAATGTTGGAAAGAAGTGTGGAGAAAAAGGAACAGCTGATGACCCAAAGCCACCACCTCATCCGTCAGACATGGTGGTGGTTCTGCTATGGCATCGACACACTCGTATTTATCCATGATTTCAGTGATGATGAAAAAAACAAGATAAATAGAAAGCAATAAAGGAGCAGTCTGTGCTTAGATTCATTTAAATACATCAAAACTCATGGGACAACATGTTTTCATTCAGCAAGACAGCCAAAGCAACCGAAAAGCTTTTAATGGTCAGGAGCTGGACTATCCTCACGTGTCAGTCACCTGATCTCAGTCTGAATGAGCAGCAATCCACTCGGTGAAGACCAGACTAAAGGCAGAGAGATTCTACACCAAGCAAGAGGTGAGGGAGGCTGAAGATACAAAGTGGCTGCTGTCAGTGAGTCAAAGACACAGTCAGTCATTGGCAAATGTTTTTTTCCACAAAATATAAAATATGAGGATTTTGTTTGACCTTGTGTTTATCTGTCCAATTACTTTTAAATCCATAAAATCTGTGCACTATGTGTTTAAAGGGTTGTAGCATCCACACGGTTCTTTCCATACTGATGTAAATCCACTCAAATTAAAGCAGAGAATTTGAACTTTAATATAGTATCCATTTCAAATTGAATTTAAAAGCTCAGAGCTCAAAGAACAAAATTGAGAAACTGTAAAAATGCTCATTTTATTTAAAATTGAATATTGAATACACTGTACTTCTGGTCCAGACTGTATTTGAATTTGGTTGGAAATATGTTTTTAATGGAAATTCTGGGTGACTACTGACAGAAAATAAATATCATTTGCAATACATTTGTACAACTAGACTAAGTGACATTCAGTGATGTGAGAACTAGGCCGACTAGACTTAAAAGCAGTAAATACTGTTGGCAGAGTTGACAGATAAAACAGGTAAAGGTGAGACAGTCAGACCTGCATTTCATATGCAGCACTTGAGGCTCAAAAGGTGCAAGGTTAACTGTGCTACATAGAATTGGACCTGAGGGGTTATGGGGGTGGTGAAGTGCATGAAGTGAAAGCTCATGAGTGTGTCAGCAGAGTGCTGTCAACCTGTTAAGAGGTAGCAGTGTGTATGTGTGTGTGTGTGTGTGTGTGTGTGTGTGTGTGTGTGTGTGTTTCTAGGTACGTACATGCTGTAAAGAGATGTTAAGGAGCTTGTTCCATCATGCTGATGAGCTCCGTAATGCAATGTAGTTGCCAGTCCCCAACAGAAGTGAGGACGCTTTCCAGAACATCATCTCCATTATCTGTGTATACATTAACCTTGAGTGCGGTGGCGGGCAAGTGACTTACTCTACACAACTACACACCCCCACAAAAATACACACAGCAAAGATCCATGCATGTGTATGCATCCAGGTATTTGCTTTATGTAATTTGTGCAGAAGACTGCTATTCACCATAGAAAACAGCTACAGTAAGTACTGTGCAGCACTGTAGTGTACAAGTTCACTGTGCAATTGACGCGTCATGCATGGATTCACAGCAAGTCATTTTAAGAAAGAAGAACATGATCATCGAAATATTTCATAGATACTGTTTATAAATTACCTGAAGCTGGGAATCTATTCACTTCACACATAGAAGAAGGCAAAAAAAGGAGAGAAGCACCAAAAGCAAAGGCCAGAATTAGAACTTGTCATTCAGTGCTGATTTTGTTGTTAAATCCATCATTCCAAAGACACATGCCACACACAAGTCAACTCCAGGTTTGTGAGTGGATCAATCTCTCCCGCACCCTGTATAAAAACATCCCATAGACCCAGATAAGAGGTAAATGACATTGAGTATGGCAGTGACAATGCTAGTCTGTTGTGGCAGGAACATTTAAGCTTCCAATACTGAGTGTCCCTATTGATAAACGGGACTCTAATGCTTGCAACACCGAAACTATGTCCAGATGTATGGCAGTATGACTGGTATCACTTAGGTAGCGCAGAATGGGGATTTTGAGACTTTTTAATGGTACCCTTCGGAGTTTTTGATCACTTATACCAATATAAAGCAATGTTCTTATGAGTTGATCCCTATTTTGTTTGTATTGCACACGAGCAAACGATGCAAATGTATACAGGAATAAACATTACTGCAGTTGTCTTCAAGCTGTTCCACTGGTCGACAGTTGTTAGGAGTAACATGCAAAGTATATAGCAATGTGTCCACTAAGGAAATTAAGAAAATGACTGCAAACTTCCTAAACACCTTCTAAACATCGTATTTCTATCAACTTCCAATGCTAAAAAATCTAGTGATGTACAAATCTACTCTCAGTGTGTTCAGGATACTGTGATATCACTTGTTGTTCTGGTCAGAGGTGAAACAGACTTGAAGCCACCCTGGAGAGGAGAAAAATGCTTTTTACATTGTTACTGTCTAAAAGCAATCTTTTTGTATGCACTGGGTAGCTTTGAAAAGACAGATGTAACTATATCTAAATCCCGTCCTCATCTTTCATCATTCAAGGCAGACAGCAGGGTGGCAGACTAGCTCTTTACGCTAAAAAAAAGTGGAAACAGTGGCATTCCTCAGAGAGAAATATTGCATAATGAGCTGATCCTTCAGTCATGATCCTCTATTGTCAAGGACATACACTACCTGCCTACTAATGCTTCCATTCCGGTGCGCGTGCATGTGTGCGTGTTTGT
Organism: Istiophorus platypterus; assembly: GCA_016859345.1. Taxonomy (NCBI): domain Eukaryota; kingdom Metazoa; phylum Chordata; class Actinopteri; order Istiophoriformes; family Istiophoridae; genus Istiophorus; species Istiophorus platypterus. The sequence continues at coordinate 7,916,437 of CM029127.1, forward strand.
GTGTGTGTGTGTGTGTGCGCGTGAGCAAGAGGACACAGCATGATCCAAGGTTCACTATAGTTATAATGTCATATTGATCGAGACGCTTTCAGCGTGGGATGAAGCCTCGTGAAGGTCTCCACATAAAGGTAAACATCCCTCTTTAAACAAAGAGCAAACACAACAAATGAGCCATAGTCAGGTCTTTAGTGAGTGTGTCTAAGTGGTTGTGAATTGTTGTCGAATCAGATAAGGTGTGCTTCAACTTGCCAAAGTGCCAATGTGGTTTGATGTCAACATAAACCAATGAAAACGAGGGCTCTGACAGATTGTAACCGATGGTAACTGCAGCAAGAGGCACACTATTGCAATTAGGGCTTGTGGTGGTCTCCTGGGAAACACACACACTTGAGTCTTTACACATTTTTCTGCACACACAAAAACAAACATCCAAGAATACAGAATTAGACACTTTGTGTCTGGGAAACGACAGCAGTTGTATCTTTGTCAAGTTAAAAATGATGACTGCCGTGCATAATACGCAATGACACACCCAAGCACGCACATGCTGGTGAACCTGCACGCACAACAGCAAAGACATGTTTCCATTCCGAGGTTTTGTTGCTAAAGCAGCATACGTTGTAATTGGTTTCCTGTGACAGAGAGTTGAAGGAGGGGTAAAGAAGGGTTTAAATCAGAACTGTAAACAACCTTTTATTTCTGGTGTGTTAGAGGGACACAAGAAAACTGTGCATGGTAATGTCTATGCACTATTAAAAATACAGAGACAGGAAAATATGTTTGTGCATGTAGCATGGAATCCAGTGGATGCAGCTGTTGGCTGTTTATAACCTTTATTTTTTTTCATCAGTGGTCAGTAAAAGGGAGCATCCCTCACTGAAAGTTGTCCTTTGAAGCCTCTGCTCTTCCGCTGTAAAATCTGATCAGACCTATGTGTGTAGAATTTAAAAAAAAACAACCCCCATTTTGTTTTATTAAGCAACTCTTAATTTATTGGTTCTGTGTTTGACATTTTGGTAAATACCGCAGGGATTATTATGGTAAATTAATTACATACGCGACTTGGGAGATGCTTTGATCCAAGTGTTTTAAATTTTGCACGTTATATAGATCTAAAGTGTAAATGGCCCTAAGTAAAGGGCAGAACAGCTCCACAAACTTGGAGACATTCATAGGAGAATGTGAAGCATGCATGGAATTATGCAACTTAGATATTTGGTTTCATTTTCAGAATATTTTAAATCTCATGTATGAGAAAAAAAAGGCACCGCAACTAACTCAGTTACTGTTTCTATGCCTGCCTAGGTTTCTGTTTTTTGTATATCATATTTTGAGTTAATGTTGATGATGACTGCAGATTAACCATTCATAATCTATAAAATCTTGTTTGATACAATGGGTATTCAGTTTCAGACAGAAATAATCAAAGGCAGGCCTTTCCTTTCCAGTCAACAACTACTGATTCTGACAACTTCTCCCAATCTGAAATTCAATGTTTCCGGCTGACTCTCTTCAAAACAGCAGCTCTGTAAAAGAGCCTTAAATATCCATGTATTTGCTAAAGGACGGTAGAAAGCAACATGTCCAGGCAAAAAAGTCAGCACCCTCACCAGCTCATGATCCATGTAAAAGACAGAAATAAAGAGCAGCATTGTTGCTATATTGCAGGGTATAGCTGGTTATCTCTAGTATTACAGAACAGGTCTATAAATCAAAACTTATTCAATATGTTTCATGTTATAACATAACTGTGTTTGGAGGGGTACTGTAGAAAAACGTACTTTGAGGATGAGGACTACACAAGTGTGTTTGGCAAATGTTACACATTCCAGTCTTGCGCTGGTGAATACGTTGCTATTTGGCAAAATCAGTTCTACAAATTTGCTGTGAAATGGGTGACAGGAAGTGCAACTCAGTGTGTTCTGCTATCTTTATTTTAGTTCAAACAACACTTCAATTACCTCTCACTGCTACAGTCAGCAGCAATGAGTACAACTTTATTGATTTAAACTTCAAATGTAATTGCCAAGCATTGCTGAAATGCTAACCCTCTCACCTTCCCATCATTGATGGTCAGCCTACATCCAGGCAGTGCATTACGCATGTGGCATTCCCACATTTAGCAACATACAGTTTTCCAAACCCAAGTGTAAAAAAGTATTTATTTTCTCACTCCAAGAGAAAGAAATACTGTTACTCTGTTTGTATGTAGCCATTACCAATCTAGGCTTCAGTGGCAAGGTAAAAAAGGAGGCAATGATACGGAATTTATCGAAACCAGGAGGAGCTGGGGTTTCAATCTCCATGGATAATGTGATGTGGCAAGGCTAGAGCTGAGAGCCAATGCTTTTGTAGAAAATGCTTCGCTGAAAGGTAAATATATGGCAGAGACAAACTAGCCGTTTACATGTTACTCCAGAGACACTGGTTCCATGAGGAGGTCCTTGAAGTAGAAGTACCTTACAGCAAAGGGTAAAACTTACTACTGGACATGCACCTTATATTAGTACACACCACAGTACAGTAGACCCTATGTGTAAGGACACATTGGTAAAAAAGTAATGAGATGGAAGCTAGAGAGGAAGAAATAGAGGAGAGGAGATGAATGAAATTGGAAATGTGTCAGTGCAATATGAAAAACTTAGTTTAAGACCTTGATTCATTATTTTCTTAACATCACATACATTTTGTTTTTTTCACCTTCACCCATCATTCATACTTAGGGCTGCATCCGTTACGCAACACAAATTAAATTCTAGATATTCAATAAAGTAAGATACACCATGACAGAAGTGAGCTGCTGGCCACCAAATTGACTTTTCAGAAAGTTTAAACATTAAAATTCATTAAGTTGGAGGCTAATATCCTTAAGATAAATCCTGCTATACAGTATACATGAGTATGTGTGTATTCGTTTCTCTCTCCGAGGACTGAGTAAAGGTCAGGAGTGTGTCCTGCCTCTAACAATACGATCTCTTTTTTGAAATTCTCAAAATGTAAGTGCCATCAATCAGAACCATCTTTTCTGACAGAAACACACATAAATGTGCATGTGTCTACATACATACATACATTTTATATATATATATATATATATATATATATATATACTCACATACATGTATGTCAATGCAGAGGGACAGACAAACAAATGCACGCACACACACACACACACACACACACACACACACACACACACACACACACACACACACACACACACACACACACACACACACACACAATCAGATCTTAATTTTTCTACACTGTCATTTCATATTGATACATTAGGGATACGTATTTTGAGGCTCCTCAGTTCTACCGTGGTGGTAAATAATGCAAAGCATTGTGGAGAAGAAAGCCCAGAGCTCATTGTGTAACGTCTGCCAGTCTGGGCTGACTAACCAAATCAGTCACCAGTGTGATAGATTTGTTTACCAAACCTTTTGACAAGGGAAACGTTATGTAAGTGCTCGGGACTTGTGTTTGTTTGTGTGTGTCTGTCTCCATGTATGAAGCTCCTTGACTGACATGTAAGAGATAACACTGTGCTATACAAAAATCAAAGACATAGCAGAGGCAAAGAACACCACCAAAGAACTACAGTTATTTGGAACCAGTATTTTCTATGTCAGGGTAATATGGAGGAGTGTTATTGTGGTTATACTTTGGCCACTTTCTACAGCACACAGTTACATTTAAGCTGTTAATCATTTCTAATGCCAATGACAAATGTTGGCCACCAACAATCAAAACAGAATGTATCAATGCAGCTGACGCCTGGGGTAAAATGTCTGACAAGTGGAAATAGAGCCTATTTATGTGCGGCCATATCGAAAGCAACACAAATGGCCTGGCAAAGGACTTAATGTGTTTCCTTGTTTTTTGCAGCTATTTAACAGCGGTTTTACACTGGATGTAAGCTAGGAGGATGGGTACATTGCAGGCACATGTAGACTTTATATTTTTGGTTTCCACAAAAGTTGCTTTCTCAAAACGTATTGTAAACAGTTAAAAAAAAATAGGACATTGCAAAAATGTTGATCTTGAAGAGCTTGATAACCTTTCATCGACCCTGCGTTCTCCAGCAAATTACAGCACGTTTGCTTTCATATGCGGACAGCATATTTGAACTAGAGATGAATCACAGGCTCCTATTGTCATCACAAGGCCACTGGGAAGGGCTCTAATTTAACAACACAATCACAACATTCAGCCCAAGTGACGTATTGTGTGCACATCGGCATTAATCCAGGCCCACTTGTTACTTTTGTTCATGTAAGCAGAGAGCATACTCTTGGTGCACAAGAGTATTAGGTAAAGTGGGATTGTGTTGAAGAATTATCATCTTCTCAGCCAGTCACATTTCTCCAAACAACTGTGGCAATTTTAGTTTCCTTGCCTATGATGGAAACCAAGGTCAGCAAAAGCAGAAGAGAGTTTGGCCTGTTTTTTTTTTTTTTTGTGAGGTGTAGTTATTGTATGTGAAGATCTTGTTTTTTGTATTCTTTAAAAAGGAAACCTTTGAATTTTTAATCTGTTTGAAACACTAAAAACTATGATTGCAGAAGTTGATTTTTAAAATGAAATACACTAAGTGTGTATCATTTCATTTCTATCAGGTACTCTCGCATAACCAGCAACTCATTACGAGGTTCTCACCAATGTTCTCTTCACTTTCTATTACAGTATGTCATTGAAAAAGTGGGCTCTCCTCATCATAAGATGACCTTGTTTATCGGCAAGTATAGAGAGTCTCCTTGCAGCATCTTTTTGCTGTTAGTAAGAGAGAATCCAGGCGAAAATTGTTTTAAATCTGTCTTCTCCTGTGAAAAACAAACCAAATAAAAATCTCCATATCTTTCAGTGGAAATTGGCAAAAACTTTTTTTTTAGACAAGTTCTTCAGTGCTACAGCAACTATGAGGGAATCTCAAGTGTAATTGCTGATAATCCTGATATTAATTAAGTATTGCATCTTGAACAATTCTTAAATTTTTTACTCTAAGTGTTACATGTCCTTGTAATTCAGCTGGCCCTGGAGAGGAACAGAGAAACATGTTACAAACCTAAACAAAGCCTTTTTATAAGGATTAATTTGGCTCTGCACAAAGCTTTATCCTTGTTTGCATTTCCGCCACTCTGATGTTCTACAATCCCTGTCAGGGTAATGGGCCACATAGGTAATAATGCAAGCAGCACAAAAAGCTATTATGAAGTACATCGAATAATAGATGCTTCCTATAATGAGTACAGCAAACTATTTAAAAACTAGCGCTGTTTGGCTGTAAAAAGCCATTCATTAAGAGTTCACGCCTAAAAGGAAATTAAATTTCTCATCAAAGACCTGTCAAAAAATATCAGATTGCTTTTCTAAGGAGAGCTGTATCTTTAAAGCTCATTGCTTTCTACTATGAATACAGGACTGATTCGTTTCCAGTGACTGTGCACACAGTACAGTCATCCATTTTATTCAAAGTCAGCATGTCTTTGGTAATTAGTAATTAGTGTGTCAATAAAGAAAATAATGTATAATCAGTCTTGTCTCTCTTCACTTTACAATCTGTGACTTCAGTAGAAATACTTGATAAATTTTGACACTACTTCTCAAACAACATCAAGGCCCTGTAAGATATTAGCTTCTGTTTCACCCACAGTAAATGGACTGATAGGATGGCTCAATATGTGGTGTGCAAACTGGTGAAGTGGATGTGGAAGAGAATGTTCTTTTGCTGGAGGCGCATTATGCTGTGTAGCTGTAAGCTGTGTATTTATGAGTTGGCATTTTGCGGAGTTCACAGAGAGGTCAGTGTTGTAGATGGCTAGTTTCTCTGAGCCTTATGTTTACCCGGGTGTCAAAAAAAGAAGTCTGTGCATTAGCTGTACCATAACCTGCTGAACCATGAAGGAGGTTGAGAAACACATAGATAGAGTGGGAGAGAGAGAACATGCAGCAATGCAAAGCACACACAGATGACCGAAGAAGAATTATATTCCTTCTCATTATGTGTAGGTTTCCTAATGCACAATTTAATGTTTTACAAAATGCTATGACCTAAACCAGGGATTCTTAAGTCTGACACTGTGGGCTCACCCCTAAGACAAAATATGAAACGATGGTGCACCCTCCAAATACCAACATCAACCCCTGGGTACAATTATCCCCTGGGTACATTTTTAGATTGTTGAGTATTTTTATTATTTTTTTTTAAATATCCACTTGTTTTCAGCGCATGGGAAATATCCGTATATGAATATAAGGATTATAAGAAAGCACATTGAGAGGATATTCAGAGCCTTATGGATTTTGTCACTCCTATTATTTGTCTTTGTCCTACTTCTTTTTGGGAGGATAATCATGATCGGTGTTTTGGAACCACAGTTCCCATACTAAGCAGGAGGTATAATGTTTCCATGGAGTCAGTTATTTAACTGTCTGGTACAACTTCAGCCCCATGTTTCAGTATACATTTGGTTTCATGTTGGGAAACTGGATCATTAAAAGTATGCCAGATTAGCTGATAGCAGTTCCAGTTTGCAATATATATAAGTTGATGTACAGACGACGATCACTGAACTTTTCTTATACTGAGGAGAACTTAAAAATTTGATGATTCTCAAGCAAGTTCTGGAGTTCAAAGGGTTGTCGTGGATATTTTTTTCACAAAGCATACTATTGATAATGGTATCCTCAGGAAGAGTAAGTCAGACTTAATAAAGATATATGTGAATCATGTCTTTTTGTTCACAAATACACTAAGTTCCAACAAAGTTTTCAGAGCGCTTGCATGCACCCCTCACAATTTGAAAATATCTGACCTAAACCAAACCATTTTCCAGAGCAAGTGAATTGAGTCACGACGGGTATGGGAAACTATAAGTAAAGGACAGTGTCTAAGAGGTAGAAAGGAATGTGGTTAAACATAATGAAGAGAGAGAGGGACAAAAGAAAAGAAGTCACAGAATGTTTGCATATATAAAAGAAATGAATTGATGTTAAGTCAGAAGAAACCCTGACATAAAATACGACTTCTTTGATAGATTAAGACTCCTACACAAAGCATGGGTTTTGGCCTGTGACATTAATGTGCAACTATTTAATCATATCGTTTGAAGCAAAACTGCATCTTTTGTGATGTAAAACAATAAGTCTTTCCATTCATAACTCAACTTATTCTCATTATTATTGTTGGTAGAAAATTCATATTATATCTGGATCAAAAGATGAAACTGGAGCCTCTCATTTCTGAGTAATTAATGTGTGGATTTCAAATGATTAGTCATGTGTGATGCCGACAAGCATAGAGCATCGCAGACCAAGGGTGAATACCTTACATCCATTTAATTTTCTGTAGCAGACAGCTCATCTGAGCCAGCATTAATTTCTTGCTTAAATTAAGGAAATACTCAAAGTCTTAGTTGCCTAATGAATTATAGTTCAATATCAAATCCACCTCTTCCCGTGAGTTGAATAAGCCAAAATCTCTCCGTTTTCCTGTTTCTAACTATAATGGCATTTGAGCCATTAGAACCTTTCCCCCAATTTCAGGTGGACAATTGTTCCACAATTATAACGTCTCCAGAACAAGTATTTTAGATAAGAGCTGCTCTTTGAACTCCAATCGGGGACTCAGTTTAGCAAAATATTGTTTTCTTTTGTTTTTTCTTTTACAAGCCGGCTCATTTTTCTTCTCACATTGACTACGATCCCTTATTAACTGACTCTTTACCTATACAATTGTCTGAGCCTCTCTGCCTGCCCACTCTTCTGTTTTCCATCCATCCTTTTCTGTCTTGTTCTCTTCTTTATTCTGTCCCTAAAGCTGATAAATAAAAGAGGGGAATGTGAACAGTTTAGGGGCACTCCAGCAGTTTGGAAATAAAATGATGGCAGCACTGCTGTATGTCTTATTATCGTCTCTGGAATTTCCTCTTGAAAAACCTGTACAAAACAACTGCCTCTGAAATCCTGGATATATACCTATCACTGGTTTGGATATGACAATAACCAAAAATACCACATGGATGCATGTCCGATGTTTAACACGAGCCCATGTCATCTTCAGACTCCTAGCTCTGTAAATGTTGTTGCATCACAGCGCTGATGTGGAGAGATCAGATAGGGCAGATTCATCAGGGCAGGGGTCTAGCCAACTCACTAATCTGGGTCTTATCTGTGAAGCCTCTCCTAGGGATAAAATGGAAGGTATAGCCACTGGAATTCACTTTAGTCTGTGTTAGAAGCTGTTTTTAATCTGTGTAATTCTGTGTTTAATTCTCCTGCTGTCACACTAGAGGAAGCTCTCCTGGAAAGGCAGCTAATAAGGCGGTTAAAATGTTAACTTGAATTAGAAAATTTAGGCGTATTCCATATCAAGTTTTGCACATTTGGCCTTCCACTGAAAAATTTTCTTAGTTCTAAAGGAAATTGGCCCAGATGGCGTATCTGATAATTAAAAAACAGCATAAATTAACTATTTTATTGTTCATTATTTTTAATGTGCCTGCCTACAATACATTAAGCTTGGAAGCAACAAAAACATGCCAGAATACACTAATTAATTAAAAGTGAAGAAGCTGACAGAGCATTATTAAAGTTTTATTTATTTATTTAATTTTTTTTATCATGTACGTACTCTAGAAATGAAAAACCTGGAAAAAAAGACCTACTATTTCATCATTTCATCCAATCAAGCCACACAAAAATCCCTCTCCACGAAAGCTGCATGTTGTAATGCTGCTGGGTTGAAGTCTTGACACCTTTATTTTAGATTTTTAAGTTTCATCCTTATGCAGAACAGAAATTGATGAGCTTGTTCTTTAAAGTTCTTACCTCTGGCTGCCCTGCTCTTGAGTAAGCAGTACTGTGTAACGCCTTACAAAGTATAAGACCCCTTTTATCGGTCTAGGTTACTTATGCTCTTCATTCACATAATAGTATTGATCCACTGTTTCCTTATGAGTCGCCATCTGACTCATCCATCTGGCTTTACCCTGCTGGGTTTTAATATGTGTTTTAGTCCTGTCCTGTGGTGTGAGCATGAGTAAAGACTTAGGCTTGACAGAGCACTAATGGAATTCTCCCATGAGTCTTCAGAAGCCTTTCATATGTCTTAATGAGAAAACGCATAACGACTACATAATGTGTGTGTGTGTGTGTGTGTGTGTGTGTGTGTGTTGTGTGTATGTGCATGTGTTTGTGTGTGTGTGTGTGTGTGTGTGTGTTGTGTGTGGTGTGTTGTGTGTGTGTGTGTGTGTGTGTGTGTGTGTGTGTGTGTGTGTGTGTGTGTGTGTGTGTGTGTGTGTGTGTGTGTGTGTGTGTGTGTGCGCTGTGTGAATATGCTTTGTCTTCTGCATTTAAGTGTGTACGTGAAAGCACAGATTAGCATTAGCAGCTAAGCCTCTTAGCCACTTCCAAGCTAGGCCCTTACTCCCATTCCCTCTGAGGTTAACACTGTTGTTGAGACCCGTCACCACAATTATCCCCAATCGTGTCATTCCTGCCCTCCCACTAGTCCCCAAACTACCTCCCCTAACTAAAATACTCCAACTAAATTATCTAGCATGCAACCCACAGCACACATCTTCCCTTTATTTATCATTCGCGGACCAGCTTACTGTTATTGATCTTTCCCATGTTAATTGAGGTAAGGGGTCTTTTTCTACCAATTCCTCTATTGATCTGAAATGCCATCAGTCAGAGGCTTAATTAAGCAGCTAATAGAGGGAAATGCTATTGATCTCACGGTGCCGTGGCGTTTTTGTGGGTGTATGTGTGTTTGAGGGAGTGTTTATGTGGCTGAATATTCCTGAATATCAGAGGCCGAATATTATTCAATATTTTAATCAAATCGTGTAACATAACAAACATAAACTGTAAAAGTCTTTGCAGGAGCAGCATGGCTGTCTTTAATGGCTAATTAATGGTCTGCTGATTGACAAAGAAGTATGCCATTTTTTTTTATAGGGAACTGGTGACCTTAATTGAAAAAAAATAATGTGAATAAATAAGATATGTTTGTGCACATAGGCAAGAAAACAAGCAACAACTAGGCAGAGCTTTTGGTTGAATCTATCTGTGGACAGATCAGTGATCTGCAAAGGATCAACCTATCACAGGCTATTTTGGCAGACTTCTGCGACACTTGCTACAGTCTGTAAAAATATCATTGATAATATCGAATACTGAACCTCATTTTTTGTTTTTCTTACAAGAACTGCACCTGTCTGAATAATTACATTTCGACTATTCACAATTCATCTGACATAATCCTACAATGCTTCAGATGCTTTTCATCATGGCTTGTTGTAGCAAGATTTGATCTAAAGAAGGGAATTTGCACAAGATTCAATCAAGGTACTACCGCTGGATCAGGGACACATGACCCTAAAGTTTGACTAGGCTGGTTGATATAGTGAATTAACTTGATTAAATCACATATTTGTTATTGCATACCATGTACATTGTCTCCATGGTGAAAACTGAGGTTTTATAATGTACAAATTGGAGTTTTTACAGTCCAAGAGTAACATAGATGTTAACTGGTAGTGGCTGTCTTGAGTCTTGACAGTCCTGTAAACTGTGAAGAAAGTAGTTACCTGACCTATGTGCACCCACCTCAGTAAATGTAGCTAAGGTTAAATGTGCTGAAACTGATTTTTAATCTGAAAGTGCTTTCTTTATTAAATAAGATCGTCTCGGCATCATTCATACACATGCAGTTACACATACAGGCAATGACACCCATAGTAACAATATGTTTCAATTATGTTTTTGTCTTGCTTTAATTAACAGGGAAAAAAGATCGAATTAAATTCTTAAATCATCCCTAAACTTTGAGATTTTTTTTTTTTTGGTCATGTTGTGCACTCAAAAGTTTGTGCATACAGTATATTCCTGCCCTGCCTCTTTCACACAGCCAGTAACTTCATCATTTGTGGATGACTGGAGGCTACTACTGTATCTGGTGGGGTTGAAGAATGAGGACATCTAAGAAGATCGTAGGCGGGAAAAAATACAAAGAAAACATACCTAAAGGAGTGAGTAATTTTTTGAGATATCTATAATAACCACAATACCAATACCAGCTACAGTAGCTAAAACAGCCTTGAACACAAGTACATCTTGCACATTTCTTCAACTCGGTTTGATATGCAAATTACACATCCCCTGTTCAGTGTCTTTGATGGCTTGGCATATGGTGAGTCAACAAAATATCCATTGATGGGGAGATTAAACATCTCATAAACTTCACAAAGCTATGCTGTGTACAGCATGTATGGAAACAGGATCCTCGTGGTAAGAATGACATAAAAAAAACAAATTACATAGCCGAGATTCTTTCAGAATGTTCTCCATAACAGCACAGAAGTCAACTTCTTGGATTTAGTAATGACATTAAGTATTAAATCTTAATAGAAGAAAAAATGGTCTCGTTATGTCACTGACAGCTTGAACAGTGCCCCGGCTAAGCTCTCAATTAAACCACATGGTGACATTTTAATTTCAGTGGGATGCAAACATACTCACAAAACACACACACACGCACACACACACACACACACACACACACACACACACACACAAGACCAGCACAGAAGACTGAACATGAAGCACGACCATGAACTGAAGTCCTTCAGTGTGGATGCTATTGTGTAACCTCTACTTTCTCCATCAAAGAGAGTGTATGTGTGAATATCTGTAAATGGAGTTAGAGAGGTTTTTTTTTATTTTATTTTTTTGTAAGGACATCACATTATAGTTCACCATAACAGAAGAGAAAATCAATCTGTGCTTTTGTAAATTTTTAGCTATCATCTGGACGGGGTCAGTGCTCCACTTGTGAGTGTTTTGTGCCCTTGTCCTTTTTTTCTTTTCCTCTTACTGAGCATCCTACTCACATCTCTTGCCATTTGAACATGTGTGCTTTTAAGAACCAAAGACTAGAAAAGTCTTTTAACAATCTCTAAAGTCATTGAAAACTACATAAACTACACAATGAACATGTATTGTGTATTGGGCACAGTGTACTTCATTGGCCAGTCTCCTCAAACTAAATGTCCAACTACACAGTATGTGGATTTATGTGAGAGCAAATTTCCAGGAATTTCTGAATTGTGCTGTCCGAAGTTACTATATCAGACCTACATACTTTGATTCTGTGTGTTGTTCTTCTATGTGTTTTATTTCTTGTTACAGTCAGGGCACAGGAAACAGTGGCCAAAACGATCAGTGGACCTCTTGGGCTTCATCTGCAGACTGCCACTGAAAGAGACACAAAACAGCTACAAAGAGACACAAATTGCCACAGAAACACACAAAATGACCGCTTCAGAGAAACTGAATGAACTACAAAGGCAGATAAAAAAACACAAAGAGATTAAAAGTGACAATAAAAGAAGGCAAAATAACCACAAAAGATTAAAACAACATGATTCGAAACGGTATAGACAAGAAATGACCACAAAGAAGCACAAAGGAGAGACACAAAATGACAACAACCACAAAACAACTACAGAAGGACATGAAATGACTACAAAGAGACACAAAAGAACTCGGAGATGCAAAAATAATACAAAGGGTTATAGAACGACAACCAAGAGACGAAAAAACTAATGCCAAGTTTTTGGGTTTGTGTGTCTTGTTCCTATGTAGGAGGTGTGGGAGGGTCTTTTACATGTCTCTGCCAAGGGGCCCATTGTCTCATAATCCATCTATACTTACGCCTATTACACAAGTGTCTCAGCAACTGAAAAATGGAGAAGTTTCATGTTACCCACATTTGCACTCCAAGTCATGACTTTTAAGTTCAACATGGATAAGCAACTGGCAAGCAAAGTACCTGGCCTACTGTAAATATATCCGTATAACCAAACGTTATGTGTGTAATCATGATTCTATGCATGGAAAGACTTCCTCTCCTGCTCCAGGCTGCTCTGCAATGTGTTCCACATAAATTGTGAATCCATTGGTGATTAGCTTAGCGCATCGACTGGAAACAGGTCAACACATAATATGCTGTTTGTTTATTCTGTACAAAAAATGCAGTGTAAAAACAATGCCAATGTTAATTACTGACTTTTAGGTGTGCTGATAGGTGGATTTTATCATGAACAGAGCCGGAATAGCTCACTCCCCCTGTTCCCGGTCAGTGTGCTAATCCAAGCTAACCAGCCGCTGTCAGTAGACTCATGTTTACAATGGACACAAGAGAAACAAAGCAATTGCAAAATTTCCCAAAAATAATGAACTATTCATATGACCAAACATTTTCTTTATAAGGATTCAAATAATCAATTGTATTGACGTTTTATTAATGGTGACAGTTTGTGCCTTAATCTTGACAACAGCCACTCTGACTTTAAAAGAGCATAATGAAAACTGTGGATCAGAGGTTACATGTACTCAATCATGTTCATTCTCTCTCTGGTTTGTGAAGCTTTTAAGATTCTTCTACTCACTTATTGATGTAGTGTTTTTGATTTTTCTGTCAGGTTTTGTCAATTTTCATGTGCGCCTACAATAACTATTCATCCTATAAGTAAAAGCTATTGTTATGCATCACTCTGTATCCAAAGCATTAAAAAAACAGGAAAAAAAAACAAAACAGATGAAATATCAACGAAACGCTGAATAGATATCTGTTGTGAAAAATAACACTGTAAATCAAAATTAAAAACGTGCATGAGAGAGAGTTATTACTTTGTATTGGTTCTTATCCTGACAATAATATGCTGTATTTCATTTATGCAGTCCATGATGAATGATGTTTCCTCTCAGATATGTGTGCCAGCGTCACATCACCGTTGATGGATCTGAATTTGTCACTACTCTGCAGTCATGTCCTTTTTGTTTTTCGTGTACACTCGTGTGTATGAGTGTGCATGTGCAAGAGAGAGAGAGCGACTGCTTACTCTTGATGCTATTTGTGGTTCCAGACACTTTATTGCCTATTTATTCTATAGTTAAGATGAGTAAGCCTGCCTCTTGGCTATTATATTCTCATCAGTCCATTGCAATATCCTGTTTTCTCATCATCATCGAGATGAATCATATTTTTCTGACCCCTCTGCACGCCTTAATCACTTCTTTGAATTGTTTTTCTTTTTTTTTCTTTTTTTTTATACTAGAAAACCATTGAAACACAAAAAAAGGTAGACAGAGTGATTGAAAATTTTCTGGTGTTGCAGAGGTATAATTTTGATTATAATAAAATTATTCTCTATTATACTTTTCTTTTTTTTCCCCTAAGTCTTAGAAATACTTAATTTCAATGACACACTCAGTCACTATCTGACTGATTACTTAAGAACACTTTAGTTTTAAAATATTTATTCTAACATAGGTTGAAAAAGATGCTTTATGATGAACAAAATCTTGATGCGGCATTAGCTGTACTGTGTATGGATAGCAGTGTAAGTTGGGCCTTAGGCTAATGCACTTCTGATCATGATCACTCACTGACTTTCAGTCCCTCAGTCGCTCAGAGCTATACAATGGAAGAATGCAAGCCTAAAGAGGCAATGCCCAGTGTCATTTGTGCATCCTCTAAAGAATTCACTCACTGCTGATGTCTCACACTTCGAACCACATTCCCCTCATCTCCTTCTCACCCCCCCCATCCAACTATCACCCATCTCCCTCTCTCAGATGCGCTTTGAGCATAAGGACAAGGTGGTTTGATTGCTGTGAAAATCGAGTCCTTTCAGCTTGCAAGCTGGATTTCTTGTCACAGCATGAAGCCCCAAATCCGATTGCTAAACGAACAAAATCACCATCGATTCGATTTGCAGAGATTAATTAAGTAGCATTATGGAAGCCGTAACTTGCCTGATAGCATTACTACACTGTCTCAACTATTTATTTGTTGTTGTTGTTTTGACAAGCTGACGAACCTCACTGTCTACTTGCCCCAGCGATTTAAATCCATCTTTTGAATACACTCATTAAAATCTTTGACGCGGGCTTGTGTACACGTACAACCACATACGCACACATACTTAAAACCGTCTCCACTTCCTTACAATTCATGTCTATCATTGCCAAACACTTGTCAACATAATCTTTGAGTTTATTCAGCAGTATGTATGAGCTCAGCCCGCATCACTGTACTCTTCCATGTAAATAGCTTCTGGAATTGCTAATGCTTTACTGTTTACCTCAATGGTTTATGGACTCAATATGCAAACTAGCAAAATTCACATGAATAATCACTGTCAAGTACTGTGAGTATCATACTGTATGGGAGAAAGAGGAGGCTTAAGAATAAAGTTGGTGTTCGACATGCCTAATGACAGAATTCAATAACGAACAACATGTATATGCCTTTAACCATCTTTTCCATCAAAATTAGAATTCAAACTTTCGTATGTGTGATTCTACTCAGTGGAACTTCCATAGTATCAAGACATAGATGGATCAAATGAAACTTGCTGCTGTTTTTGTCAACCCGATCCCTCTCACATGATGCCCTGGCCCCCTATCTCCAGCCTTATCCAGGTAATATTGCTCTTAGCCAGCCCTTTTTACTTGATAATGTCAAGGCTTCTCCTTCTGTCCATCTGATAAGAGATGAGGTGTTGATGCTTAAAGGAAAGCTTTTTCTCTGCACCTCCACCTCGAGCAAATCTAATATCCCCCTGTTATCGAGTACACAGATCGTCGGACCATGGTGTTGATACCTGTACTTTTTTCCCACAAATGTATCAATTTCCTTAATGCTTGTACCACTATAAATACTCCTAGTATAACGTACAGTAACCAGAAGCTGTGAACCTGCTTAATCATGCCACAACCCAATCTGTCAGTCATGTGGCAGAAATGCAGTGCATAAAATCATAAAATCATGCAGATACAGGTCAGGGGTTTAAGTTCATGTTCACATCAAACATCAGAATAGGGGAAGAAAAATGTGATCTTAATGACTTTGACTGTGGCATGACTGTTGGTGCCAGACAGGCTGGTTTGATTATTTCTGGAGCTGCTGATCTCCCGGGATTTTCACAAACAACAGTCTCAAGAGTTTTTGCTCAGAATGCCCCCCCCCAAAAAAAACAACAAAAACATCCAGTGAGTGGCAATCCTGATGACAGAAATGCCTTGTTGATGATAGAAGTCAGAGGATAATAGCCAAACTGGTTGAAGCTGTTAGAAAAGCTACCGTGGCTCAGATAACCACTCTCTACAGCTTTGGTGAGAAAAGTATCTCAGAATGCATAACACATCCAACCTTATGTGAAGGAAACAACTGCAAGAGAGCATGTTGAGTTCCACTGTTCTCAGCCAAGAACAAGAATCTGAGGCAAGTGGGCACAGGTTCACCAAAACTTGACAGCTGAAGACTGAAAAAATGGAGCCCGGTCTGATGAATCTGGATTTCCGCTGAGGCACACAGAGGGTAATCATTTATCATTTGAACATCACAGCCTGTCTGATTATTGTAGCTGACGAAGTGCATCCTTTTATGGCCACAATTTATCATCTTCTAATGGCTACTTCCAGAACGATAATGCACCGTGTCACCAAGCAAAAGTCAACTCAAACTGGTTTCATGAACATGACAGATCAGAATCCAGTAGAACACCTTCGGGATGTGGTAGAACATGATAGTGGCAGCATAAATGCGCAGCTGACAAATCTGGAGAAATTATGTCAAGAAATCATGTCAACATGGACCAAAATCTCAAAGGAGTGTTTCCAACATCTTGTGAAATCCATGCACATTGAACGGAGGCTGTTTTACAGCAGTAAGGCCCTACCCAGTTGTAGCATTGTGTTCCTGATAAAGGAACTCTATGTGCAAGTAATACATATTAAGCAATGAACAAACTGAACACACTCTTAGTTATTTGTGAGGGGCGTACAAATAATTTTTAATGACATCTACTATGAAAGTTGAATGCACTTATTGTAAGCCTCTTTGGGTAAAAGCACCTACCAAATATGGTAAAATGCTATGTATGATTAGGGGAGTAACTAATGATTATTTCCAGTTCTTAGTAATCGCCTGAGTATTATTTTGAATGAAATTTTTTTCCCTAAATTATAAGAAAATGCAGAAAAATACGCATCACTATTTCCTTCAAACAGCTTGCAATTTCTCAAATTGTATCTAATTTTGACAAGAGGAAAAAAAATGATCATGCATGAATTAAAGACATGTGCATCCATTCAATCCATCACTTTTGACATAATGCTAAATATAGCTTTGTTTATTTTTCAAAATAGGTGAAATCTGGGTAAAAATAAAAACAGCAAACTCATGCATGAATATACAGAAACGCACACACATTTCCATTTTTTCCCCTTCCATCCCCTCTATTTTATTGCATAAGCTAATGAGGCATGTTGAATACATGGCCTGCATATATATATATGAGCCTATTTGTACATGCAGAGAAGGAATTTAGATAGATGGCAGAAGTAATTTCACATGAAAATAATTTTAACCAGGTCCAAACCTCTGAGCGAGAGAATATCTGCTTCCCTATCAGCTTATTTGTCATGCTATTGTTGGAGGACTCTGGCAAAATACAAAAGGTCACAACACGAGCAGACATAACTCAGCAAGAAGAGAAAAATACATCATGAAATAGGCATGGAAAAGGAGAGAGAGGAAAAAATGGAGGGGGGGGGGGGCACCGGGCATGGGGGCGAGAGATATAAGTGTAAGATTTGTTGGTTTTTTCTCAGGCAGCGGTGGCCACAGGGAGGAAAAGAAACAGAGAGAGAAAGAACTGAAAAAAAAGAGGAGGACAGAAAGAGCAGCAGGAGCAATGCTCAGAGGAAGCAACATAATGTCAAGCTCTTGTCCAGGCTAATCTCTGGTAGTGTCTGTAGTCATGTAGTGGTTGGTGGGTTAACTCCTGTGTCTCCATGGACCCCGGCTCAACTCCATTCCCTTTGAGCCTTTCAGCTTGGCTAATTTCAGCTGAGTCTTTGCCGGTAGATGGTGTGGGATGATTGATCTCACTCATTACAGGACTGAATGTTTCCACTCACACAGCCAAGTATTTGTTAGATAGTTGGCCACAAGAGATATCCCTCACTGCAGTGCACATGCTCAGTACTCACCTGTGCAGGGTAGACCATACTTCAGCTCATCATCCACTGGACATCTGAGAATCGTATTCATCAGTGTAAAATTGTAGTAGCTTGTTTTGATTTAGTTTTACTCTTAAGTCTTTTGATGAAAATGTGTATTAGTTTTAGTCAAATTTTAATCATTTGGGGTTTTTCTTTCAATTAATCAACAGTTTAGTTTAGTTTTAGTCTAGTAGACTTTTTAGTTGGATTTCATCAGTGACCTAGTCTCATTTTCATCATTCATTTTTATTTTTTATGTCTTCATATCAGTTTGAGGCTACAGCTGTCGCCATCACTGTGTACAGTCACCATGATTATAGGTGTTACTTGTAATGAATCCATGTCACTCTGCTCTGCATTAGTACAGAGTCAGTGGACTGACTCACCTCGGTAAATCCAGTTAGCTTTTCAAAAATGTCCGCTTGAACAGAGCCACTCTCTAGTCTAATCTACTACAGTTTCTCCTGCTAACTCGGTTTTACTGCAGCTACCTTTGTTTTTCACTGACGAACAGTGAGTCTTTCACTCTTCACTAAAATACTGTTCATATTCTGGCTATAGTTTGAGAGGAGCCACATTTTAGTAACATTATTACTGTGTGTCTCTGTCTAGCGAAGCTCTAGAGGACGATGTAGATGGAACGCCAACATTAATCCTGGAACTAACTCGCCCCTCCTGATAGCAACACTAAGGATGGTTGACTGGAAGTAACGATGAGGTTACCTCCGCATCTACAGAACTTGACAGCTACAATCAGAGTCCTGATCGGACACACAAACAGACAGCCACAGACACCCACAGACACCCACAGACACACACATACACACACATACTTTATAGTCCTTTCTGAAAAGCTCATTTATTTATCCCTTTTGCAGTGGAAGTGTCATGATGCTGATGATCACTGATGGGAACAATAAACTTTTACAGTGAGTGTAGCCTCAAATGTTCCCTAAACTCAAATATTACCTCATTTATCAAACCATAAATGGCACTTGATACTTACGTTTGAGGAACCTCATAATAATGTCATTTGAACAATCTAATATGATTTGAATCAAGATAAGCCTCTTACAAGAAAAAGTGTCTGACAAATTATTTCATTTAAAGCAGAAACAAACTGTAAAATTCTGCTTGTGAATTAAAAAAAATAGATCAACATCAGCTCCGATGAAAAATGTGTTTGCTGAATTTCCATCTACACCAGGGAGCAAGCCAGACTGCGGAGAAACTTAGAGATTTGTAGGGCATGGAAAAACAGAAATGAGACGGGTAAAGAACCATCCCATCGCCAAATCTATATTATATGCCATACAAATCTGAAAAAGGCATTTGCTATTGGTGTGTTCTGTATGTGCAGGCTGTTTGTTAACAGATAATTTAAAGCGTCCACACAGGTCAGTGAAATATTATGCGTGACTCAGAAGTCCTGAATCCGCACAATGTCGGTATGGCTGCTGCAATGTGGATATTAATACATCCAGCCTCACCCTGGCCGGAGAGGGACAGAGCTCGGCGATCCCTCATCCCTGCTTTATCAAAGATGTCATGACACCTGGTATGGATCACCTCGGCTCACCCATCCCTGCCCTGTCAAATGCTACACATCCAACTGTGTTCACCTCCACACATATGCTCTGCCTGGCACATGACCCTCTCTCCACCCTCAATCTAACCCTGTCACTGTGTCCTCCATGCTTTTCAGAAACCTAGTCACCCTTTGGAAAGGCCACTCAGACTCCGGCACATGCCCAGCCACAGCCTAATGCATGAACAGCCACAGACACGACCCTATGTGTTTCTCTAGTGACCCCTCTCCAAAGCTCCCATGCTGTGAATAACACAAACTACCCCCCATGGTGACACACAGGCTTTGCCTTGGGATACACCGCTGCTGCCTATTAATGAGATGTGGGAGAGCAGAGAAGGGAGAGACTTGAGGGACTGTCTCCAACGCATGGATCCCTTGACCACTGGAGGCAGCCAAAGGCAATGGTGTACTACATTTTTGTAGCCTTGTACATCTGAGATTTAGATCTTTAGTAGGAACAACTGGCTTGTGGATGAGTGCAACAAGTCAGGATAGAGAAGACGGAAGGTATTAAAAGATAAACTAACATATTATTTTTGCCTTTTTAGCTTTAATTTTCATTTACTTACAATAACAAAAATGAAATATCAACAGTCTCATTGTTTAAGGCCAGAATCAAGCACAGCGTAGCTTTGCTTGGCGGTGGTTATATTCACTTGGCAACCTCAGAAAGTCACATGAGCCTCACCTTTCACGCTGTAATGCTCCCTTGAGATTCTCCTGAACAGATAATGTCAGACAGACAAGTTTTATGAGGTGTGTGTGCACTTTTATGGGCCTGCAATGCGGTTAAGAATCATGCAGTCAAAGGGAATCAAAAGGACAAACACCTCAACATTAAAACCAGTTACTGATTTTAGTGTTGTGGCTGATCGGTGTACACGCATGCACACACTTAGATCCTGGTGGTCTCTGTCTCTCTTTCACTTACACAGGTGGTGTGACTATGGGATGGGATGCGTTTGGGATGCGTTTGAATGCAGATCTGCGTCTGTACGTGGTTTTAAATTCATATTGATGGTCAAGGTAACCTGCAAACCTCTGCTGTTCTCTTCCTGTTTCTAATCCTGCAATCTTTGTGAACAAAGTGAAACTTTGTTCATAGATGGAGGTCAGTGGCATTACACAGCCTAAACCATGTCATTTTCATTCATATTAAAAGGCCTGTTGCAATTTAGTCCATCAGTATCCCCCCCTCTCCCTCTTTTCCTGATTACAGAAGGTGCTGCATGGCACTGGCCACAGGGAGCTCTGATTAATGCTGAGAATAGTCACCAGAAAATCATCAGATTCTTATAAAGTCCAGAAATTACACAGCCATTTATGCAGGCATGAACAGTTTTTAGACACTGTGCATCTATTTTAGAGTATTTCCTTTTCCCTATTTGTCTCTTTATAAGCTCTTCTTTTAACCTGTTACCACATACATGTTCATTACACAATGAAGGGTGCAGTGCAAAAAAGAAAGTTCATGCTCATGTGGTGTAAATCTACTTTTATTCTTTCATCCCTGCCCCTGCATTGTAAGACAGCAGAAAGCTCCTAAGGGACCTACTTTCTCACTCTCTACCATACACACTCACACACCCACATGACACCTCCTCTTTAATCCTCTCTGTCCTGATCTCCTCCTCACACACCTTTAGCTGAAATCTGGCTCTCACCTCTCTTTTTGCTCTGTGCTGATTTATCGCTCTCCAAGCTCTTCCATGACCACCGCTTTGCAGCTCAATGTCAGATGTTGTTCATACAGGTGAACATACAGGCAAGCAAACGCGCACACACACACACACACACACACACACACACACACATATATATAAAGAGAGAGAGAGAGATGAAAATTTGTGAAAATCAAATTCACACTAAGATTATTGCTTTCTATGGTTGTGCATGTCACTTTTTACACATTTGGTTTATAGTAGGGATATCAATGCATGAAGTGATTACAAATTAATCGCCACTTCATAAATCAATTGATCGTAAATATATTAACCAACAAAGCACACTTGAGAGAACTAACTGAGCTAGTAACTCCCCTGGCTGTGGAATCATCTGGTATGTTCCAGTGAAAAGTTGCTACTGGTAAACAGTCTACTGGTTTAACACGCCACAAAAAGGCCCATGCTAATGCAAAACTACCAGCTTCAACAGCTTAAACAGGTAGTGGAAACAGCAAAGAGTACCACTGCAGTTACTATGCTAACGCTGGGGATGTGCTGCTTAGAAAGTCATAAACTTTCTAAGCAGCATCTCCCTTCTTTAGGTGTGTATCCACTTTAGTGTTGGAAGTGAAATGCAGAAAAATTCCCTGGGGGAATAAAGCTGACATGAAAGTATTTTAAAGTAAAGTATTTGCATCCCCAGGCGATCTATTCCACCTGAGCAGGTGTTTACAGCATCTGGACCAGCTACAAGGAACAAACAGTGCTCGACTCATCCTGATCATGTAGCCAAGTTAAATAAAATCTAAAGGACTGACATTTCTTCTTGAGAGTAAACTGTGAAAGGCTTCTGTCCTTTTTAGTGATACAAGTACTGGACTAAGAGTCTTCAACCTTCCTAGAGGCTATGTGAGAATAAATGCTAATGTGCTAACAATGATAATTCAAAAATGCTGATGCTAAGAGGGTTTAAAGTTTGAAGGAGTTTTTGGACAATCTTTGTGGTAGATGTTTAGATATTTTACAGGATATGTGTTATTATAATTATTCTATGTTAATTTAATTTTATTGTTCTTAGGACTGAAGATTAATCACACAACTTAAAAGTATAAGAAACTAGACATTTAAACTGAAGAAATAATGTTACATGTTTTATTTTGCCCTCTTTCATTCCATGTTAGCATCATCTAATTCAAGCTATCACACATTGGTGCTACTAATTGTTACAGGCCTTGCTGTATATCAAGCTCCAAAGCAGGATTTCAGCTAAGTGGGGATCCCTGAGGACTTTTTTCTATTGACACCCAAAGACAAGTGGATTGAGCAGAGATCTCGCACTGTATCCGCATCTCTTCCCAGACACATTGTCAATATCCTCTTTCCTTCTCACATCTTTGTTTTCTTAACACTCAAACCCAGGGGGGATACACCTTGAGGCCACAGTGACTTGAACTAAATGAAAAACACAGTCCTTCTATTATTCACCAGCTCGTTAGCACCTCGCTTGCAAAGTGATCCCTTCATATTTTGGATAAGAAAATTCACTAGAGCAGAATCCATTTGTTTTGTTTTGTTTTGTTTTTTTTTTTCCTACACCATTAAGTTAACCATCATTTATTTTAATGATTCATCTACTTATGCTTGTGTCTGGGTCAGAAGTTATTTTAGTGGGAAAAGTGTCAAGAAAATCACAAGCAGCTGCTGGATTCAGTTCAACTGATTTGCAGTATTTCTGACTGGTAGTATCAGGGCTTTTTTTGTCAATATGTGAAGTAGTTGCAGTTCATTTCTACATCCCTTTATCCCTTTTGATATTCAGCAACCCTCTGTCTACAACCTCACCAGCTTTGTTTCCTACCAAAATAAATATGAGCTGTTGCTTATTCATTTTCCATTTGCTTTCATCTTCCTGTTGATCTCTGCCTATGACCATGTGGAAGATTGGAGTGACAAATGGCAAGCCAAAAAGAAAAAGAAAGGATGTGCCTGCCAAGTGACATGTTTTTAAACACTTTTATTTGCTTACTGTTTGAAGAAGTCAATCTATTTTTAATCAAATATGGTCAAGGTCATTATGCCCCAGCCCTCCTACTAAGTTGTTGACAAGCAAGTTTCCATGCTGATTTGTTGCTATCTTTCACTATAAACCCTGTCTTATCTGTCTTCTATCATCTCCCATCTCTCCATAACTTTCTCCATGACCCAAGGGCTTTAAATCTAATTCAAAATGGCAATTTACTTTCTCTTACAATGCCAAAGGAAAGGGCATCCTAATAAAGCTGGGAATATCAAAGTGTCCTTTTGCGAAGGCAATTTATAGCAGAGGGGCCAAGGCTTCTCTTTACCACAGGCATGTCCTGTTTACTCCACAAAGGACTTGTTTTATGTGTCTAAATCGTCGTGAATAATAATAATAATGATGATGATGGAGCCTTCATTTTGGCACTCCATCACTTTTTGAAACCCTGCCATCGCTGGCCACATAAAACCAACCGCAGACAGATAAAGGCAGAGAGATTTATTTACTAATGTGGTTAGTTTATTCGCCTTGGTAGAAGAATGAATCCTTTTAGAGGATCCTTCTTAAAAGGCTTGGGCATTTTGGCAAATAAATAGGAAATATTTTGATGAAATTCACGCCAGAAAAGCTCATTGAATTAATTTTGACCTGTATTGAAACAGAGAAACAGAGTAAGAGGAGACAGATGTAGAAGGATAAGAAAAAAGGATGCAGAAAAGAGAAGAGGAGGAGGAGCTGACCAGAGGGGAAACAGAGAGAGGAATAAGAAGCAGCAGGGGAGGTATTTGTGTGGAAGAAAAGATGATGGTGAGAGGGAGGTACTGGTAGCAGGAAGGGAATGATGAGGAACGATGCAAGAGAAGAGATAAACAGACATGGGGCGGCTGCAAAGGAAATGCACAGGGAGTAGAAGACAGACAGCAGACTGTGGAGGGGGTTGATCGATACTTGATCCTGGGTTGGAAATTTAGAGATCACAGCTTGGGATGTTCCTCTGGACAGTAAAATGATAGATGTAAGACCACATAGAGTGATAGAAAGCGACAAAAATGAAAGAGTAAACACCTAGTGTTGTCACGGTGGCATTAAAGATTTTTCTCTGCCACTCCTGACCTTTTAAAATGGTCAACAGGGCCTCTGACTGCAGTCAACCTTCTCTTTGCCTCCTTAGATTCTCGTAAAAGAAAAAAAAAATATTACAGATCAGTCAGAAGCCATTTAATCCAAGAAATAGATCACAGCCCCTTCCTTCTGTGGACTCCAGACAAAACTGTGTCCGAAATAATTATATCTGAACCCCCCATTAAGATTTATGGCTTTAAAATAACAATAAAACATAAGCTCCGACTTTGTGTTAATGCACCCATCTGGGTTTCTGAAAGGACCTTCTTGCTTCCTCTAGCAAACACGCACCCATGATTAATGTGTTTTGTTAATTCCCTTTCTCCCCTTGTCAACCAGTGTCAAATAGTCACTTCTGACCATACACATACACACATTTACACGCTTATTCGCTCATTTTTACTGTTGGGTAGTTAAGCATTACTAGTGGGTTACAGAAATGTTAGGACTTTTTTTGGTCATGAGCTGTAGAAGGGACTACCGCTCCCTGCACTTACACTGCAGTTACTGATCCCTGTAATTCTTTTTTACTTTGACATTTTAGAGGTCAATTTGTTCGCTTTGAGTTGAATAGTGGGTGGGTCTCATATAGTCTTTATGTTTTGAGCTAAGAGAACTAGTCTGTGACCAGGAGTTGGAGGTTGGGGATGGCAGCTAACCTCTGCCAAGAGAGGGGAAATACAACTTCCACTAACTCCAGCCCAGCACCAAACAGCAACGGACAAACTTTGCAACTAGTGGGTGAGCATAATGGAACTTTTAGCAGCTAAAGAGCCAGATATTTCTCAGAAGAATTGATTCAGGTCAAAACAGAGCTAAATGGAGCAAAAACAATAAGAATTTTGAATATACACATGAATATACACAAACTTATAAGAAGTAAAGTATATAAATAGTAGAGTATATTCCATCCTGACAGAGTCCACAGTCCCAGAAATTGCAGAGTATATTGCACCGAGTCCCAGAGATGCCATGTGGTGACAGGGAATGACAGGAACAATTATGTAACAGCGTTCAGTTCTTTAAAGGCGCCCAGGTAGAAACTATTTAGGAGACTGGGAGTGCAGATCCTGATACACCGATAGTGCCTTCCAGAGGGCAGCAGAGTGAAGAGCTGGTGACCTGGGTGAGATGAGTCCTGGTGGTATGTCCTTTGGTGAAAGTAACTGAGAATTGGTGGTTTTTTGTGCTGATTTGATGATTCTCTGAAGAGTCTTCTTGTCGGCGACAGAGCAGCTGGCATACCACACCAAGATTCCATAGTTGAGTAGACTTTCAACATAGCAGTCATAAAAGGCCACCAACAGCTGCTTGGTCAGATTGGCTTTCCTCAGTGTCCTTAAGAAGTGGATCTGCTTCTTTGCCTTCTACACCAGCAAGTCTGGGTTGACAAACCATGTGATTTCCTGGGAGTTATGTGTACCAAGGAATTTAAAGCTAGTCACCCTCCTCCGCTGTGTCTCCCCTGATGTGTAGCGGAACCAGTGTTCATTCTGATACCTGAAGTTGATGGTCAGCTCCTTCGTTTTGGAAATGTTGAGTCTCCGGTTGTTGATGGAGCACCACTGACAGTGGAGTGGCGAAGAGGACTCAGCCCGCAGACCTGTGGAGCCCCAGTGCTGAATGTCCTGGTCGGTGATTGATGGGCCCCCAGCTTAACAGTCTGCTGTTGGGTAAGAAGTCCTCGATGCATCGGCACGTTTACTGACTGACGCCCGGGTTGGGCAGTTCGGTAACCATTCTGCAGGGATTGAGCATTTCAACAGAGAGCTAAAGTCTGCAAGTATCATCCTCATATATGTCCCCTCGGGCTCTGGGTGAGTCAGTACAGTCCTGGAAGCTGTGTTAACGGAGGCTTCTGTTGACCTATAGTGTGCTGGGTGTGAACTGACCATGGCAAGCTATCTGAATGACTTACTAGTATATGAACTGCATATTTTGCTCACATGCAGCTACATATTTTCACGTTACAGTATGTATTATATCAAGACAATAAATGTCAGTTCAGATATAGATGCAGGCCTCCTCTCCATTATTCCTCCACCCAAAAAAAAATCAACACAGAGGCAACACGTTTGCTAACACATTGCTATAAAAGCTTTTTAAGATAATAAGGTATTTTGGCCTCTTGTATTTACAGCTTGGCCCGCTGACCACAAGAGGCCAAAATATATAATAATGCAGGTTTATGTAACTAGTAGAGCAATATTGTTACTTTTTGATCAGTAACATTTGTCAAGTACATGGCACAACTCTGCTCATTTGTTCACTGTTCAGACTATTACTCATTCTATTCTCAAATGTGTGACTCTGCATTGTCAGTCTCAGCCTTTCATGTCACGGTGTCAAAAAAAAAAATCTGAATTGAGGTATTTGCTTTTGTCACTTTCACAGCCAAGGCCAAGCTTCTTAGGGCATGGGGGGTGGGGGTGGCATCGGGTGGGGGGGGGGCAGTGTGTGGAGGAGAGCAGAGGTTGACATGCTGCTTTCATTCTTTGTGCATGATCCAGGTGACAGGTGCTGGTGCAGAAAATGGCAGCCCCCACAGGGATCCACCTTAGGGGGCTGCCATCGCCAGGGTACAGGTGTATGTGGAGGTTTGTGTTTGCATGCATGTGGGCTGCCACAATATATTTTACATCAGCGTTTCAACTTCTGTGTGTTTGTACACATTCACCATTGTGTGTACCACTGTGTACGTGTGTATGCGTTATGACAGTAATACCCTATGACAGAATGATCACACCCTTCTCCCCATAGCTCCGAGGAGTCTCTCTGCCCCCCCAAAAAAAAAAGGAGCTATGTGCTTCCACATATGTCAAAGCCAGTTTCCCTGTGGGCAGCAACACTCCTCTGCATCTCATACTCTCTCCTCTTAGCCTGCCCACATATTCTCAGGAGTCTCTCCATAATAAATAATTAACAGAAATCATGTACAGTAAAACATATCGACCCCATGACAGGACAACATTAAGCCCAACTGTCCAAATAGCTGGCTATAAGCTTGTGTTTGGGGCTTTCTTCTGTGGCTTTGCTGCACCGAATAATGAGGATGTGGGTTTCATAACTAATCATGTCCATATTTGTTTGTATTTAATGAGCTGCTGAGAGAAGACTCTAACCCAAACGTGAAAGACGAAAAAAAAAAAAAAGTTAATACTGTTGACATCTGGTTGGCAGTCTAATGCTATAACAAAAAAGCGCTCCATGATCTGATTGCTTTCATAATGCAATGCAATGAGACTGTTGTCTCTACCATAAGTTTTCATTGTAACTACTTATGCAAAAATAATTACAAACAATCAGGATATAATAAAGGTTTGAAGAGATGCAGACATCTTTTAATCTTGCTGAAAAAATGATGGAAAAAACCCATCACAGCAGAGACACTCCTGCAGGGGGATTACATTCTTGAGTGATCATGTTGCATATCTCAATCTTAACAAGTAATTAAATGTAGTATTCAAGTTCGAAATCGTTTCTTTTTTTTCCTCTTTCTCCTTCCGGTAAAAATGATGAAATGTGCCAGTGGGTTGAAATAATTCCGCTTATTTCACTGCAGGTTACTGTATGTTGAATGCAGAAAAAAAGAACACACTGTAAGACTCAACACACCATTTAATTACTTGAGATGCTTTTGTGCTTCACCATCTCTTTGAGTACTCTATCCTCTTTCCATTCCTCCATTCCATTCCGTTCCTCCTCTGCATCAAGTAGGAATCCTGTGCACTTGGACCATAAAGCATCTCACTTGCACTAGTCCATTTCCAGTCAATTACTCCTCCTAAATCATGGCCTCAAATAAAGAGTGAACAGATACTCTCAACAGAGGGACCTTGTGTGCAGATGCTGGGGCTGTGTGGTGTCATATCATAAATCTTCCTCCCTCATTTGGGGGACCATGCAAGGCATTATAAAAGGGAGACGGCACAGAAGTTTCCGTCCTTGACTGCTGGTCCAGTAAGGTTTGAGAGGTGCCTCCTTGCATTTCACTGAGAGTGATGCATGAGGCATTGTGAGTTTGAGTGGGTTGACAAAGAGTCAGAGAGAGAGAGAGAGAGAGAGAGGGAGAGAGAGAAGAGGGCTCTCGTTGTGCCTCTAATGTAATTGCCTGGACCACTTCATCATAAACGAAGCACTCGTGTGCAACGTTGGCTTATCTCCCTCAGCCACCACTCCGCCCTCAACCCCACCTTCCCAGGCGACACTATCTCAGAGAGCGGCTTAAGGATGGGCTTTGGGCCACATCAATAAATGCCAGCACAGATCAACCTGTCAGCATGGGGGAGGCACTGATGCATGGCACAAACCAAGGTATACTGTATGTAAAAAAAAAAACAAAACAAAAACAAAAGTCTCGAAAAATAGCTAGAAAAAAGGTTATTTATAAGATCCCTTTTTTACCCATCCTGTTTTAGAGTTATAAGTCTAAGATTTCAGTCATGGTTTATAAGGTTAAACTTTTAGGTACCCATTGTAAGGGCAGGTAAATTTTTGATAATTAGAGTCCCAGATTTCAATTAGTAGTTACATGTGTAACGACAGCTGGAGGCTTCAAATACACACCTGTTTTATCGGGAATGCAACCGAGAAGAGCAACCTGTTTACAGCACATCCAACCATTCCTTCAACCAAAAGCCAATATATAGTATCATTAAATTGTGTTACTAATTAAATGCACGATTCAATTAAAGATGAAGTTTAAATTGACAGCTCAGAAAAAAATAAGTGATAATATTATTTTTGGAGATAATAAAACCATATTTTCTCTCCTAGCTTGTGTTCATCATAATGCTTGCTTTCACTACTGAAATCTGATGAATATGAAATTGGAAATTAAAAAGACAGAATCTACCGAAATAACCCCAGTCTTACTTACTTTGCAAACTTGAACTGCAAACTCATGTGTTTCGGTGTGTATGTGCAGCAGATTTAAG
The DNA here is from genome assembly GCA_016859345.1 of Istiophorus platypterus. Lineage (NCBI taxonomy): Eukaryota > Metazoa > Chordata > Actinopteri > Istiophoriformes > Istiophoridae > Istiophorus > Istiophorus platypterus. Next base: position 7,945,855 of record CM029127.1, read on the forward strand.
AAATGCCTTCCTGCCTTTTTATGTATTTGTTGACAAAGAGGCTTGGCGGACAGCCTGGGGAAAATTTTGTATGCGCATGTGTATGTGAGTGTGTGTATGTGTGAGTGTGTGTTCGTTGTCTGTGTGTACCCGTGGCATGATAAGCAGGCTTGCGTTGCCTGGCTGAGTAGCCTTGCATTAGACGAAGCCTCAGACCACGGCTCCTATCTCTAATGGCTTTCTTCTCCTTTCCTATCTAGCTTCATGTTGACTTTATAACACATGTACAAACACATACACACAGAGGTGATAGCAAAATCCGACCTACACATGGTGATTTGATACAGCTCTATTTACCTGCCATGCTTTGTGTTTGAGCATGTAAGTGTTTGTTCATTTGTGTGTAACAAGTAAGAGCAAAAGAGAAAGAATGAAAATAGTCTTTCTTTTCATATCATCTAAGGAGATCGATTTCTCACTTCACCACCTTGTCCCCCTACCTTGCACGCCCATTCCTGATTGCAACATTCATGCTGAGCTAAGATTGATTCATTGCAGGGTTTCTCCATCCCAGTATCCCCCCTGGCATTTATTTGGTACATAGCCAGTTAAAGTTGATCCTTATCTGAGCAGACCATCAGCCTCAACCCTTCTGTTCTTGTGATCTCGGTTTACTCATTGATCCATCTCTCAGTTTGCAAAGAGGAATGTTGTAAGGGCTGCATAATTGCACACATCCCCATTTTGGGGCACGGACACAGGGAGGGGTGGAGGTTGGAGAAACATGAGAAAAACTCAGTTTCCTTCTGAAATGATAAAGCAGCATATGACCCACAGCTATGATTTAGACCTGAATCTGAGAACAACGGAAACACAAGAACATTTGTCCTTGCAAGCACTTTCCTCCCTCCTACCCCGAATCCCTTCAAACACTATCTCTACCTTTAATATCTCTCTGAACATCTCTACTTTTTTTTTCCAAGAGATGGTGTGAGATTTCTAGCTATGAGTAAACCCAGACCGATCTTACACAATGAAAGCAGGAGATTTTGTAGGATGGGAAAAACAAAAAGTGAAGTATACGGAGAGAGGGTTTACAATATATAATAAAAGTTGTTATGGCAGACAGAGAGAGATAGATGCCAAGCATTGTCTGCACTGCAGTAGGTGGAAAAACAGCTTTCCAGCTACAGGCTATAGCTTGATTTAGTTGAAATGGGGCAAATGGAGGAGTTAATGCTTTTAACCTTTGAATATTCTGCTACTGTCACTGTAGGAGGAGACAAGGGAAATTAAGATACCTTCCTTACCCTGCTGTTCAGCCATTTGTAATCGGACTCCTGTCACCTTGATAATGTTAAATGGGCACAAACAGTTGAAGACCTTGGCATTTTATACATGATCAGTAATCTTCCAAAGAAAATGCAAGCCAGCTTTGTCTCTGTTTAATAATAAGACCGCCTCCGCTTTAAAGTGTATCTTGAGTATTTTTACTTTAATCCGACATTTTAGCTGTATGTGCAGGGTTTTGACACAAGGAGCTTACTGTTTACACATATACTTGAATATGAATGTTTTTCTGTGCTAACTTTAAATCTCAGTTTAACACATATGGACATAGGAGCCAGATTTTATTAAAAACTCAATTAGTTTTAAGGCTAATTGTGGTCCAGTAATTGATGGACTCAAGAATGATGTAAAAACCTGAATCCTCCAGTGCACACACACCGATAATGGACTTTTCAGTTAGGTACAAGACATCTCGTGTTTAATATTTTTGCTTTTGTAAGCAAAATATTTGCATATTAATAGATTCTTAATCTTACAATAGGGGAGAGAGAAATGTTATTTTGAGAGTTTAGAAGCAGTTTATTGAATTTATTTTGTTAACAGCAGACAAATTATTGTTCATTGCAGAGTATTTTATGTGTCTCAAAAGAGGTTCAGAGGAGATCTTTAAAAACTTTTAGAGATTAATTAACTCTTGTGGGTTTAGCTGGCTGCATACAATTTCCATTTAGCTGCTCTAGGTCCAGAGCCCTGGCTCTGCAAAATGTCAATCACTGCTTATGGACAAGCATTTTTTTCTTTGCTTTACTGGAACTAAATAATCCCACACTGTCAAAAATCCCCCATCAGTACTGGTATAAAAAATTGAAAGAAAGAAAAAGTTGCCAAATGTTAACTGTAAATTTGCACTTTTACTTTGTAAAAATATCAGCTATATTATTGCAAATGCAATTTTGTGGGTTTCCAACAGCTTTAAAGAAGTAGGAGTTTTACTCTAAAAAAAACTCCACAAAACATATTTTTCTCACTAGTTAAGAATGCGGATAATGTGTCGCTTTGGGCTCATTTCACTTAAGGATGCACACAGTGGAGGTATTTTGTCACATTTTACACTGGTTGGTATTCTATGACGACAGCCTGGAATATAGTGTATATATATATATAGTAAACCTAAAAAAAAAGTCATTGGGCACTTAACTAAACCTGGTGAGGTGTGAAGCTAAACAAACTATATTATGTGTATATATATATATATATATATATATATATATATATATATATATATGCAAAAACATAATACAGAAATGAACAGAGATATAGCCACTGGAGGATCATTTAACATGTACAAGCACTTAAGTAAAAGTGTTTCAGTGAGCAAAATGCCAAAAGAAAAAGTGTAAGGGTGAAAAACTATGACAAAATTATTCAGTCACAGCAAACTTTCTGCAAGAAATTCTTGGAATCCACTTTAATGCACTCATGCCATATTTTCTCTTCTACCTTAATTTGGGATAAAATAATAAGAAATAATGATTAAGACTTATTATGTACTATAATATATCTTTCAATACATTTAATCCTTCTTGGAAAACGAAATACTCAAATACATGAGATTTTCCTTTGGGGTTCAATGGAGTATCACAAAAAAACATGTTACAAATACAGGCACTGCTGAGTTGACACAGATGGATTATAGCCTCAGAAGAAGTAGTATTTCTGCCGACAGGATTTTTAAGCTACAAACAAAAGCATTCAAGTCAAACTAAATCTTATGAGCAGCTGACAGAAAAGCAACTAAAAGTAAAATATTATGCTCTTGTGTATTAGTCGATAAGATTTATTTTATCCCATGAGTTGGCCTGATAAGCCAACTCACAACTAAAATGGTAATGATAATCCTGTCCCAGAGGTCAAAACTGTAAACTGGCGCATTTTGATGTTTTAAATTTTCTGTCTCCCTATGCCTTTATAAAATGGCATAATTTAGGTCCAGAAAAAGGGGCAATCATGTTATTATCTATTCAGAACAGACAACCTAGTCGCACAGCACTCATCAGAGGTTAAATGATCTGCATACCATCATGCTGTTATTAAAATTATTATGTTTATGTGGGTATATGATTGCAGTTTTCACTAATTTAAAACTTTGAAGTAATTATTCTCCCTCACTACATCAAAAAAAGTCTACTTTGCAGAAAGGCAATGAACCGACCCAAGTTACACCAAGAAGAAGAAGAAAATGGAAGAAGAATCCACCTCTTCACATGTAAAAATCGAAGAGCAAGGTCAGTTGCCTCTTGAGTCTTGTGTTGTCCAGTATTTTCTAGGTAACCTGATGTATTTTCCTTAGAGAGCATTTATATTCAGTGGGCCTTTTTGGTAAGCAAGAAGATGTGATTAGATGCCAGATGCGTGACTGACAGCTCATGTAATAATGCATTGTTGCTGTGACAGTAAAACCCTTCAGGGTCTCATTACAAACTGACCCATAATAAAATGTGTTTAACAAATTTTCTTTAATTCATCAGAATAAAAATAAAGCTTTGCAAAAACTTGATCTGAGTTGAATGTGCTGATGCCTCTCTCCCCTACTTCCTCTTTCTATCTATTTTTCCTGGAGGCTAATTGTGATTGGCTGATTAAACCAATTACAGAGATAACAAAATCCAATCAACTATGCAGGCTAGCACCATGCAGATATATGGACCACCTGGAATATGTGCTAGCTTTGTTATAAAACTGCAGGGAAGATAAGACCTAAACACAGAAATGCATAAGCCCGATCAATACAAGTTTCTATTTGAGTTGTGTGTGTGCATTTAAATGAAGAGATTACAGTTTGTTTTTTAAAAAAGTCACACGTGATGCAAAATTGGGTTTTTGCCAAAGAATGTTTAGAGATTTCTTTTTTTTATATGTGTTTCGTATTGTATTTTGGGGATTTTTTTTTTACTGCCTCTTTTGCTTAATTCTGCTGTTGACCGTATTAAAATGAACAAAAACTGCTCCTTTTCTTTCCATTTTCTACTTTCTTCTCTATTATATTTGCTCCCCTCATCTTCAGATAAGCGTTATAATTCAGCATATCCCTCTCTGCTTCTCTCTTTGTTCACACATTTAGTAGGCAAAGAAGGTCTCGGATAGCCAGATGTTTGCTGAACTGGAAGTCTGCATCTGCAGCAGCTGCCAGCCCATCATAAAGGAACACAGACAGGAAGTAAAAATATCAGCATGCAGTTTAGCTTCAAGATCCACTCCCTCCTTCTTTTCTCCAGCTTGTCTCCTCCGACATCACCCCCTCCCTCCTTTCTATAAGTGATTCCAGCACTCATTGACATTGACAGATGTATTGTGACTGCAGATCAGTCTTCAGTCGGAGTTCTTTGTGAAGAAAAATATATACTGTATGATTAGCAATTAATCTCTTTATCTAGTTCTCATAAATATATATCACCATCCTGCCAGATTCTGAAAATTCTTCCTTCCTTGAACTTCCAATTCATACCAGTGATCTTTCAGTGATCATGCTGTATTTGGCACATCTTCCCAGATCTATTGTCTATTGGTCCCGTTTTACTTCAGAAAGAAAGAAAGAAAGAAAGAGGAACCCTGGCAGGAGGCAGAGTCCATTTAAAGCACTTAGTCAGCCAGGAGTTCCACCAACAAAACAGAGAGTAAAAATGACCAGGAGGCAGTCAGAAGCCACTATGCCATCCCAACCTTCCAGTGGCATGAGAATGAATTGAAGTAAAATGTAACCTCAAAATAGCAACCCAGTGAATGCGTGTGTGTCTGCTTGGCTTTCCATCAACCAGCTGCCTCCTTTCACTCCGCAACCACCATTTTGTTTTCACCACAGTTGTGACACCCATATCCGGATTCACACTGCATAAAGATTATCAGTGTTTTGTCTGTCTTTAATTGCTCAGCAAAATAATATAAGTACTGTCAGTTCTACATCAGGGCTTCATGATCATGTTTGATCAATCATATCCTTGGGTGTACCAGTGCTTCGTTCTTGATTCGTTGACTATACAACACAGTCAGTGCCATCTATTGTAAGGGGGTGTTTCTCTCCCTATTAAATGATTCAATACACACATAAATACATAGTTCACAATGATACAGATACACATGTCACAATATGTGATTTTAATATGACTTGATTTGGACAATTAGGTTTTAATTTTTCTTCTCTAGAAGTAAAAGTGTGACTAAAATAAAACAAATATTATTATTCCCTCAGTTCTTATTTCCAATACAAAATCAGAAATACTTCAGAAGTTTAAGTCCTCTGAGACAGAAACACTAGTGGGTAGTGATGCACTGGTTAACCTGTTAACTAGTTTGTACAGAATTTCTAAATCAAATTGTCACTGATTCAGGCGGTAAAGAGGAGATGGTTTGAATTCAGAGTTTATTCCAGCTAAGGCTGACTTCTGCTCAGCTTCGATGACAACACATAAAACACATCTCATATCAGCTTTTGGAAATTTCTCTCTCTCTATATATTTTTTTTTCCTTTTTTTTTTTTTTTAATATAAAGATATTCTTTAAAAGGTAAAAAAAGGAAGACTGGCTGACAAAAAATGAAATCCTTGGAGAAACTATATAAAGTGTTTTAGATAGTTGGAAGCTTCTACCATCTCTCTGGGGCAAATTATGGAGCCAAAGCGGTTGGTTTAAGATGCTGAGGCGAATGCTAGCCAATAAAGAAAAATCAGGCAAAATTCTTCACAAAGCTTGTGCAAGCTTTTACGATATTCCTCGTTTGGAGTTTGTTAGACAGAATATTACAATTTAGTTTCCAGGCAGTGGACCAATCCCATTTAAAGTGAAATGGGAGGCTGGCAACCAGATGTCTTCTCTCCTCAGCTGCAGTTCTGCTTATCAGGCTGGATAAAGTCCAGAAATAGTGACATTATGTATGAAATGTCTGAACAGCATTTGAGAGTCCCTACAGAATGGCAGGCAGGCCATCGGTACTGTAAGCCTTTTTCTGAGACACTGTCAATTACCGGACCTGTGCTGGGAGTCGATCCCTGTGGGTTGGAATTGTTGGAAGTCTTTACGTGATTTAGACAGTGAGCCGCTATCCAAAGCTATAAGGCCTGATGGACACAAGCAGAGTAATTTCAAGGATTTTTCAGTATTGAACAAACCATTGTGGTACCACAGCGGGCTCTCACTACAACAACGGTTTGCTCACTTACAAAAATGAAACCGCACAGGCAACCACACACACACAGATGTGTGGGTGCAAAGGGGGCAGTTTGTTTTCACACAATCAGGACTGTAAGAAATGGTGACTAATGTGTTCCCAAAAAGTAAATCAATATGAATAAGACTTAGTGAGGAAAAAATAACTCATGCGCAGCTACTCGCTGTGGAGGCAGGCCAATGCTACAGTCTATACTATACTGTAAACAGGGGTAGACAAAATCTTACAAACACGTACAATGTAATGGAATCCAGTAGAGCACTACACTAGCTGCCGCCTCAAAAATGACCACAGAGGTAAATCAACCCATCTCTGACATTAACCCACTTTATTAATATATGTTTTGTGTATGGATTTCACATCTGGTTAAAGAGAACTGCACCTTGATGCAAAGTATATGAAAAGGCAGAATGCAGTGAAATCTGAATACTTTTGGATCTGAGAAACTCAATTTGGGCTCAGTCTTGTTCACATTGTGATGAGATCTCTTCTAAGTTAACATGCAGTCAGTAATGTTTGGCCACAGACTTAGGAATAAATAATGCTAAATAAGTGAAATGTGTCCTAACTCCTCCTCCTCCTCCTCCTATCTCAAGTAAGCAAGGCAAAAATAAAGCCCTCACAAATGTCTTAAGCTTTGAGGTGATTTTGGCTTTGCGGCCAAAATTTAAATCGTAGCTCACAAAAAGGCCAATCTTGCTCAAACTGACTTTTTTCCATATATAATAATTACAAAAGAAGCTGCTTTAAAATGATGAATTAGATAGATAGATTCCTCTTTGGGTCACAAACACTTAAAAGTGACTCTTTGTATCACCAGTATTAAAACAAACAGTTCCAATTAAGATTAGGTGAAGAGCTGTATGATGAATTCACTTTTGAGCCATTCATGTGTGTGGGAAGCCATCGGTAAGTCAGGGAGGACTTAAATGCACTTGCTTTATGGCCTCGAGCACCCAAGGCTGAGGAAGCCTGAAAAACTTTTTCGGGTATAAGTCCCTTTTAAGCTTAACTAGTGAGTTTTCTAGTGAGTGACTTTCATTTTAATTGATGGAAAAGAAGGAAGGGAAGAAAAAGTACAGATAACTCTTTCCAAGTCATCCTTTAATTTTAATTATGGAATTTAGAATATCCTTAGCAATTAATGCATATTTACCAATTTTCTATAATAAATATCTGAATGAAGTATCCAAGGTTACTAACCAAAATAAAATAAAAATCAAAAACTTTCATATTACTGAAATAATACAAACTCAAAATTTAACCCATACATAACTACTGGCAGCCTACACTAATATTTGGTTGAAGAGCCTTGAGCAACAATGAGCCTCTAAACGTTTCTTGTAGCCATTTAGAAGCTTCTTGCATCGGTCTGCTGGTTGTTTCTGCCACTCTTCCTCTGCTATTTCAGTCCATCATTTCTCTATCTACCAGTCTTGTGTGCTGCTGGATGATTGCTTTGGGTTTTTGTCCTGCTGAAAGACCCAAGACCTTCTTGTAAAACATCATTTTCTGACACTGGGTAACATATTTTGCTCTAAAAGGCCTCGGTAACCTTCTGATTTCATCCTTCCTTTGATATGTTCGGTGCCTCCAGTACCAGCTGCAGCAAAGCAGAGTCTCCGCCATGTTTTACTGTAGGTACGTTGTTTATTTCCTTATTGGTTTCATTTTGTCGGCTATAAATAAACTGATGCCCTGAAATTTCTAAAGAGCTCCACTCTGGTTTCATCTATCCATAGAACATTATCCCAGAAAGACTGTGCCTTATCTAAGATAGTTTTCCCAAATGTTAATCTTGCCCTGTCGTGTCTTTCTTTCAGGAGTGATGTCCTGCTTGGCCTTCATCCATGGAGCCCTGCTTGGGTTAGTGTGTAGTGAATGGCACAAGCTGACACCACCACACCAAATTGCTTCAGGCCTGAAGCCTGAAGCTCTTTAGCTGTCTGATGTGGTGTTTTTTCCACGATCCGCATCAACCTTTACAGACTTATTTCATTAAGTTTCTTCTTAGCACCTTGTACTAGACGCATTATTTCATTTTTATTACTTTGAGTTTTCTTGATAACATTAAGAACTTTAAAACGGGGATTTAAGGATCTTTGTCAATTGCCTTGTAGCCTTTGGAACTTTTATATTTTTTGATAATATCACTCCTAATGTTCTCAGACAGCTCCCGTCTTTGCCATTAGGAAAAAGAGACAGGAAACAATCAGCCCTTTTTGCACAGGAAACCATCATTTATTGGTTAATTCAGGTCATGGAACACTGAAATTATTTTTGCAAGAGAAAATTATTTAAATTCATCAAAGTGTGCCAATAATGGTGCCAAACACACATTTTATGTCTTTTATTTTTCATTTCACTAAACTAGAGCATTTTTTTGTACTTTTCAATAAATTTGTACATTTTATCAAATATTCTAAGTACACAAACTAGTTAATTATTATTTACTCTATATATAGTATTCTGTACTTAAAATTCAGGGCATCCAATAATTTCAACCAGGGCTATACTGAGACCTGATCATCTATATGTCTCAATGGTCTTTGTCACAGCATACATTTTGATTAGTCATAGTATGAGAGGTATTGTCACCTGTGGGAAAGGACTATGAAGGAAGATAACAAACACACTTTTGACAACCAGTTGTTTAAAGCTGAGTGATCAGATCTCTTTACCCCATTAATTCAGTATTTCCGGGTATAAATTATGGGGTCAAAAAGAATGGAAGCTTGTAGCTTTCAGCACTGCTGTATTTGACTGCACTACATGCAGCTACATACAATGTATTGGTAGCATAGTGTGGCTGCAGCATCAACTGGCTGGCTAACAGAGTAGCATCGGTCCTGACCCAAAGAATAATGAGGCCCATTGGGTCACATGCCATGTAACAAACTCAAGTAACGATCACCAAAGGATCGGGTGAGACCAACAAACACCTTTGTGCCCAGAAGAATCCTAAACATATTCCATCACTTTGTCCTCTTCTCCCTTTAAATACCAGCCACAAACCGGAATGCTGTGTTTCGTTCAATTTACTTTGCCATTTGTTGCAAATTAATCTAAATTTCCCCACTACCTGAAGATCAAAAACAAAACAGATTGCCAAGATCAGGTGGCTCCAGTTTATAAACATTATTAAACGGTTATCTAAGTGCTGAGAGGGATGACTTGAATTTAAAATAAAACAAACATCAGATGAGTGTTTCATTAAGTCACAACTGGAAAAAATCGCCGATGGAAAAAAAAGAATAAAGATGAATCACAAGTCAAATGATTAAACATTATATTAATGTCAAATTCCTTCTGGGATTCAGCTCAACACCTCAGTTCAAATCAATATGAAAGCATTTTTAGGGCCATCTCAAAGTTCTACTCATCTCCAATGGAACTTCTTTAACAGTGTCACAATTAAAACCAAGGGTATTGATATTCTGAAAGATGCACTGGCTGACATTTTAACAGATCGAATCGTGAGATTTAACTCCTACGTAATTGCTATTCCTCCTCTGGTTCCCCAAAGTGCACCTTTGCAGCCCCAGCAAGGTGGACACAACATACAATTACTGGGATCAACAGAGGTCACGTTGAGTGAGCCTCTGCTGAAAAATAAAATTTAAGTGGGAAGAATGAGTCCATATGATCTTATACGCACAAATATGCACAAAGCTTGAAATTGGTTCATTAACAGTATTTTTTTCCTTCCTTAGTGGTTGTTAAAATATTCTATCATGTGTGAGAAATGATAACTAACTGTGAAATTCCTTTTTATTGTATTGCTGTAGTGTGAAAGTGGCTGGTATGCAATGAGTGCGGGGCTGAATGCTAACTACAGGATAGGTCAATATGTAGTATGGCTGGGAAATAATTGTATTCAAAAATGTGCAAATGTGAGTCCAAATTAATGTGCAAATTGTAGTTAGAAATAAAACAAAATTAGTTAATAAATATGTAAGTTTTTTCTGTTGTAATTATTGACAGAATATAAAGATGAATAATAACACTCTCTATTATACATATGGACATGAGCATATCCCTTAATACTGTGATACTGACTTCAAACACATCAACCAGTCCTAGGTTAATTTGTTCAGATATTCAAGTGTTGTCTACTTCCTATTACTGCAATTTTAAAAAAAAAAAAAACTTGAATTTAATTAATTATATATTTGTCTGCTGTTAATTTATCACATCTAAATGGCCAGCAAAAAAGCATGATAATTAAATGGTGAAATCAAATGGAGGTAGTGAAAGAACAAGTTTTTTTTCATTGAGTTAATAGAATGAACAGAAAGATTGTGTTTGGACATGGTAGAGGAAATGGAGCTTATAAAACAGACTTCAAGGATTTGCATTATAAAACTAAGAGCTCCGATGTACAAATATAGGAGTGTTCATAATCATATCTTGAAGAAAGAAAGAAAGAAAGAAAGAAAGAAAGAAAGAAAGAAAGAAAGGCACTCTCATCCTGAGCTACAGAGGAGCTGTTTCTAGGGTGGACTTGTCACCCTGACTAGAAAAGCTGAAATCCTCAACAGGGTGCTGTAACACTCAGAGATTTTCAGCAATGTTTTAGCAACTCACTCTTACTCTAATGCTAGACACTGAATGGCCATAATAGATAACTGAATTACTTTTGTGCCTCCTAGTAAATGCTATATGTTGGAGGCTGTTCCCTCAAACTAAAATGGACACGCAGGAAACTGTGTGCTCAACAGGAATTTTAAACAGTGTGGGTAATATTAGAAATTCTTTGCGAGTGGGCTGTTCAGATGTTGCTGCTCAAATTGTGCCGCAGTGACTTCAGAAAGTAAAGTGATAAAACAGTGGGACTGCTCGGCTGTGACTGGCAGACATATACATCTTTTATACAAACAAACTTTTTTTGAATTGCATTCGACAGCTGCTTTGTTTTTGCTCATATAGAGTTGCACAAAGGATATTGCAGATATTTTGCCAAAGACTAGATATATACAAACAAGCAGATTTAGTAAAGACATACAGCTTGGCTCTGTTTTCTCTTTTTTCCAGCATCACTCTACCCTGCAGAGTAAAAGCAACCTGTTGTGAATAAAGTGAATCAACCATAAAATCTTTTTAATTGGTGCTGCCTGAGTACTTCCCCCACCCCTCTATTAATTAGGCACCAGTGAAGGTTGTCTGTTGGCATGGAGCATCTAGTGTGTGGGCCAGTCATGGGCAGCAGTTTCTTCTTTTTTACTTTCCTTTTTTTTTTTTTAAATGCCACAACTGAGGATAAAGTCTTGCATAAAGCACACACACATAAACACATACACACATATAGACAGACACACACGAATGCACCCACACACACAGACAAAACCCAGGGGTGTGGATGCAGACAAATAGCCTTGGGATGAGAAAGTTGTAAATTGCTCCCATGGCAGAGTTAGCCAGAAGAGTTGGATGGATTTTTTTCATATTTTGTTAAGGGACTGTTTATAACATCATTGTGAGGTTAAATGCACATCAGCATTAAAGTGGGACACTAGCCCCTAGGTAGTGAGTGCTTATGGTTCTCAGTGCAGCATGAATAAAAATGGAGAGAGAAAAACATGCAAAAATAGCATTTATGTGTATGTATAGGCCACACGCATTCGCTTATGCTCAGAGTTGACGAGTCTGGCAAACGAAATCGGCAGCCACCAAAACGCCCATGAGCACAATTCATGTTCTGTCATCCCCCCTCTCTTTCCTCTTTCTTCCCCATTCCTCTCTCCTGTTGACATTTCCTCACAACAATGCAGCATTCTTGATAGCAGCAGCGATACTGAGCTGCTTTTCAGAGATGACGATCTGCATGAGTGTCATAATGGAATACTTCACCGCGAGCTGATGCCCCGTTCTTAAAGAGGACCTACTACCAGCAGCCGGTGACATGAAAGGATCTGTAAGTGGGTGGAGGATACTGTGCACCAAAATGAATGTTTGTGAAGAAGGGCTGAGATAAAGTGTGAGACAATTTGGAACTTTTTAAATCCAGCCTTTAAGGCTGATAAACATCCGATTCATCAACGCGCGCGTGTGTGTGTGTGTGTGTGTGTGTTTGCGTGTGTGTGTGTGTGTGTGTTTGCGTGTGTGTGTGTGTGTGTGTGTTTGCGCGTGTGTGTGCGTGCCCTTTCTCTTGATCTCAACAGTGAGAGACTAAAGAAACCAAAAATCCTCTTCACAATAAAATTTTTCTTCTTCTCACGTATGTGTGCATTTGTGTTCAGCTGTGTTTACGCATGTGGGGGCACGCATGCCTCCGTTAGTGTGGATTCCAAACATATGAGCTGGGATCCATGGTGATGGATTAGGACTGGAACTAATGTGCTTGTCCACCTGTGAAATGAGAAGCAAGGGAGAAGGGGACAGGCAGAGGAGGGCCCCATCACACTCGCATCAGGCTTCCTACAGACACAGCCTGACATTTTATGACAGTTTGATGGTACACACACACACACACACACACACACACACACACACACACACACACACACACACACACACACACACACACACACACACACACATACACACACACACACACACACACACTCTACCCCCCACATTCTCTCTCTTTTGCCTTTCTCTTAGAAACATCTACACAAAACAGACCTGACAGCCGCACAATTCTGAGAGTTGCTTGTAGTGCGAGACACGTCTGACCACATCGTCAAACAAAGGAGGCCACGGACGAGGTGGACACGCATGAAAAATAAATCCAGCACAGCCTATACCTCTGGTGAAAGATTTAAAAAAAGTACAACAAAGAGGCACTGGAATATAACCACAGTATCATTTACTGTGACATGATTGATGTCTTCTCATCTTTTCTTTGTGTTGTAACTCTGACGAACGAGTTATTTTCTAATGTGTGGTATCTTTGTATTGCAATTGTGCACAATGAATACACAGTATATGCAAAGAAGTTTATGATTTTATGTTCGACAGTAAAAGAAGTTCCTCTCATTTGCTGATTCATAAATCTTCCCATGAAACTGGGGAAATTACAAAGAAGAAACTTATCATGCATATAAGCATATTAATTTTCTCCTTTTTATTCCAAAAGATTAGTAAATGATCAACTTTACAAGGAGTAGAACATTTTCATTTCAACCTTGGAATAAGTAGTAAGTAGTAAGTAAGTAGTAGTGCTGAAGTGGTAGGCTGGAAACACTTAATTCGTTAATCAGTCAGAGAACTATGCAAGGAAAATGTCAATCAACAGTCGTAACTCGTTATAATCATTGAAAATTTCAAAGATTTGCTTGATATTTCAGCCTTTGTGACTAAATTTTGGGACCAAGTGCCATCCATAGAGCCTGCTAGCATGGCTACAAAGAAATAATCTTCTGTTGCAGGTTTTTTGTATGTGAGGGTTTTGTGAGAAAAGTTTGTTTAGGGACAGAGATGGAGACATTCATAATATGAATTTCAACTTCATATGCTCTTCACAGTATCAGAACATCACTGGAAGGAACAGTAACTACTGTCTTCACATTACATACCAGTTGGAGAGAAACAGTAAACAACCATCAAATTTTAATGAATTCGAAATCAGTTTTGGAGAATAGCATCTGAAAAACTACACACAAAGAGACCCTGCCACATGTTTTGTGGTTTATGCACAAGGTGACAGCAGGCGTGAATAAAATTGCCGCATCTCTCACAAAGTAAACGCATACCTATGAAATTTAATCCTCATCCCTTTCAATCGCATACAAGGGATGGTGAGTTGGGAGATGGCAACTCAGTACACCTCTAAGGGAGCTCATAAACATCTGACTTCCTGTTTTCTTTTGTCATTCAAGAAAGGCTTTACTCATGGGCTTATTAGAAAGACTAGCCTGAGGGAGTGGCAGCTTTTAGATTTCTATGATTTCTCTTTTAAAGTAGAGAAGGATGTCTGAAACAGGTTTTGCCAAGTCCATCTGTTCCCTGTCAGGTATCTCAATGTGATGCTTTCTCTATGTGTGTGTGTGCGTATGCGTATGTGTATGAGTGTGCGCATGCTGTATCTACAATATGTGTGCACCTCTTGCAGATGTCCAAAACCCCTACTTAAGGGCGATAATTTCCTTCTGATTACACTAATGCACTACATTGCTGCAGTCCTGTCTGTGATTTCTCCATTGCTTGGCAGGACCACACACACACTCCATATGCTCGCTGACTGTCAGGCGCACAGACACGTACTTATCACTGAGAAGGCAAGCTATGAAGAGATGAAAAGGGAAATGAGTAGCCGGGGGGGTTATGAGGGGGGAGATAGCAAGAAAATTGTCTCCACTTTGTAATTTGTGCATATTTTATCAAATTCTCCCATGACAGCGCTCGACATTCCTCACTGTGCCTCATTGTGTTCGGAGTTGAAAAACTAGGCTGATAAACAAGGATGGCAAAATACGTAGTCAGAAACCTTTGAAACAGTTGGAGTCTGGGATGAGCTGGGGGGGTATTAATAAATCATTTGTGTTCATACATTAGTAAGGAGGGGAGCTGATGAGGTAGGGGTGGGCTGAGCCCAAAGTCGTTGACAGATTTCGAACGTCAATATTTAACTAGTGTAAACAGATGTGATGCACCCCCGCACTGGTTACAGACTATGTTTTGTGAGTTTGTGTGTGTGTGTGTGTGTGTGTGTGTGTGTGTGTGTGTGTGTGTGTGTGTGTGTGTGTGTGCGTGCGTGCGCGCACATGCATGCAAGTATGTGCAGACACATGTGAATTTCAACAGAAAAATATCTCGCTTTTACATATCAAGGACAGAGATAAGATTTGTGATCAATCAAACACTGATCTAATCAAACAGCTGAGAAAAACGTTTAAAATATTTCTAAGCTAAATACATCTAAGTCATTCGAGACTAATGGCACACAGCTAACATATATGGGAACATTTACGACATTTGAATCACTTGATCATCTTTCTAGATATTTAGGTAAAGATTTGAAATTTGAAACCAGGCTTAAAACTTTGTCTATCAGCCATGTATGATACTTAAACAGCCTCGTCATCCTACTAGTAAAAGTTGGCAGCATAGACGTTTCTAGCTGAGTGGCAGCATACTTGGCTGTGAGCTGACCCTGGAAGGCCAAACAGAGGCCGACTTTGGCTCATATACAGTGCGTCTGCCAGATGTGATTAGTGTTCCGGGTTGGGACATGGGCCTATTTGGAATGAGAACCGGTTCCAGTTAGGAGCATTTAGGCTAAATTGGGGCCAGTGTCATGCCGTTAAAATCGTCCAAAAATATAAAACTAATGCACAATCCACATTCATTTAGTCAAAAAGTAGCAACCAAATATTTTCTTCCACCTTTTAAACAAGTCACACCTTTCTGTAAAACGCTGGGGTGATGGATCCTTCCTCACAAGTCTTGCAAAATTGTTCATCAGATTTTCTCTAATCTATGCGTGGGGGTAAATTTTGGGGAAAGTGCATTCGCATTGATCTTAGATTTCACAGTTGTGTTTGTGTGTGTGTGGGTGTGTGTGTGTGTGTATGCGCGTGTGCTCTTGTCTTATTCTCCCTCCATATTACCACACTCAAGTCCTGGCATTCAGTGGCTGCTGTTGCCTCAAGGTCACAGTGCAGCTAACAAACACATCAGGGATATGCAACATGACAGGTGTGTTTGCGTGGCTGTTACATCTTGTCACTTACAACACAGGGGAGAAAATGAATGCTTCTTCTTTTAAATGTGGACAAAGAAATAGCCTGAGTGTCAAGATGTCATGGACATTTTGGTATTAGCTAATGAATTCTCTCTCCTCCCTTGAGCAACGGGGATTCTTTTTACAAGATCCTATTCATGTTCATAATGACCAGTTGCTTTAACCTAGATAACATTTGTCGCTGTGGGGGCTCTTCAATACGTGTTAAGAGTGAAAAATGAGTTTCCTTCCACCTGTGTAGGAGACTGCATGCTTGCTTATGTGTCTGTCTCAGGTGGTGAAAAAAAAAAAGCCCTGCAGTCAGAGTTTTTGTTACTCTGCAATAATGGCGCTCGCTATGAAAGAGATGAGTGACAGTCAGCAGTAACTGGCAGGTCAATAAGAATTAAGGCTGGGAAGAAAGAGAGAAAGTGGAGGTACAGAGCTCTTAAAAAAAGAAGCGGCTGATAGAGGAGGGGCTGTGGGCTAAAGCTCAGATAACGTTTCATTTTTTTAGGCCATCAAAAATAACTGTCCACCTCAGTCAGTCAAATAGAAACTGCTGCAAGTTTGCTCCTATTTCTGTTTCTCTCTTTCTCTGGTAAATATGACTCTGAGAGGATCAAGTACAAACACTCTGTCATACTCTCTTCCTTCGTTTCTCAACTGACAGCGTGCTAAGCCATAAGTAGGCACAGCAGGCCTGTCGTGCTTTAGCTCTCTTGACTTGCCGAAACAGTGTTTCATGGGGCTCTAATGGGAGCAATATTCAGTATTCTAAAGAGTTTAGAGGGTTCATTCCTCTATTATCACCTTTCCGACACCACACAGCACAAGAGCAGAAGTTTAAGGAAGGGATTTAAAATGAAAGCATTCTGAGTTAACTGGCTTCCTACTTGAGGCAGTAGCCTTGTGTCATGTCCAAACGCAAGGGGCACGTCAGTAATTTACACAATATTATTCAGAAGTCGTCTTATCATCAGGGTCTTCTTGTATTTGGCCGATACAGTGTATGTGCATGTAACTTTGTGGTTGTGTCTGCTTTCAACCATTATGTAACATACGTAACTGGCTAACACACACTACAAATTTATCCAGCCATCAAAGATTCCTCTTGTACATCTCAGTCTCTCCATGACCTTGTGTGATAATAATTCATGTCGTAGGACTGTTGCCCCCCCGGAACATTTTCCTCCATTAATTCTGATATGTACAGAGCTGTGGGCCTTACACAGTAAACGCTTCACACTTGCTATTGAACCTACATTGTTTTTCTTTCTGCTGCTTATCATAACCTTTCTACTGTGTTTTTTCTTCCAGCTGTCATCACTGTTATTATTTTTCTTTTCATTATCATGTTGTTCTTCACAGTTTCTTCTGTAGCTGTTCGTTTGAGGACCGAAATAACATCACCTTTTTTTTACAACTCTACAGTAGACATACATGTGTCTCTTCTTCTCTACACCCTCTTCTTTCTCCATTTGTCATTTCTCATCTTCCCTCCTTTGCTAGTGTCATCGGTCATGCACAAAAAAGGGAAAAAGTCTATCAAAGGCTTCATGATTCTATGAATGTTTTACATGTCCATTACTTTAAGATGACCAGTGAACTTGATGCCAAATTCAGCTACAGCCTTATTTTCACTATCCTTTTCTCTTCCCTCGGGCTGCTGCTCCCTCAATATCAGAGAAAGCACGGTGAGTATATTTCTGAAAGTGCACCCAAAACCATAAAACCTGAATACCCTTAGCTCACAGTGAAATCATAAACTATTTCAGGCTCGGTAACCCAAGTAATCAAAGCATTTACATAATATTTTTTAGGGGTGACACAGAGTACTCCAGGAATCTGAATAAAGTTTTCAGTATTTTCTTACAGCCATCAGAGGGTTCAACGTATAATTAATCCTTTTTTTGACTTTTTTTTTAAACTTCACATTAAGTTACATCATACTGCAAAATGCATATTCAGTATGAGTCACCTGCTGTGACTGGTAGGCAAAAAACATGAGCCTTGTCTTTATTAGCTGAAAGACAATTAATTAGTTGCATATCATTGTTCTGGAGGTTTCTTATAATGTTAATGTTAGGCCAGGGTGAGCCATGCAACTGCCATGCAAATGAAGGTGCAGATTATGCATTTAACCTATCACAGCTCTTGCATTTTAATGTACAGTTGCAAGTATTGAATTAAACATGATAGAATCGTAACATTTTGCTCCCTGTATAGCCAATAGAAATTCTTCTAAATTTGTTTAGCTCGAGATTATACCATTTTGATAAATATAAAATTTTACGTCACCAGAATTTCCTTCCACCCCATTTTTCCCACATACAGTAAAATCAAGGGTGGGGTGAATATTGTTGAAAGACTCTTCATTTACAGATTTTTTAAGCATTCATTTTGTGACTTTTTTTTTCTTAACAATATCTTAATCACCTTAATCAGATTTTTCAGACATTCAGAGCACAGCAGCTAGTCATCGTCAGTCTGCGAAATTATAACGTATGCTAATGTTAACTTAGCAGCCATCCATATGATTTTACGATTCCTTAAAACTTCTGATTTTCTTTGTCCAAAGGAAAACAGAATACGTTCATAATATGCCTGGTAGCATGTTTCATATCATTTTAACAACAAGTTTTTGGCACTAAACAGTTGTAGAGTCTTCACAGTTTTTGTTGGATGGTTGCTTGGTTTTTCCTCTTTTCATGGAGGTGACCCCCTTAAAAGGACTATTGAGCCCATTTGAACCCTTCCCTGTCTATCATGGCTCAAACACAGTACAACCGACCTTCTAGACATAAAGAAAACAATCAATAGACATGGTCAAGTGGTCACACACTCACATACAATTACCCTTTACCTCTCTGCTGTGCAGAATCTTTCATACATACCCAGACCCATAGATGACAGTTTAATTGCAAGATAGGCTAAGAAACATATGTAACTGGAAATACAGGGGTCTATTAGTGTATCCTTTGTAATGGATATCAGGAATAGAAAAGGGAATTAGGCCTAGGCCACGTTACTGACAGAGCATTAGAATAATCCCTGCTACTTAGGACAACAGTCAGATACTAAACACACCAAATCCAGTTCCCCTGCTCACAGAGCAAAAGCAAACTAATGAACAAGGTGCCTTTGCATATTCCCCATTATAATTGAAGTCAGACAGAGACCATTTACTTTTATGAAGCACTGTGAAGCACTGCAGCACCATTCATGTGCCTTACCAAACAAACACGTAAAGGAAAACAGCACTGGAACGGATGTGCACATTCACACAAGCATACACATCCACATGCTCTCTCTTTACTACAGCTTCAGTCCTACTCTTTGGTTCCTAACAAGGCTGGGAACATTCATTTTCTGAGTTGTTAAGTTCAAAACATAATGCTGGGATGAGTAGAAAATAAGATACAATACTATATAAGAGCCCGAGAGAAAAATAAATGCAGCTAAGAGAATAAAAGTAAAAGTTGACAAAGAATAGATCAAGCTAATCCCCCATCAGCACTGATGGTCCCCATACCTTAGTGTCATCCTTAATTTCTCCTGACCTCCCTGCCATTTCACTCCACACATTTTCATAATAATTTGCAGACTCTTCAATATCTGCCCTTGATGGGGGGGGTTACTGTCTATTTGCAGAGATTGAAAGGTCATTGAGAAATCCCCACAATGACCTTCCATTTGGAGGATATGAATATATCCCAAAGTACCCAGATAATGAGGCAAGGTCATGGAGGCACAGATTGAATGTCAAACCCAGGTGGCTAAACGGCAATATTGATACACTGGTTGATAGTTATATCAATATCGTCATCTGTAATTGGTGTGACTTGATGGACTGCATGTCAGTTAGAGGGTTTGCTGCTGCTTTCGCTGCCACTATATTATCTGTTAATAAAGTACAGATAATGATCTGTGATGGACAAAATCTATAGTTATGGAGGAGAAGAAGCACAGAAGGGAAAAGCAGGGAAACAGGGACCTTATTGCATCTTTCACATAATGTAACATTTAAGAAATGGATTATTGTTATGACAGGGTGTTGCATCGGGGCAGGAAGGAGGGGTGTTGAGGTGCTGCACCCCCTGACTTTTCTTTATTGTTTAACTGCAATTGCACTTAAAAAAATGTATATGATTAAAATATTTTTGTACTGTGATATTTTGGATTTAGTGTAAGACTATGAGCAGAGAGGACAGAGACTTTATTAATCAGTTTTGATTTAATCATTTTCAAAATATGCTTTAACATATCTGATTGGGATGACACACCCGCACAGAGGGAAATGATTTGTGTTACGCATGCAACAGGCACACGTGTATATTCAAAATGTCACAAAAGACAATTTTTGAGCTCTTCAAAAAACCTACAAAATCTCAGCTTTCTCGGACCGGTGCTGAGGTTTCGGCCCTGGCTTGGTGTCCATCGTTCATAACAGCAACAGCAGGCATAGCCTCAACAATATTTAGCTGACTTGCACCGCTAACCTTAGCCCCACAACTAAGACTGCCACCATGGTCATAGAACCAGCAGAAGATGGAACTGCTAACACATCGGTAAATGCATTTATCAAGCCTTTTCAGCCAAAAGAGTTTCCATCCATGCATTTTGGGACAGAAGGCTTTTCAAGATTATTTAACCAAAGGCTGGTTTTGGTGGAAATGGCTTCATTATGTGAAAAGCAAGATAAAGCCATGTGCTTCACATGTTACTCTTCTGTAGCAAAGAAGCTAATTAATAATGACCATTTAGGAGCTGAGAACGTTTGTGAAAGGGGACCTTTCAAATTGGCAAAAGGTGGTGGAAAAATTTAGAGAGCATGACCAATGTTTTCATCTTGAGGCTTTGAACAAGATAGCTGCATTAACAAGTAATAATCAATGCCCTGCTGTCAATGACAGTAGAACAAAACATCGTGGCAAAAGAGCAAAACACTTCTTGGATGGTTCTTGAGTTGGTTTCCGGGTAAATCAAATTTTTAGCCCATGAAGATCTACCTCTAAGAGGCCAGCGTCATTGTGACGGAGTATTATGGGCTCCACGTCTTTTAGCAGATGCATTAAGTGATATGCAGAGCATCGCATACTTCCTTGTGTGGGGTTCTTTGGATAAAATAAGTAGATATGAATTATCCTGTCTTTTTATTTCGATGGATTAGTTGTACCCCATTGAAATAAAACTGTTCTCAGTTCATACGTGAAGTGTATGAACTACATTGCAAACTAGATTCTCATTAGGAGAAAAAGTGAGAGCTGTCATGGGGTGAGTGTGCATCGGTAGATTCACGTATAGACTCATATCCAATATGAAATGGCTGCATAATAACCTGTTTAAGGGTCAGATCTCTTACTCCCATCCAAACATTGTGTCCCTCCCTCTTACTCTCCCTTTAGTTCTCATGTATTAGTTGTTGACTATGTTGTTGACTGTGTAGTTGATGTGGCTGCTTCATTACATACATACAGTATTTTGGTGTTCAAGTTTGCTATCGTAGTGTAAAACCTTTTAAAACTAGTGTAATACGCTGTAAATAATGAATGAAAAAGATTCATGCAAAAACCATGAATGCCTGCAGCATTTACTATGGCATCATTATATAGACTGACTTTCTCTCAACATCCGCCCTCTGACCGACCTCCGGGATCCCTGGGGCGGTCTATGGAAAATCACTAGAATGACAAGGAAAAAGAAAAGGTCTTATTCATTGCTAAATAGATTACACATTCATATTCTTTTCATTGTACTAAGCAGTCTGTAAAATTTGAATTTGAATTTAAACTTTTTTGGTTTTGAATTGTGGGCGCCTAAACCAAGCAATTCGAGGATATCACCTACAGGTTTGATGACTTGATTTTTCACAGTTTTCTCACATTTTATAAACCAAAAGATTAACTGATTCACCAAACCTGAAAGAGCTACAATAAAATCTTCAATCAAAAGCCTAATCAATAATGAAAACAATCGGCGGCCGAAACATACAAATACCCAGGTATGCAATACATACTCTCTAACACACAAACAAACATATCACTCACATTTGTTCCCTTCAAAAGATCACACACACATACTGTACTGTACATGCCTTCACACACATGCACACACATATGGATTTGTTCTTTTATAATGGCTTTGTGTCAGGCTATAACGGATGTCTCCTAACAGTGCCATTTATTCCCATCTCCAGATAGCCTACGTCTGCGCAAACAACAGCATGAAACAAAGGATGGAAAACAACACAGGGGGAGACAAAGACATCAATCTGCTACCAAACCAAACCACACCCAACTCACACACATATGCACTGCACAGACAGCCTAAGAGGGAGTATGGTGACATGGTTATTGAGGATTTTAACTCATACATAGTGATGGATTGATATGGGTGAAGGAAATTGAATAGTAGGTAAAGAAAAAATACCAACCACTTTTCACAAACACACGCAAACATTTTAGGTAAACCTACAATCAGTGCACGTAAAAACACACCTAAAAAGAGAGCGAAATAAAAACACACACAGCGAAAGCATAAGAAACATGAGCCCAGATCAGATTGGTCAGTTATCAGAGTGTCTGTGAGATGGAGCGGGTCCTCGGACATAAAGTCTGATACAGAGAGCCGATCTTTGATTGGAGCCAAAGCTCAATGGGGCTTCAGCATCGCCCCAGCCACAGGGGTCAAAGCACTGGATATTTGATCGAGGCACACTGTCATTTTATCTCACCTGTGTGTTTAAGTGAAGTGATGGAAAGATCACTTTCTCCCAAAACACAGAAACACATTCTCCCTGGTTGTATCTGGCTCATGTTGCAGAGATGAGAATGAAGTATTTTTATTTATATTTGTGACATTGCACTTAATATTATTCTTTTGTGTGGTTTCTCCACCTCACTGAAATGTGCTACATGAATGTTTACTGTTACTTTCATCCCCACACTGAGCATTTCACAAACACCCGCTCTGTTTTTTTGGTAAACTGTTGAATACTGTTTCAGTATTCAACACTCAAACACAGTAAACCACAGACAAACAGCAGTAGAACAAATAAAAACTGAAATACACAAGCCCAAATTTATGTATTGAACTATTACAACAACAATAAAGCCCGTTAACGTGAATAAGCTTAGTGAGCTAAAACCCTGCCTGGTGCCTGTGTGGCAGCCATTGATTAAAGGCCCCTGTTAGCATGTACAGCCCCTCATATGTTTCTGTTGTGTCATTGATAAGGCCTTTGTATTCACACTCGCTGAAGGGAGTAAGCTAATTAAAAACCAGTGGCAGCCAGATTCAAGAAACAAAGGAGTTGGTCCCACTGTCCCAGATTTGCATAAGCATTAATTGTTGTTCTTCTTTTCATCTTGAAGTGTGTACAGTAAGGCTTACACGCTCAAGGAGTGAATGGAAGTTTCTGCGGTTTTATTACACAAGTGTGAATCTGCTTTCCCTCTTTCCTGTAGGCACTGATCAATCTAACCATGTTAAAGCAGTCATTGTGAGTACTGCAGCTACTAGAGCCATTAAAGTTATTAAAGTAAAGGAGTAAAATACAACTTAACACTGCGAGTAATATTTGTTCTACACAAAAATGAGTAAGAGCAATAGAAATTAGATATTTTGTGATAACAGATACGGTACTTTTTCGAAATTTTTAATCATGTACGTCAATCGAAGGGGGGCAGTACTAAAATTCTTGGGTCCAAATACTCTGCCTCAAAGCTCTGTTATAACACGGAGCTACTGTTTTAAACAGAAAATGAGTGCACAGGCAGCAATTACTATTAAGAGTCACAAGTTGAAAACGGGGCTGAGAAAAGGGGAAAGAGTGAAACAAAGAGAAAAGATAAAAATGTCACAAACAATTAAAATCTTGGAGAGCATTTTTATTTGTAAGTAGTGTTTCCGCTGCATTAACCTCTGACTCACACTAGCCTAATGGGGTGTTTACACAGAAAGCGTTTTAGGCATATTCACATTTAGCTACAGTCATCCGTCTCATGTACGTCTGAGAAAACAGATACACTCCTATTTTCAATCAAACCAGCTGTTTAGACGGGCCATGGTAACGGCTTGCGGTTGTACTCATACAACAGGCCTTTAACAACAACTCCAAGAGTATTTTCTTAATACAAGTCAATTTTCTTCCATTTTACACGTGCGGCTAAAGTGATTGTGAGTGCTGCCAAAACACAGGTGAGTTACAAAATCAATACTGTGCCTAAATGCCTCCTTTGTCGACACATACAGAGCACTGAAGCTACTGCTGCTCTGAGGAACTGCAACCATGAGTCTGAGGGAAAGTGGTGTCTGCTGCCCTGTTATATTAAGACCACAAGATCAGTGAATGAATGTCCATCAAATGCATTGTCTTCAAAGTAAAAGCTACCAATACATGTAACATTTTGTTAATTCTATACAAAATATGTGAATATAGAAAGGGTCAATTGAAAGTAAGTAGAATTTAGGTCTGGAATCATTTGGCATTATTTCTTTGTCTCCTGTTTTACGGTCTCTTTTTGCAAGTTAGTACATTAAAGGCTTGTGTGTATCCCGGAGGCCTTAAAAAGGGGCTTTCTTCTCTACCATCTTCTGATTGACTGCTATGTTTCTTGGTGCATTTCAATTAACTATCAATCAGGGAAATTGTGTTACACAACCCACCTGCATGCTTGTGCTTATACATGTGCGCATGTGAATTGAGCCCATAATGGCCAAAAACTCCTCACAGATTTCACTAAAAAGTACTTGAATCACCTGCTTTCACAGTGAAGTATTCAAGGTGAAAATAAGAATAGCTGAGACAGGATAAGAATAAGGGTAAGAAAAGGGGAATTACTATACAAATCTCAACATTTGGTTAGGTCACTCAATTACTTACATGAATCTACAACCTAATCAACATTTTTACATATACATTTGGGCCATTTTGTTATATGGGACAGCAAAATCTTTACTCATTGCTCCTTAATTGTCAGTATTTAGGGAAATAAGAAATAATGTTGCATTAAACAGTCATCTGGTTTTAATCTGACAGGCAGACATATGCTTGCCACTCTAATTAAACCGCAAGCAGCAGGGCATGAGTGTGCAGCCAAGTGTGAGCGCGGAGGGGACTTCAGCAGGCTAGAGAGGTGAAAGAGCCATTTTCTTCCCTTACAGCCCCTCCATCCCCTCTCCCTCTGCCAAACTGGGAAGCCACTTATTAGAAGATCCTGAGCTGTCAGCAGAATCACACAGTGTGGGCACACATTCTGTCGCAGCAGTCAAACACCCTCACACTCTCCAAGTACAAGTACTCTTTCTCTTCCATACACCTCCATGTGTAAACAAGTCTAGGAACAGGGTTCTGTCGCTATGCTTATCTACTTATCTTACAATCTATCTTACTCTAAGGGTTCTGCTCTATAACATTAACTCCAAAGATGCAATTATGAGTGGGTAGCACAGAAGATTGCGTCATGCAGGGATCAAGAGACATGTTGGTCGGCAGAGAGGAAGAGACTGTGTTGAAAAGACTGGGATACCGTGGTTTGTAAGAGTAGCAAACAGCAGTCAGGTGCAACATGCTGAGCAGAACATACTCCAGTCATCTCAACCACCTCATGCAAGATAGCAGCAATGAAAGAAACAGAACTCTGCTTATAGGAAAAGATACAGACCTTCCTTTTAAGATGTAGCATGCAAATCTAAAGCTATCTTAGTGAAGCGTTTCATTCAATAATGCCACAGAGCAACTTCCGAGCAAAAAATACAGGTACAGACCTCCAGCCTTGTAGCCACAGTTCAAATCTGTTGGAATCTAAGATGCTTTTTTTCTTTTTTTTAAATTAACTACATTACTATTTTTGGCAGACCCACAGGAACAAAGGGGATCACGCATGCAGCTGCAGCTGCCACACCTGAGTGAACACGCACTGACATTTTAATTCGTCTACTAATTCCTGACTGTACTCATCAAGGCAAAACAAAGTAATTCTCAGGGAAATAAAAGAAAATAAAAGATTGATTTTAAAGAAAATTCTCTCCAAGCATGGTTATAAAAATGACAAAAAAGTATGACGTTAAATGATTTGCGTGTACTGAAATTTCAAACACTTTTTGTTTGCAAAGGCTTGAGGGGCACAAATTACAGAAGTTGCCTAAAGCCCCTTTGAAGCACAGTATCACTCTTCATCTCCCTTTTCCTTTCTTTGTTCCCATCTTTACGCAGCAAGCTTGGCTCAATCTTTCCTTACTGTCTCGTTCACTTTGAGGAGAAAGTATTTGCTATTATTTGTGTAAAAATAACCAAGACAAAAACAAACTTGACAATTATCTTTTGTGCACACTACGTTGCTTTTTCCCCCCGACAATCATGAAGCTCACAGCCTCCTCCAGAAAAGAATACCTAAGATCACCGTACAAACTTTGTCATATCAATGAATTTGCATTTACAACATCGACATTAGCAAAGACCGCAGTAGATCTCAAGTTTTGGGGGGGGGGTTGGACATTGCAAAGCATATACAGTACATTTCCTGTGTAAATGTACTTAGTCACATTCCACCACTGCTGCTCGATCTGTCAGCGTCCTACTAAACCTAAAGCATAAGTAAAGATGTCTTCCAAAATGAGCCACAGAGGACAAGAGTATGGGGATAGATATATTGGTTTGTGTGTTGGACGGAGCCCCTTCAGAGCTGCTTGATCATGCAGTCAGTGGGAATTGCCCAAAACTGGGGCTGATTTAGTGGCCCATAGCTTTCTGGTGTTAGAGTTCAGCATCACATCATTACTTCTTTAAACCTAACATTGATTTGTTTAGTGGAGTAACAGGCCTTGTTGTGGTCCACAAGGGAATGAAATAAACACTAGGAGAGAATGCAGTCAACTGTACCTCCCATGGACACTGCACTCCGAGGTGGTAGGATTGAATGAAATGGGGACTGACAAAAAGTCAGGAGGAATAACCACCGGGAGCTGCTGTCACAGGGGCAATATATTCTTCAAATTCCTTTTTCCCACATGTATAATACCACAACTTTTACAAGCATTTTTTCTGGTAGTTCTCCATGTGACATGGGAGCTGATTTTACACTGTGGCATTTATTTATTTATTTATTCATTCATTTATTTATTGGCCCCATGCTTGGCATAATTTCCAGAAATCTTTCACCATTGCTATAGGCAATAGTGGGCAAAGAGCAGAAGCCTTCCTCGAAAATGTATATATATGAATCATTTACATTGAGTGAGCCAACACAAAAGATTCTGGTTATTTATTGAAGGGGAGTCTGACATCTCATAGCATCTTAATGTGACTGTACCACAAGGTATTTTAAAGCAGTAGCTCAAATGTGAACTAGTAAATCTGATAGCCTCTTGCAGCAAGAACGCTGTGAAAATTAGTCTTATTTAGAGCTGAATATGAAGCGTACTTCAATGATCAGCATGTAAATGCAATGTCAGCTGGGCTTTAACTACATTACTAAGAAAAAGGAGTACCAAGTGTCACACAAGCCCTGACTATTTACCTAGACCAGTCTTGGAAATGTGGGATACCCCTCTGTGAATGATGAAAAACCACTAGATAAGCCACACAGATAAGAGCGTGGAAATGTTCCTTGCTCAGTCTGAAAGAAGCTAAGGACAAAGAACACTCACATTAAATGACAGGTGCATCAGTCATGTAGATTATTGACAGTGGCCATATTGAATACTAAAGCCTCAGTGCTTTTATCAAGTCCTCTTCCGACCCCCCTACCCCAGCGTCCCTGGTCATCCTTCCAGTGTGAGCGGATGAAAGGCGTGTCCAATCAGCTCATGGTATAATCATTCCAGAGCACCATGGAAAACGGATTGAGGGTTTACGGATGGCAGAGTGTGGGAATGGTGGAGGTGTGCGGTGGAGGATGCTGGGTATGTGTGTGAAAGGAATAAGCAGCATTGCATGCAGGTTCCGTTCCCTGGACAATGGCAATCAATATATCATTAAAATTATAACAGGAAGGGGAACAAGATGTCACAACCATCTGAAACTGGTTATGGCATTAATCCATTTGAGAAGGCTTATTCCTAGCACACAACTAAAAACACAGCAGATTCAATAGAACAACATGGATGCCCTCACAGCAGAGTAAATGGTACAAATGATATTGTTGTTATTTATTCTTTTAGAGACTTCCTTTCACTGTCAGTTGACGTTATAGCCAGCAGAAGATGAACACACATTGCAGAATGAAGAACCCAAATTTAATCCATTTCCCACCGTGTTTTTTTCTGTTCTGAGCATATTTGTTAGCCTGAAAATTTACGTTACTGTAATATAATGTCACCCTGGTAGCAGCATTATCATTTTGTATCCAAAATCCTTTCAAAATACAGAGATATTGTGATCGATAGCTCCTCTGTGTATGTTCCTTTAGTTTTCAATACAGTACCAAAGGCTACAATACTAAACCTAGTAGTTCACACTGTGGAAACATTTAACAGATGAACATCTCGGACAACGTGAACAAAATCATGGGGTGTGATCCCAGTAAGACAGTTGGAACATTTGTTTTTAACGTAGCAAAGCACCTGAAGGTAAACATGAACTGTATAGCTGGTGCACAATAAATGATCAGTGATTCACCCTGGACTGTTTTTGAGGGGGTAAAATGGGAACGACGTCCAATGGCCCATAGAAAGCTAATACTGTTGACAGCTAAAGTCTCACTTTGGCTAATAAAATACGAGGCCAGTGGTCACAGAGTCACAATGGGTACAGAGTCATCTAGTGGGGTGTTCCAACGAATTGTGATTTTCACAGCCAACGCTACACGATTTTGCATGCAGTGTGACAAAACGGTGCAGTACAATCGGGAGATATTCTTGGGGAATTTATCCAATTTTGTCATAGAAAGTTAACAAAGTTACATAATGAAATAGGGGCCAAGCCCCTTGAACTTTTACACACAAGACACAAATTTATACTCCAAAACTCCCACAGCTCAGAATATGATCTCCAATATCCTACGGTGATAATGTTAACTTGTTTTTTATCTAAGATTTGTAAGGTTTGTTTAAACAAGGCCAAAAGTGGTATAATATCTGTCTCTTCAGTCCATCTACAGCATGAAGTACAAAGGACATGTGGGAAAGGATCATAGCATGTGTAAATATCCTGGCTGTATCCATAGAATGCAAGATTCCAATATGTATAGAATTCTCTCAGGTTCTAATTAATAGGTTTTATTAATTGATGTTTCCAAAAATCAGGATTCGGATACTTTATTCAGCCAAGATTTTTAGGTTAAGTAATTATGCTAATCTTTTCTCCCTGTTGACGATGTCAACATGAGGAGCTTGTAAATAGGTTTTAGGAAAGGACACCCTTTTGTCTTGCCAATGTTCAAATTAAGTACGGATATGGAGGGTTTTAAAATGACACTCACTGTCAGACAACCACTGCTTGTTTGTTTGCACACAGACTAACCATTCTATTGGTCTTTTTGAACAGCAAAAAATACACAATACGGTAGCAATCTTTTCAAAATCTCACAACAAAAGAAAGTGGTCATACAGACGCTGAAAAACCCCTGAAAAACTCTAAAAGTATGATGTCTGTTTTCTGCATCAATTCTGCCCTTAATTTTAAGGGGGGGCACATGGATGTAAGCGGATGTGGTGTCGGAAAATTTTATGTTTTAAGGGTAATTGACACAGTAACACACACTGTTTCACTTTAAAGCTGCATTAATCAATATGTTTATATAAACACTGTGTCCAATATGAGTAGCGGCGTTCGTATTGACCAGCCCTCATGAATCATCACCTAAACCCTGCAGTTCCCCCCAGCTCCAAAATTTTACCGTCTTTTAGCTCTTTTTTTTTTTTCAAACCCTCCACTTTACTGTTTCTGCTGAGACTCATCTCTCTCGCTCTCTCTATATATTGTTTACTTGTAAACTATTCCCAAGTGCCTTTGTTGGTATTCTATAGCCAACAAGGTAAAGAGACAAGGCACTTTTACTTTTATTCACAGTGACGCAAAGTCTTTACAGGGTGGTGCTGGAGGCAAAACATAATGCCTTTTAAAATTGAATGCTGCAAGTCAAAAACCTGTTAGTATCAGTGTCTATAGGTAAAGGCACTAGTCTGTGGTGGAGAGAAGAGAGACTTAAAGGGCATAAATGAAACAGGATCTTAACGATAATGGCTCTACTCTTGGATACAGCATCCACTATGATGTAAGAACAAGCTAGTCTCCTTTCTCCAAACTACCTTGCCTTTCTCTCCCTGTCTTTGCTGCCTGGGTTTAATAGCAGTTGGTGTGTGCTGCTAGGTTGTGCTGTCTGGTAAACAAGCCAGCAGCCACTCCTACCTGGCTCTGGAGCACTCCATTAGGGGACCGAGTGCACTCTGTTTTTAACACACTGGATGCACAAATATAATAAAGCTCCATGCAACGGTTTAGGATCTAGCAGCGGTCTGTGATGAAATGGAGGAGATTGAAGATGTATGTGCCCAGCTATTGGGACAGACAGAGATCCCTCCTCACCAAATTACCTCCATCTTATTCACCCATGCGTAACACTAAACATATATGGCTAAACACATACCCATGGGAGCACACGTACTACACAAACACACTCAGAGTTGCACGGAAACCATTCGACGTCATGTTCTATGACTGATTATACCATTGAGCAATTTCATGCTTCCTGGCATCATATGGAAGAAAAAAACTCCCAGAAAATAAAAGCCAAATTGACCATATAAAAATGGGTAAACCACAGGAACGGTAACAAAGCTCCATAATAAGGTTTAGGATGAGCACAGACCAGGGATAAGTAAGTAAGTACAGACGTGTAATATATCTCCCAGAGAGGACTGATTGCTACACAGTTCTGGTACAGAGAAGAAAATTAAAAACAAAAAATTAACAATCTCATCAGTCCTTTATACGTTAACGCTATTTTAAACTATACATGGTCAAATTACGTTAAAAAAGTAGCCTCCCTGTTGGGCATTCCATTAACTCACGTGTTTTTTTTTCTGCTTGACATTTTGAGGGCTGACAAAGTTTCACACCTTTAAGCACTGCAGAGTGTGTAAAGCATTGTACTTCCTCCAGTTAAAAAAAAAGAAAAAAAAGAAACAGAATTAAATGGAAATGCTTGCACTATGTAGGGCGTTTTATGTGTGAACAAGTCCAACCTTACCACCTGCTTACATACTTCACACATCAACAATCCACATCTGCTAGATGAGTGTGCCAACGTAATCCACACCCTCGCATCTGCCCCTGCACATGTTACATGCTGCACAGTCTTTCTCACTTTCGCCTCATCCTTGGCTCTACCTCTAACAATTTTTTCCCTCTTTTTGTCTTTTTTGTCATTACAGCAAAGTAACAATATAGGTTTTGGGACTTTGATCTCTCTGTAACGCTACCTGCAGATCATCCAACGTACTCCATAGCCCAGATATTTAGATATTATTATTTAGATATGCTTCTGTAAGGCTACTTTTTTCTCTGATCGCAGACATAAATGTGAACCCTAACTGCTCTGTCAGATCTGGGGCTGCATCTCTCTACGGATATGAGAAAAAATAACAGCAGAATGACAGCGATGACAAACTAACTCATACCTTTTTTCTAGCGTGGGGTGAAAGAAAACGTCAGATGATGTTGCCTAAAGCCGCTGAGCAAAATCATTAAGGGGATTCATTTCCCCATGAGTGAAAACAGCTTCAAGCTGTGAGTAACACAACAACAGTCTCACAGAATCCCAGTGTTAATCCACTACCACATTTGACATAGTGTTTGTCTCAGTGCCTCTTTGATCCAACATCACACAGGGGAAGGTGATAGATATTCCATGCAAGGGTAAACAGTACACCATCACTCTGATGGGCATTCAGCTCAGCACCACGAAGGGGTTCTAGTCACGTTTGGAGCGGAAGACAAACGACATCACAGAGAGGTGTTGTGTTTGTGATCGATGGTTCCAGTTGCAAAACCAATGGATTCCCCTGCACGGCGTAGCAGACACTAGTAATTCTCTTGCTTTCATTTGTGTCACTTGTTCACTCGCCGAGGATAACAAATTTTCAATAACACCTGTGGTTACCTGCACACGTACTTCTAATTAGTCTATCTACAGCTGCGGCCTCATCTTTAACTCTGTGATTTGTGACTTGCGAGAAAATGTGGCGGTGTTGAAAAAATTGGTGCATATACACTCATACACCTGTGCATGCTCGCAGGTACACGCCGAGCACAGCCTCATTGCAGAAATTGATTTGACAAGGAGCGGGCTGTCCCAGATGAGAGTGGTGGTGTTTGAGCACAGCAGGCGCACAGCACGGGCAAGGACAGCTGTAAATCAATGGCACAGAGCTTCATGGTATTATCAAATCCTACTCTACCAGAAATGTACATGGCAGACCAGGGGTGGCTCGCTCACGCGCACACACACGCACACGCACACACACGCACACACACGCACACACACACGCACACACACGCACACACACACACACGCACACACACACACGCACACACACACACACACACACACTATCTCCCGTGCAGACAA
The DNA here is from genome assembly GCA_016859345.1 of Istiophorus platypterus. NCBI lineage: Eukaryota > Metazoa > Chordata > Actinopteri > Istiophoriformes > Istiophoridae > Istiophorus > Istiophorus platypterus. Next base: position 7,978,583 of record CM029127.1, read on the forward strand.
ACAGGCCCTTAGTGTTTGTAAAAGCCATACATGAGGATATTCCAAGACTGGGATAGGGAAAAACAAACAGCAACAAAAAAAAAATCATGATATTATGCATATCTTTTCTTTTTGTATTCCGCGATAGTCCTACTACCAACCGCCACCTACATATGGAAACAGGAAGAGTGCTTTCTAATAATTCATACAGAGTGTTATTTTTAGATGCAGGTAGTGTGTGGATTCAGAAAATGACACACTCGTATCATTTATTCAATCAATGACCCACTGATTGTTAGTGGATGTGACCTTCAGTGGATGTGAGGATGCCTGACAATGTGCACAGGTGGGATCACTCCTTGGGATCCTCTCTGCATTTCTCTTGAACTGACGTGTTGCAACATGTATCATAGTACACATAGGTTTTACCTTTCTTTTACTTTAAATTACCAAACTTAGTGGTTTATGGCTACAAATTTAGCTCTTACAATAATCAGAATGTTTTGCCCCCTGCTATTACCATGCTAACAATAATAGTAGGATAACAGAATAGATCACTACAGCACTCTATTGAGTAACTTTGATGTATGAGGTTTTGCTGCTTATCATAGAAACTGATCTTGACTCTCTGTATACACTGCATTCAGAAAATATTCTGATCCCTTCCTTTTTTCACATTATCTTATGATGCAGCCTTTAGCTGAAATCATTCAAATTCATTTTTCTCTCATCAACCTACACTGAATACTCTGTAATGACATTGTAAAAACTGAGAGATTAGAGAAATGTTTGCAAATTTATTAAAAAGGAAAAGCTGAAAAATCGCATTGACATAAGTATTCAGACCCTTTGCTCAGTACATAGTTGTAGCACATTGACCCAACAAACTTTGTTCACCTGGATTTTGGGACTTTCTTCATTACTTCTCTGCAGATCCTCTTTGGCTCTGTCAGGTTGGATGGGGACTGTTGGTGGACAGTCGTTTTCAGGTGTCTCCAGAGGTTTTCAACTGGGTTCAATTCAGGGCTCTGGCTGGGCTATTCAAGAACATTCAGAGTTGTCCCTAAACCACCCCGTGCTGTCTTGACTGTGTGCTTAAGGCCATTGTCCTGTTGGATGGTAAACTTTCAGCCCAGTCTAAGGTCCTCTGTACTGATCCATTCAGTTTCCCCTAAACCCTGACCAGTCTCTCAGTCTCTGCTGCTGAAAAACATCTCAGAGACAGTTAAGGGAAATGGGAGGCCCTTGAACTAAATTTGACATGGCAAAACAAAGGATCAAATTATTTAGGCCGATATGATATTTCAATTTTTCCTTTTCAATACATTTGCAATATATTTTACTTTGTCATATGGAATGTTGGATGTAGATTAATGAGGGGAATTGAATTTAAATGATTTTAGCACAAGGCTGCAACATAAAAAAAATTTGAAAAATGTCAAGGGGTCCAAAAATTTTCTGAATTTGATATTTAACCAAGATGCCCCTTCAGTCATCTGATAATTCCCAAAGTACCTTTTTTCTTCCTTTTAAGTGGCAATCTCAAAGAATCTCATTAAAATATATGTTTGTTTAGTCACTATCTATTGCCAAGTTAGATTACATAGTGATGATTGAGCCTGTGGCCCACTGATGAAAGTATTGCAATATTTATATATTTTAAGGCAATAGTCTCCCAGTGCTCTTGTCCAACTTAATTCTCATTGTTTGGATAATCGCCAGTGTCCCTTTCATAAGAAGAAAAGTGCTAAATCATTAGCATTCCAGGATTAGTCCAATGTTAACTGTAGCATGAGAAACAGACCAAATAAACAAATGAAGACTGCTAGGTCCGACTTATTTAACATTTACTGAACCTTTACTGAATGTAAACCCGGAGTCAGCTCCAAACTAATTGACACTTTTTCAAAGAAGTCATCAGTGTGTGAACTTTGTAAACAGTGGTTTGCATAATCACAGGTCAACAGCAGACAAGGCATAACATCTAAAACCGTAGGCTACTTGTCTGTATTAGGATGCTTCATCAACTTTCATGTTTAACCCTCAGATTTTTAAATAATAAAAATGATAAAAACATGTTAAAAAAAAAAAAAAAAACAACATGCTGACATTATGTTTGACTTAAAGATTTTCCCTGTCAGCCATTGGTTTCAATTCACTGACACACTGACATCGAAGTTTTGAGAGTCAGATGCTATGAGGCACAGAAACCATGTGCTACAGAGTTGAAAAATCCTGCCCTAAAGCCAGATAGAGATGACAAACATTTGACAGTGCGAAACAAGGGGATATGAACATGGTTGTTTTCAGAAATGTCTCTGCTAACAAATGTATTATTGATGCATAATGCTAACATACCTTTGAGGTACATACCTTTATCTGCCAATACTGGTACAATACCGATGTCAGAGCTCTTTTTTTTTCGTTAGTATTATATTCATTACTATTGTTGTTGTTTTGTAATATTATGTGTAAGGTTATATGAGACTGTAGTAAACCAAGCATTACTTTTCTTACTTAAAGGACAAATTAATAAAAAAAATACACTAAATTTAATTGTATGTATTATATTTAAGGTTTTCAAAATGAGTATTTGAAAGAACTGTGTAGAGAAATAAATATCTATACTATCAGAAGAATGTTAATCCAGTAGTAACAACTGTTAAGAACCTACAGTATTATTGAAATCCAAGGGAATGTGATGAAAATGGACCTGGATTAACCGAAGTGCCTGGAAAACACCAACTGGTGACCCGGGGCTTTAAAAATCTCACTTAAGAAACATTTGCAGTTCTTTTTGATGAAAAACAAACATTTCTGCTTTTTTATCTCCTACTGTCAGTCATTCTGCTCTTTCCATTCACAAAGCTTAAATTAGCACTGAACAGACTTTCACTTTCAACCCTGGTTGAAGGGGCACTGAGGAATTTAACCTCAACGGAAGCAAGGATAGGAAAACAAGCATGGCTGTTTCCCCAGTGCTACAAAGGGCTGTGACATGAAAAATTGTTGTTTTCTTTCAAATATACTTGCATTTGGAAAACAGCACCTGTTTTGGTACTGCCCGATTCAGGTTTGCCTCGCACCTCCAGAATGTTGTCGTACAGACTAGTCAAGCTGCTCTTCCTTTTGCTTGCGATTGACCAGCTGCCTCCATGCGAGGCCCCTTTTCTTCTGCCTCTGTTGCCAGTGACGCTGGTGCTCGAGTCGATGACCTGTGCGGTGCTTCCTTCATCCTCTCAATCTCTCGTGTCAGGGTTGCCTTGGCATGCCGGACAGTGTCTTCATCCGTAAAGCATCTGACACGAAAAATAAGATAGGCTGAGTACAACTCTATTGTAGCCAAGACATGGCAGCACCAATTAATGGTGTGAAAATAAATAAACATGTTGTCAAGGCTCTGTGACAACTGGCTGGCAGGCTGGAGTGGCATGGGCCACGTCAGCCTGCCAGCCAGCTCTCTCACTCCTCTGCTTGCCTGCCCTCTGCTTCACCCTGCTCCTCATTTCTACCACTACCACCAACTACCGCCTCCTCCCTACAACCTCTGTGTTTCTGCATGTGGGTCCGAAAACGAGAAAGCCTAAACATATGTTACACTGAAATTGTAAATTCAATCTCTCTCACCCTCACTGACCCCCCTCTTTCTTCCTCTCCCTCTCCCTCTCTTTCTCTCTCTGAAAACTTATTGATTAGGATAATCCCTTGCAATGAGTGTAATCATTAGTATAAAGCATACTCAACGACTATTCGACTGTCTTACAAAAAACAAAGATATCGACATTAACAAACACAAAGTATTAGATGAATAAATGAGTAATAATTAATAATTACAACCACTAGATGGTCATAGAGGCCAAAGAGATACACAAACATACACACACATTTTGACAAATGACTGCAAGTTTACAAATTTCATTGTTAGACTAGAAATAAACGTAGTTTTGGTTTTGCGAGATTTCACATTTACCACTTAAAAACTTAACCAACATTAGAGCATTGATAAAAAAAAATCAGTCTCACCTGTCTTTGTAACGAGGATCCAGTAAAGTGGCAAACAAGAAAAGGGGATCTCCTTCGATGCTGCTGAGTCGTCTGTCAGAAGCTTGCCAGAGTGTACTCTTCATTGTTCTGATTCTGTCGTCAGTACTATTCAACCAAGGCAAGCGGGAGTTTCAAGGCAGTGATGGCCGGGGTTACATCGGCTGTAGAGGAGGTTAATGCCTTGAAGGCTAATGTGTAATAATGCCAACCTGTCTGCTGAAAGCATTGCAGGCAGGTTGTGATCAGCAGCACTGGTGTAGAGGACTTTCTTCTATTGAAGAAGGCTCACGAGCATATAAAAGGAGCTGTTCCATCTTGTCTAAACATGTTTTTGTAGACGATTTGTGGACACCTACAGTACAGTTTGGATGTCTTCCAAACTACCCTGTCCAAGCTGCGAATCTTTAAAATATCCCACACTCTGCCTTGCATTTGTTATGGCATCGCTAGCATTGAATTGTGAATGAATCCTCCATGCACAACGAGCTGCAACGTGTGATTAAAGTAGCCCAAGACAGGGACTGCCATCTTCTTCATCACCTTCTTCATGTTACTCGCATTGTTACGCAGAATCACATGTACTTTAGCCAGTGCAATCTTCCAGTCACAGCAGCAGCAGCGGCTGTTTGACTCCTTCACTTGTCCAACTGAAGCTCCACCACCTCTGTTGAGCATAAGTATCCAAGTTCAGCAAGTGCTCAGTGAGACTTATGAGAGACACTGGGCCCACATTCAAATATCAGTTGTAAATCTGGATGGATTTAACATGTTTTAACTTCTCTGTAAACTGTAATGATACTCAGTGATATAGCTCTGGTACAGCAGTCTCTGATATATATTTCCTGGAAGGCAAGTTACACCCTTTGAGTGTTCCAACAGGCTGCAAAGTCCGACATTTTCCAGAGCAGATAGTGGTTGATCAATTTGTATAATGACATTGAGCAACTTCTCTGTAATCTCCCCTACCCTTCATGTGGTTTGCTGGAAGTTTACCATGCCTCTTGAATCACTCAGTGAGTGTCTGATGCTTGAAGTAGTCCCTTTGTTTTTTTTGGCAAGCATGCACTCATGCTGTTCTTTCGCATCATATTCTTGCGGATATTTGATTAAATCTGTAGTGTATGATGCAGCCCAACTTCCACCTCTCAGAGTGTTGACTTTACACAACTTACAAGTTGCTGTCTTGTTGTCATGTTACTTTTCTGTGCTTTGAGACTAAAATATCTCAAACTATTGAAATGTCGAGTTGATGGCTAACTGTTAATATTCATAGCTCATTCATTGAAGACAAATGGTTCAGTTCATTGAATCCAAAAAAAGGTGGCTATTGGATAAGAGTATAACTATTCAGTTACTGATTAATTGATCAATTTCTGCTATAACAGCTTGGCCATGGGCTTAAAATTGGATTTTTTTCTTATGATTTATTGATTTGTTTTTTATACTAGGGAATTTGTATCAGTCATTCAGTCAGTCAGATATTTTAATAGTGAACCTGATACCAATACTGGATTGGATCAGCTCCAACTCTAAACTGATCTATGGCTTCCAGGACTAACACTATCGGATATTATCCATTTTTTTAACGAATGTTTTCCTCTGACATCTTTCAGTGTTTCCATGGACAGCAGTGCAACCAAAGATGCTGTTAGTGGTGGACCTGTCTGGCATCATACATGCTGGAAACATGCTTTAATGCTCCCAGAGGGGTCCTGCTGCAATGTACTGTGAGAAGGAAAAATACAAGGCTAATAATACTTTCGCAAGCTGTAGCCTCTTTTCTAAACAAAAGATCTTGTCAACATTACATTATTCACTAAGTACACACATATCATGTACAGGGTTCACATGTTCACACATACAGTATATGTAAGGCTTCTCAAAGCTCAGCAGTGCAGCAGAGTGAAAATAATGTAGGAAATGGAACACATCCAGCTTTTGGCTCACTTGAAACCCATCTTTGAGCTAAAATGTTTCATATAAATGATTACTTCCATTTTCAATTAACTAGCAGTGCCAAGATTGAAAACCTGCCATTGTCAGACCACTTTTAAGATATAACATAAGTATGATAAGAAAAAGGAAATGTAGCTGGACAGTGGTATCTGGCAGAGAAACATGAGTGACATGATTACAAAAAGTTTAACTTCATGGGAGTAAAGTTGGATGATTAGCATCATGGCAAAATTGGAAGACACCACAAACATAGAGTTTGCCATTTTAATTAAAGCAGACAGCCTAACATGAGCCACTGAAGATATCTTATTCCCAGAGCACTTCAATGTTTCTTCTAAATTTGACTCCTGGATCAGAGCTAAAATGGCCAATATCAATAACTATGTGCTAACAGAACAGCTGTGTTGCTGGCAGTGGTAAGAGGAAAAAAGGGGGAAGATTGGTTTCTGTTTTACACTGTGAAACGACTGACATGAGCTGATAAAAGCTGACAGACATTTGAAATAATTTGTTAGACTGATACAAACTCAAAACTGACTAGTAAGCTAGCGAGTTATCATGAGCATCACCTATCACCTCTGCAGGCGCAGCGTAAACACAACCCCGCCATCCCAGTTACTCAGTGTATTCGCTCATTATGTGAATGCTCCTGAAATTAAGCAGGGTTTTTCATGCCATTATAAGATATTATATATATACACATACATATACATATACACATATACATATACATACATATACACACACATATACATACATATACACACACATATACATATATATACACAAACACATATACATATATATACACAAACACATATACATATATACACAAACACATATACATATACATATATATATATATATACACACACATATACATATATACACATATAAATATATATATATACACATACACATATACATATATATATATACACATATATATATAGAGAGAGAGGGAGAGAAATATTTCTTTTTACCAAACATGTTCATTAATAACAAAAAAAGATATTCTTTTTGAATGGAGAAAGTATCAGTATAACTATAGTCTTTTCCATTATGAGTTATTTGTTGTCTTGTAATGTAGTGAGGCTACTGAGTGTTTTCTGGTCCCTCCATAGCAAGTCTTCCAGAGTTAATCAGCCTTAAAAGTGTTTGCTTTGTCCGATCTAACCTGCAGGAGTTTCTGAAGTTACTCGTAAAACATGATCTGCTGTCACAGAGTGTATAAATTTGTGAGAACTGGAAATGAGTTTCTAGTGTCTTACACACTCTTTTACGTATCCCGAATGACAGGCAGACACAGAGGCCCAGTAAAGAGACTGACAGGGCAGGTAAAAACTTTATGGATTTTTTTACGGTCCACCGGCCCACTGATTCGGCAGCTCACCAGGATTTGTCCCGGTATTCCTGATGGCCGTCCGACTGAGCCAGGGAGAAAATCTGTCAAACAGCTAAGAATTATGTCTGTCACAGATGATAAGTTAAAAAAGACTGAGATACAGTCAGAGAAAACAATTATGCAGGAGGATTGAGAGTGAGAAAGGAATGGACTCGCTACAGTAACTCAGTCAGCTGACTGGTGGCCATTGGGAAAATGAGCTGTCTACTGACGTCCAACCAAACAAAAATTTTAGTGAGCAGACAAACCTGACATTGTCGGATGGCTATTGGAGAATGAGAAAATTGCAGTTAAGATCCATTCCCTATAAGTCTTGTCTTCACCAAAGCTATTTGTTATGGGACACAGAGTGATCACTTACAAAAGGATTACCCCAGGAAATAGCACTTGCTTGATCAGTGAGCATATTAATGTCTGAGTATATTGTAAAATATTTATTTATTTTTAGAAATACTATAATTACATTGGTCCAAAATGATGTGAAAATCCTTATTTTGACAATGCCAAATGCCCAAATGCCTCAAACAAGATCTGTGGCTTCTTTAGTCTTCTTTAGTCATCTCTAGTCCCTCCCGTCTCCTCTTTCATTATGCTGTTTTAAAAATGTGACTTGCAGCCTTATTTCCACCTGTAAAGGTATGCTGTGCAGCTGAAATATTTAGGAGCTTATATTTATTCATTACCTTATGAACTGTCTACTTAGCGGAGCAGGGATACCTTTTTTTTTTTCCCCTGGAATGAAACCGCAGTGACTCTATCTGCATAAGGCATAATTTCATGCTTGCACCTGGAAAATTGAGCCATATATTCTAGGGCAGAAAGTAAAGAAAGAAAAATTGAGAGACCCAAAAACTGTGCATACACACTGTCAGTCTGCAAGCAGATGCACACATATACACACAGACAGAGCACAGGATACTAAAGAAAGTCCATGCAAATGTACAAACTGTTCTTTATATCAAGTGAGAATTATAGGGATATTAAAGTGATATAAAGTTTGAAAATTACCAAAGCACAATAAGTTCACTAACCCACTACAGAGTGACAACGCATACTCTAAGCCTTTAATGCTGAAAAAATATTGAGAATTTTTGGTATCTCACATACACATACACAAATTCACATCAAATCAAGGTCATTCTTTTTCCTTGCAACCAGTATTTTGAGTTTGTTGTGTTTTGAGTGTGTGACCTTGTCATGAGGAGTTGAAGGACCTGAGGTCCTGACTAATCTCATTCAGGCTTGGACCCCAGCCTTGCTCTAATGGACAATCAGCACTCTATATCTGGCTGACATTTTCCTCTGGCTGATTAGCGGCTTTGTCCATGTGCTGGAGTGATGTTTAGGCCCATGATTAAGCCCTGACCTTTTGCTTGACACAGAGATAAACAACACAAAAAGCAAGTGAATAACAGGCCATGTAACCTCTAGAATTTCCCTTTACAGGTTCAAGTGTTAAGTGAAATCAAGTTGAAGTGTTGCATATTGGTCAGTAGCATTTACCTTGGTGGCTGTTGTCAGATTTAGCTGCAGATGTACTTACGCACAAGTCATTTGGGGATTTGGTGTGTCTATCTGATGAACCTAAATCCAATCTTCACTCTTCTTTGAACTCTGATTTTAGCTTTGTTTTGGTTGACTCCCGGGGGAAATACCTGGCTCTTTAACTGTTAAATGCTTCAATATGTTCACCAGGTAGTCGCTAACTTTGATGGACAGATACATGAGATGGATTTATCAAAGCTTATTCTTGAAAACAGCTGCCTGCTGTAACTGAAAACGAGCTGATGAGATGGGTAAGATTAAATCATGCAGTAAAAGTGCAGGCCCTAAAACCAAAATGATCAGCTAGTAGATGCCAAAACAATCCATAAAGCTGAGGGAAACTGCAGAGTTGGGTTATAATTCTTTGCAATGTTTTATTAAAAGTAACCCCCTTCACATAAAGTCATTTTATCCATTGTTGATATTAAAATATTGATTTGTGCAGCTTAAAGTATTGAAATTAGAATTACCCATTACAAATGTATAATTCAAGTAATGAATGAATAATTGAAGATATTTTAAATGCTTTGTAAGCTGTTGGGCAGGTAATACTACATTATGTTCATACACATTTTTATCTTCTGAAATCTTACGGAGAAGGAGGGCAAAATGGAATTAAATAGAGTAATCATGTAAAGTAAAAGTACCTCATACTTGCATCTAAGTCGAGCACTTGAGATATACTTGCCTTCTACCGAGGGGGGGGGGGTCGAGTTGTGCCTCAACCATGACCTTTGAAATCTCTGTTTTAATGATTCATAAAGTTTTTCAGTTTTACTGCTAAGTTTTGTAAAGGCAATTTTTATTTTAATTTTTGCAGATCTCTTGCTTCCACAGCCTCACAACTTCTTCACAACTCTGCTTATTCATTATTTGTGTTTGTGTACACACCTCCAAAACAGCCCATCCAATGGTTGTTGGTTTAGCCACTTTTTTCCCTCTGTTCTCTTTTTTCATTGTTGATTTCTACAATCTGCATCTGCAGCCCAAATTAGTGTTTCTCCTGCTGTTGAATAATCATATCTGGCTTCCTGTGCACTCATTAACACTTACAAACAAATAAAGTAAACCACCCACATCAAGGCCTTAATTGCCACAACGACTCAGCTTTCACTGGGACAACTGCACCACTATTATGATCTACTATGACAAATAAACAGCCCCAGTGATTTAAGGTTTACCTTGTCGTTCTGCCACAAGGTACATAAAGTGAAGATTTTGTTAAGACATTCACTTGTATTCAGTTTCTGAGAATGTAGAGAAACTTTCTGCATAACAATAAGCACAAGCATCTCCTAAGAAGTAATTTCCTACTTCTTATGTGAACTCTTGTGTTCAAGTTGGAATGATCGCATAATGATAGCATTAAGGAGAAGATGGGTTTTGTAAAGTTCAGCTCAGTTTCTAAGCTGAATAGAAGTGCTGCTGCAGAAAAGCAATGAATGCAAGCTTGATTGCCTCCCTCTGTCATTATTTTACCATCTTTTTTGTCTTTTTTTTTATTATTTGTCTTTTGTTTCCTACATTGCACTAGACACTGAAAACCCATCTCTTTGAAAACGAACATAAGTTTCATGGTAAGGTTTTAGCCTGTCAAGCAGTAGACTGATATATTTGACCAAAAATAACTTCCTCTTTCTGAAATTATTTAAAATGCACAAAATAATCAATGCACACATTTTGCAAACGTCACTGTTTCAAAAGGTAACTTTTGATGAAGTAGCTCATTCTTAGGGATTTTGTGTGTATATGTGTGTGTGTGTGTGTGTGTGTGTGTGTGTGTGTGTGTGTGTGTGTGTGTGTGTGTGTGTGTGTGTGTCAAAGACTAATTCACTATATTTGGCATTTGGCACATAATGAGTAGTAAATTATCTGGTTTCAACTTTTAATTACTTATCTGTAAAGAATTCTTGTTTCTTGCTGGGAGTAAATTACATCTGGCTAATGAGATACTCATGATTAGCATGGGTTTATGTGCAACAAGAGCAAAGCCATTCTGAAGAATTATCCAGTAGTATGCCCAAGCCAGTTAACCTGTGATCCCTGCAACATGAGTGATTTGACCTATGATTTATGATTAAGGTTAATTTGTATCAAAAAAGTTAGAAAACCTGTTAAAGAACCTGTGAAGACCAGGGCTTCCTCAGAGTTGGTCTGGGTTGTGTCCAATGGAACATGTTTCCACGTAGTATGGAATTGCCGAGACAAGTAAAATATCAGATTGTATAAAGGTGTGAGAGGGTACAAAAGTTTCAGTGGGCTACTGAACATAAGCAGAAAATGACTTGCAACAATGGTTAGGAGGTATAGGAAGACAGATACTATCAGTAACAATAACCAATAAAATACACAGTGGCCTTCCTGATGCCATGCACATTTGTTTTTTAAACAACCTTGAATTGAAAAATAGACGAGAAAATGCCTCTGACTTGGCACAAGGATTATCGGTGGAAATTGGTATTTCAGTAACTGATCCAAGAGTGTCAAGGGCATTGCAATAAGTCAGCTTCTAAAAAGAAAACCAAACTAAACTTTAACAAAGAACATGAGTCTTTGTAATTCTTTCATAATTCATTCAACAAATCCTTTGGTCAGATGAAACCATGATAAATTAGTTTTTATCGGATGGGTTCCAGCATGTTTGGTGTGAGTCTGGCCAGGACTGCCACAATGACTACTGAGAGCCCACTGTTAAACATGGAAGTGGGACTGTGTGATATGGGGCTGCATGAATGCAAAACATGCAGGGGGATGACATTTATAAATGGTACTACGATTCAAAGTTTGTGTACTCAAATACTGAATAAAAAGAGGATTCCTATTTTCAAGAAACTTGGCAGGAGCGGAACTTTCCACTATTACAATCATCAAAAACACACTGGAAAAAAAAGAAAAGAAAATCAGACAAGAGTTTGTAAAGAAGAAAAAAGGAAAATATACGACCTGGCCATGTCCCCCGACGTGAATACAGCAGAATACCTTTGGAATAATTTAAAGCAGAAGGTAGAGCAACAAAACACCTCTAAGAAAGAGCAGCTGAAAAGAAGCATCTGCGAAGAACAGCAGAAAATTTCTCCAGCATCATCTAAGCCCAAGAGGATATTAAATCTGCCGTCAGCAACAGGGGTAGACACACAAAATATATTTTAAAAAATTAATACATAAGTTTAAGTTAAATTGCGCAAATGAAGGATGTAATGACAGAATTTGTGATTACTTGACATTTTAGTGATATTGACGAGGAGCGTACTTTTGTATACGGTATATGTTAAGATAAACCAAATAAAACTCCAGTCATTTCTTTACTGTACTCTACTGTTCTGTCCAACTGGTCCTGGTAGTGTTGCAGCACTGCTCTCCTTTCTTCAAGCCAAATCCAAGTGAAAATTGGAGTGGCTGCGGACCCGACTGACACAGATGTTAGCAAAATACATAGATTTGTTAAGACTCAGTGCTAATGAAGCTGTCATTTCTCCTCTCTTATCAGCAAAAAGACGTGTCCAGAACATCATGGGTAGCATCTTGTCTTTAGCCAGCACCATCTGCTGCTTTTACACTTTCACAAACATCGCAGGCAGCAGATCATATGAGCATGTCACTCTTTAACACTAATTCTGTGAGTAACTTGACAATAGGTCGAAATCAAACTAGTTTGTTGTCAGGTTAAAATGCTCTTAGCAGGAAATGTCTGCTAGATCATTTGTGAAGGAAGACGCTCCAGGAACTTCAGTATTTGCTTCAATTAGACTAGAAGTTGGTATAGAGAGAAACAGACATTTATCCCTTTAAAACACCCAATTGAAGTTTCTCTACTTGAGATGCATCAACTATTGTGCCAGTTGTTAGTGTCTATGCCCCTACTTGAAACTTTGATTTTGAAAAGTGCTCTTCAAATGAATTATTGTTCCTTCTGAGTTTAAAAACATCCACTGGGGTATGAAGCCTTAAACACAGTCGGTTGCTTTGAATTTTGCTCCAGCCCACACCTAGTCAGTTACATATTCTGTGATGTAAATGAAATGAGATGATAAACGTGCATAAAATGGTAGCGAGATAACAACATTCAGTGGGTTCCACTGTCAGCCAAATGTGAATGAGATTTTTTTTTTTAAAGTCATGATCATATAAAAGAACATGATTTCTGACAGGAATGATATTTTAGATTAACCACATTTGAATATGTTTAAATAAAACTGAGAATACAGAGATGCAACCGCCTTACATCCACCTTCTTCTGATAATAGGAGCAACAATGTCAGAAGTGTTCAGACAATCAATGACAGTTTTATTCCTTTGTGTCTTCTTCAGTAGAAAAGAGGGTCCTTGAAGTCTAACATTCCACTCACACGCATTTCCCCTCAGGCTTTCATCATCACAGCCTCATGGGTGCGGAAGCAGTCATAAAATGACACCAATTTCTCTTTTTTGGTGCGTGCTTGTGTGCAGAGTGTATTTGAGTGTGTAAATCTAAGCATTCGAATGCACTCGTGTACAGTAAGTGTGTGTGTGGGTCCATGTGACCATCGAGAGACATGCAACAGAGTGTGACACATGGCCGCAGTAAATTGGATTGAGGATGTCAGAAAAGACAATGACTCACCTGCCGCGGGGTTTTTCCTCACAGTGAACTGGACAGAATAGGAAAAGGCCCTTGGAGAAGAGCAGAGCCATCAAAGCAGTCAATTCTTAGGGGGAAATGTCAAAGGGAGCTGTATCACCACCGTAAATGAGAATACTCTGTCTGTCAAGTCGGCTTAATATGGTGCGGCCAACCAGTTGCCACAAAGAGTGGGAAAAGATTACAGAAGAGGGACGGAGGGAGGGACATGTAAAGGAAGAAGCCAGAAAATGCCCTTCTCTTTACTGAAACGTCTCACATTGAGAGGAGAGCTGGATTTGCCTTACAAGCAGATACCTGTGGCATCACATTAATCTTAATTCACCAAGACGCCCATGAAACAATATCATCATGTTCCTACCACCAGGGATTTGTCTATGGTCTTGTGTTAAGTAGGTGGCAGAACTGGCAACAACAGTGGATTCTGTTTTCATCGAGAGAGCAAAGAAAAGAACTGCAATATACCGTTGACTTCTGTTTCCCAAAATTAATTAACATCTTGGATGGATGGAAGACAGGCAAATACCCACAACTCCTGATGTCAAACAGAAGCAGAGGTACCGTCTATTGATTGTGAGTAAAACTCAGCAGAAGAATAAGAAGACAATGATTTCCTCTTGATCAAGCTTCTGCCAGTGCCACAGAACGAGTGCACCGACAGACTGTCTCTCTTTCTCTCTCTCTCTCTCTCTCTCTCTCTCACTCACTCACACACACACACACACACACACACACACACACGCACACGCACACGCACACGCCGCACAAAAGCACACTCACACAACCAACCACACGGACACACCCACAGACACAAATTCACACACTCACAAAACCCTACTCGCACAACCAACCACACACACAGCCACCCACCCACACACACACCCACCCACACAAACCCATACACACTCACATACTGATGTAATCCCAATGAGCGAGTGTGTCTTACTGGATGTCCTTGGGTAATTGACCCATAAAAGGTCCCACTCACCTCCCCTCACCCTTCACCTCACATTGGCATGAGGGGGACCTCAGGCCTGTTACAGCCTTGTTAGTGTCACTCAACCTGCCCTCGTCATATCCACTCCCACACAGAGAAGGCAAAGAATCCCACTGCATATGGAGCTGGCCTGTATAAATATGAAAGACTTTTGACACATAGTTACAGTAGAATAATATGCAGAGAATTTGTTTGATTTATCCTGCATAAATTCTAACTTTATTTTAGTAATTAGCTAAAATGTGTGGAGGAGGAGCAATCTGTTCCACCCTATAATGTAAGTATGGCTTTTAAATTATGAATGATTGTGTGTGCTGTATAATTTCTCAATCTTGTGATTTGTATGTGTGCATGCATACATGTAAGTGCATCCATTAACCACTACTCTTACTCGTGCTTGCAGTTTTAATGGGTTGGCTGAGACAGCGGTGACAAAACATACCCGATCCTATTTGTCATGCACACAGGCGGATCCAAAACGTCAACAAAGGAGAGAAAAGCAGGAAGTGAAATGGTGTTGCAGTGTCGTGGGGATTAAAATGTTAGCCTCTCTGGCATAAGGCAAGAGCAGAAAGTGAGCTGTATAATACACTGCAAATGATAAGCAATTTAAAGCCCAACAGTGCATCAGTGTTACAGCACTTGCTCAGCAAGATAACTAAGTGATGAAACGTTGAGAGGGGAGTGAGCAGATTTCCCTGGGAGAGATACACTTGGTTTTGGGAAAGGTGTGTTATTTCAATTGGCAGAAGTTACCCTGTGAGAAAAGTACACAGTTATGGTGTCAACTGGAGCTGAGGGGGGATCAAGACACACATATACACGCACAATTTAAATGTAAAAGACTCAAGTCTCCTGGATGAACTAACTTAATACTTTATTATACCTTGATGCTACTGCTATAATTTTAAATCCCCTGTAGCTTTGTACTTTACTTTAATGATAATGCAAAAAAAGAAGCTGTTTTTTGTTTGTTTGGTTTTTTTTTAGGTAAGTATATGCTACATGCCTGTATTTATAGAAAAGCACCGTGTCTTTCTGAAAAGCCGCCTCCTATGCCCTATTTTTTAATGCATTTAAAAGACACAGAGTTGGACATGTCCTTAATCTATAGTACAATGCATACTAATTCTATAAAGAGTTTCCTTGTCAAAATTTACTTTTCTTGCTATCACCATGGATAAATATCAACATACTTTATCATTTTATAATAAAAGGAAGTGATATGATATGGGCAAGGTCAGAGTAAAAACAAACTGTGACTTTAAAGTATATGAAATGTTTAACTCCACAAGTAAAAAAAAAACCTTTTTCTTTTTTTTAATGATAAAAGATTTTCACATTTGTTTTCCAAAACAGTTCTGGAAATAACATTTATTCAAGATATTCCAGCTGTGCAAATCTCCTTTTCTCTATTTCCTTTACACACCACATTGTTGCAGAATTGTGTCCACTGACTGCATGTTCAAATGTTGACCGTATGGACATGCCAGGAGACCAGTATAAAGCGATCAGCCACAATATTAAAGAGAACAGTCTAAAGATAGAAAATTCAAGTCAAACTTCTTACTTTTATATTGATTTAATGTATGAAAATTTACATAAACCAACTTAGTTGAGACGTATGTGGAAAGGCACTGCACGAATGATAGACGGACTATGTCATAAAACCTAGGTTCTGCTTTGTCTGTTTTGTTTTATATTAGAATGCAGTCAGTTGTGTTGTTGCTATAAACTTTCTAAAGATAATGTTGATATTCTTGTGTTGTTGAATGAATACATTCAATGACTGCGTTTTTTTTTTTTTTCCATTTTTCTCCTTTCAGTGATGATTTGCCTGACTGCACAAATCCCTGTGCCGCAAATGAATGGAGTCTTGAGGCTTCGATGGCAGTGCAAACACCATCAGCACATATGTATACATTGTGTATATAGGTACGCACGTAAGTACATACACACACAGACACAGACAAATACACAGACAGACAGACAGACAGACACACACACACACACACACACACACACACGCAAGCACGCACTTGCACACGCACACGCACAAACCCACACCTACACATCAAATGAGACAATGGGCAAATACAACCTCATATTGGTTGACTGACTTTAATATTTCATCAAGGTTGCATTGTACAAATATAAGACCAGATGAACATAAAATATAACCCTGCAAAGGACACATGATCAACAGTACGTTTGCTATGTATCTAGGATTCCACTGTAGATTAGTCAGCAGAGCAACCTTTAATTCATCAATATATTCATCTCTAAATCTGCCATTGTATTTGGAAATAATGAGCTACACACTTTTGTGTCAAACCTGTAGTGTCTATTTGACACATTGCAACATTTGAAAAAGGGTCAGTGTAATGGTTTCCAATACATTAATTAATGGTTTATGTATTGGTCCAGTGATTGATCAAATGTCAGATCTCAGCTAATTGTGCCCCCTTCTACAGCTGTGTTAGAGATGTTTTATTGACAACAGCCACAAAGAAGCAATCTGTCAGTCTACATTAAATCAACAGTAAAACTTTATTGTCTGTGCATATTATTTATTTCACCATCCATTTATTCTAAATCTTTGTATCAATGTCTGATTTATCCGAGTTTCACCCTCAGTCAAAAAACATGGCTTATATAACAGTGCCTTAAAGACATATTGGAGGCCTAGACTGTCAACATGAGGGGGATCATAGTGCACAGTCATAGGGACCACTAGGGACTCCAGTGTTTAAAGGTTTCCAGCTAGCTGGGGACCGGTGAGAATAAAATTTGCTGGAGCACAAATGATCACACATATAAGGACATTTTGAGACAAAAAACAAAATGCAGTAACATGTTTTAACCTTTCAAAACACAGTACAAAAGCTTCATTTTTTTCCATGGCCAAATTGTGTCATGCTGCCTGCCAGCAATTTGAAGTTGATCAAGCACAAAGTTACAACCTCAGTGCAGTTATTATGTGTGTGTTTAGTGCAACACAAAGTAACAAATTGCCTGACAAAGCAGGGAGAATTAAGAAAATTTAAATGATGATGGATAAAATATAACAATATGTAGTTTTAGCTGTTTTTTTCCAAAACATAAGGATACAAATTTAATGAACTAAATATATTACCTTTGGCAATCTGTAGATAGACAGACAGACATAGACAGACAGACATAGACAGACAGACATAGACAGACAGACACACAGACACAGACACAGACACAGACACAGACAGACAGATGGATGGATAGACAGACTGATAGACAGACAGATAGACAGACTGATAGACAGACAGACAGACTGATAGACAGATAGATATAGACAGATAGACAGATAGATATAGACAGATAGACAGATAGATATAGACAGATAGACAGATAGATACAGACAGACAGACAGACAGACAGACACAGACAGACAGACAGATACAGACAGATACAGACAGACAGACAGACAGACAGACAGACAGACAGACAGACAGACAGACAGATAAGGGAAAGACATTGACCACTTTCTTCTCCATTCTTTTCTCTGTCTGCCTGAGCCTCCAGGGATCCCTGACCAGACTGTGTCCCTTGTTAGGGGTCCGTTAGCCTGTGCAAATCTCTCTGCAGGTGTGTGTGCTTGTGTGTGTGTGTCTGTCTTAGTATGTTGTTTCAGCCGCCTGCCCAAGGCATACTTGGACCCCTATTACCCTCGGCATGTGGAGAGCAGTTTGGGTTTTAATTTTTAATGGACAGGTGGGGGCAGGAGGTATAGACTTCTCTGACAACCCCCTTTTTTTTCTCTTTCTGACTGCTATCCCCTTACCTTGAAGATACTTGGCAGCCCAAAATATCAACAACAGACGGCAGCTAAAGAAAAAGACATCACAGGCACAACAACGCTCATGGAGTCTTAGGTTTATTGTACTGAGAGAACAAAACATACACACACTGATTATGTAAAACATGTGAATGAGGATCCATAGGGAACAGCAGTCCTAATTTTAGGTGAGCCAGGCTGCTCGTTGGATCGTTCAGATATTATGTGTGTTTTTGTTGGTGGGTAAGAGATATAGGGGTATCGCGTGTAGTGTAATGCATCTAGTGAACATTACTGTGCCTTGTTGACATGCGTCTACTCAACAGTACAAGATTTGTTTTATTTGTATTCAGAAAATTCACTCACTGACTTAGTGTCTTTCTATGTGCAAACAGTTGCCGCAAGATAAATGGACCCCTTCACTGCTTTGTTTTTAGGTGTACAGCTGTGTGTGACAGTCTTGGTGGCTCAACAAATAGCAGCAGGTGATGCGTGAACACCCACTTGACACTAACAAACTTGCCTGAAGATCCATTATTAATGTATCCACCACATGAGGATCTGTTGGGGAGATTTTGTGTAGAGATGGGGAATCAAAATAAGAAAAACTAAACAGAGCAAAGTGTACCTGAAAATCTCTTTCCCAGCTACATTTGAAGCCTTACAGGAAATGGAAGGTTAACGTCACACTTCAGATTAGTTCAGTCCAATAAATCAGCCATTGTCAGCAAAGTCCTTTAACATGTTTTTGCTTTTTAAAGACCTTCCATCAATCACCATTAGCATACCTCTTGGCTCTTGTTCATTCAGTTAATTAAATTCAATAGCCCAAGTCAAAGTCTCATGTTGCGCTATCTATTATCATTCATTAAGAATGAAAAGGTTTTTAACTTCAATATGCTGCATATTCAGTGGCAAGGAGCACAAATAAATTAAGAGAGATGAAAGAAATCAAACATTTGGGAATGCGCGATTATTATTCTAACTGCTTTGTTTACCCACACACATACATATCTGCAAATATCTCTGAGGTCCTGAGAAATAAAGTTCAGCAGATGGGAAAGCAAAGCCTGCAGCAGGTGGTTTTTTGTTTTTTTTTTTCCAGATACACCTCTTCACTTTCATTACAGTGTGCAATGCAGAAATGGAGTTACAACAAAAGGGCTAATGAAGCTCATATTCACTGTATTCCACACAATTTTCCTGCTAGAAAAAGGACAGTTGATTTCACACATTACACATTCTCTTTATGGCTGTTTTTAGGTGTCATAAAGGTTAATTGCATGTATTCATGAATGAGCAATCACTGTTTACATTTCCCAAATGTCGAAGAAAATAATATTCATTTTGAATGTACAAGTTCCTATAACAGTCTAACAACCCTGTTTTCTGTTTAAAGTGTATTTTATGAGTCTATAAAATATGTCCGTGTATTCTTTACAGACAGACTGAATACTAAGCCAACCTACCAAGCCCCAACCTACGCAGCCCCCTGTGCAGCGAATCCACAGGACCAATTTGTGAATGAAAAGCTGTATAACAATTTTAAAAGGTAAAATATAGTTTAAAATCTACTATAAACAACTTGTGTGGCATTATCTACAAAGTAATATAGGGAATGTTAACAGAAGGGAAAAAAGAATGTTGATTAACATCTCGTGATCTTGTTTCAAGCGCTCTGAAGAGAGAAAAGAGTTGAATGTGGAGAACTAATAGCACAGATGTAGATAAAATTACAGTCATGTAGGTCGGGGTGTAACAACTCCAGAAAAAATGAGTCTGCAGAAGTGAGTTTCTCAAACTAACTTAAAAGAATATATTGATTCGGCATGCATGATCTCTCCTCAGGCAGACTGTTTCAAAAGCGCAGAGGCTTTGATGGAGTAAGGCCGATCACCTTTATTTTTCAAACTCAACTTTGGAACAAAAAAAGGCCCGGCCGAAAGAAATTAAGCTGCGCTCAACGTCACTGGGGATTGAAAGATTTAAGCTACAGCTGGGGGCCATAACTCAGCAATTTGCTTAAAAATCATGAATAAAATTTTACTAGCAATTAGGAAACTTGCAGGTATGCTAATCCTTCATTCCTCCATCATGTATGTGTCACACGGTATATGAGCCTATTTTTCTTCTGATGGTTCAACATGGCAAAGTCGTATGGCAAAGCTTTTTTTTTTCCTAATTTTCATAAATAGTTTGATAAGGGCATGTCTCAAACATTTTCATCTGACCATCATGCAACCATCCCAATCTATAAACAGCAATTACTAGTGCGGCAACTAGGACATAATCCCTCGTATGCTTCCCAATTTTCAGAGCTGCCAACTGTGTTGAGCTGGCAGGTGGCCCCCAGTTGACCTCAGGACCCTGCAGCAGTGGTGAGTACTTTGTTGTCTGTGCCAACCCGTGTATCAGTTTATTGCACTATGCAAATAACATAGCTGATTCTATATAAGTGAAAACAAAATGCGAGGGGGATGTCCAGTTCCTTTATATACGCTATTTGTAAAACGTCCACACAATTCGATGCTCCACAGCATCATTTGCTCTGACAATCAGCACCACACATTTCTTTTTTCCTCTTTTGCTCCTGCAAGATAAAAAAAAAAATGTACAGTGCAACTTTTACATGCCTTTTTTGTATATCTCCTGCAAAACGGAAGCTCCTGATGTAATCTTAAGACTCTAAACTAAACTAGAACAGATTTACATAAACTGTGAGGTAACACCCATAGCGGTTAATGTGCCGCAATATGTTCTTTAAGTATCACACAATATCAATAAATATGTTTGCGTAAAACATATTTTACATCATCACAGATGGTCAGAGTTATCACGAGCACAGTGTTTTGCTGAAAAACAAATGCTTATTGCCAGTCAAACACTTGTTAGCATTTTACAAAATCAAACATTTGTCTACGGGAAGCTCAAACAGGGCCCAGGTCTTTCATTTATTTTCATTCGTCTTTGTGTTCTTGTCCCCCTGAAAAACAGTCTGTACCTTAGACGAAAAGCTCTATGGAACATTTGGTCTGATACCGCACTGACTACTGAAGCAACAAAAAGGAATGTGATGGTATGGCAAGCACCTCTGAACCATAAAGTCTTTTATTAACACTGTAACTGTTTCTCTGCCATCTGATTAGGTTGCAAACCTATTTTTCCACAAAAATAGGTTTGACAAACTCTTTCACTCAAGGTCCACATTATTTTTCTGGAGCTTTAAATGACATCTCATGGTTTTCACTGGCATATAGAGTTTGACTTGAATATTGTAGACTTTTCTTTTTCTTTTTTGTAAATTAACAAAGATGAAAACATACATTGAAGCAGTACAGATTGACCACTAGTAGCGCTATGGAGTGATCAGTTTTGAAAATTTTTGCAAAATTAAATATGTTCCCCATATTTACTGCTGGAACAAACACAGTACATTTTGGTGTTAAACACTGAATGTAAACATGACTTTTGTTTATTAATGAGAAAACCCACAGCATATTTTTAAAGACTAAGGAATTACAAAAACCAGATAAATAGTTTTGGCTGGACTTGGTGTATCTAACTCTTGATGATATTTATAACAGTTCTGCCTAAAAGCATGATCCTTTGCCCCGCGGGGGGGGTGTTGTTATGCACTTAGACCCAACAGTGCCCACATGTGGGGAGGATGTGAAAG
The DNA here is from genome assembly GCA_016859345.1 of Istiophorus platypterus. Classification (NCBI taxonomy): domain Eukaryota; kingdom Metazoa; phylum Chordata; class Actinopteri; order Istiophoriformes; family Istiophoridae; genus Istiophorus; species Istiophorus platypterus. Next base: position 8,000,614 of record CM029127.1, read on the forward strand.
GTTTTCACATTATATATCTACACATTCTGTACTGGAGTGCCTCTTGACATTAAGGCTTCTTGAGAAAGCCTTTATCTGTAGTTAAAGCTTGGTACACTTTGCAGAATGGCTGCTGTACGCAGCTGCTCTTGGCCTTTCACACCCACTCTGTCACCCAAGTTTAAATGTCAAGCCCACATTAGCTTGTGAAGCCTTGCATGGATACAACTGGTTGTCTGACAGCCAGGGTTCAGCATTACACAGACATACACACACATGCGCGCACGCACACGCGCGCACACACACACACACACACACACACACACATACCCACACACACACGCACACTCTCCAAAATTACACACTACATCAAAATTTCAACATACAATGCCAGCAACAAAACTTATTTGCTTCCAGTATACCAGGAGTTTATTGCTGGTATATTTAAAATGTGACATCAGAAAGTCAATTGCTTCATCCCTGGTTATCAGTTATACAAACACATACACACACATTTGTCCTCAACCTGTCACGGACAAGCCACCTGTCATACACTGACGGCCAGAGGAGGCAGCAACGATGCGGAACAACAAGGCAGGAGCAAGGTTCCTCCACACGTATACAGTATACACACACACACACACACACACACACACCGAGCCTCATGACAAACACTGCCTAAACCACACACATATCGTCTACAACAGACACCATCCCTCACTTCGACTTGGCATCTCATAAGTCAGTAGCTGAGGCTGGGGGAGGGGATGGAGTGGAGGATGGGGGGGGGGGCGTGGTGAGAGGAGAAAAGGAAGGCAGGTAAGGGTAGCAGAGGCAGAGGAGGAACAGGGGAGTGGTGGAGCATGATAACCCAATTTGTTAGTGGTGGATAAATAGAGGTCTGGGAGGTAAATCACCATGGGGAGAGCAAATGAAATAAGGATGGAGAGAAAAGGAGGGAGGGGAGGGGAGGAATGGGCAGGAATAAACAACCTGGGCTAATGTAAATAATGCCAGCTGCGCTTGTTGGTGATAGGCTATATTTCAATATTGAGCATATAAAAAGGCTACAGAGAGGAATTATAACTGCCTTCGACTTTACTAAAAAGTCATAAATTACTCTGATGTAGCAACTGACCTATTTTGAAGAAACAGACAAATCTATTGTCCATTTCTTTGATTGAATCTTCCTGAGTCAACATGATTTCTTCTCTTACTAGGTATGTGAATTTGTTAATCATTTTCATGTCTGTTCCTCCCTATTAATAAAACACCCTCATGTACCTGAATCTAAATTGGAGCTCTAAAACAGTCAATGCAGCACTCTCCATGGACTGAAACCTATATAGGCTATTGAACAGTTTGTACTCACACTGATTAAGGAATCAATAACAAAATAGTGGGATTTGGATAAAGTCACTCTTTCAACTTTGTCACATTGTGCCTCCCAATTAGGCTCCTAGAAAAACATTGCTCAGCACTTTACACTTTGCTCCTTGTTCATCAGAGTTGCTTGCCAAAAATTCTTACTGAGAGTACTTTGTTGTGTCGAATTTGCATCAAAATAATGGCCCCTGAGGGACTTAGAGCTGAATTAAAAAGGACAATCAATTACCCCTGGCTGAGCCACCTCAGAGCATAGAGGCAAACTGACTCACTTTCTTCGTCTCATCTTTCACACACAAATCCAGCATTTGACAGGAAATAATAAAGATCCATTCCTCTTGAACTTGACAAACCACACAACTGATCACTGGTAAATACCAAATTGTTGCTACCTAGTGATCTACGATGTACACCGGTAGCATTTAAAAATAACACCCCTTGTTAAATTCTAGCTTGGACCTTGTCTGCATGTCTTTCTCCTCTTTCTTATCTGTCTCTGCAATACAATGCAAAGTCTCCCTAAATACTGCAAAGGGTTATACAAGACCTCGTAGGGAGTAATTTTCTATGTGATTAGGGTTGTCCTGCTGCAATGTCTATGCAAAAGCTTGTCTCATAGAAATTACATTTAGAGGGCATATTTGTTTTGCAAAGTACTTTTTGCATGACACATAATTGCTGTTTTCTCTTTATGTTAACAGGCAATACTTTCTTCCAGTTGACAAAGTGCCAGATTCTTGTACTGCAGGCCAGTGTGGATGGTGGCCATACAATACTGTTAAATATTAAAAAAGTAAACACCTCCTTTGTAGTGCTTCAAGTCAGCTTAGACAGTATCAATACTTAACAAAGATCATGATTTTCCCCCAACCTTGGGAGAGTGCTTCGAATGGATAAACATGACCATAAAAACCTCAATCATGCTTTTGTTCCTCCATAAACAGGTATTGTATGGGAAACCAATGAAATAAGTTGTTATCTTCTACAATATGGTTGCAACATAATTAGTTGAAACTAGAGCATGGATGCAGAGGCAGGCAAGGTAACACATGATGCCCCATTTACACAAATAGCTGGTTCTTTTCTTTACTGTAAAATCTATCTCTGTCGGCCTTTCTTCTTTACAGTTGGGCCCTACGATCTGCATTGAAGGGCCCAATGAGAACATCTGTCTCCGTTTTTGTGCCTGACGAGCTCCTTGACAAACAGCTTGTCTCCTCCGCGGTTTCTCCCCTCGACTGTTGGGACTTTTAACCTCAATATTTGGAATCTACAATAGAGAATGCTGCGCAGCCTTTGTCAGTCCAGATGTTTGACTAAATATGGTGTGATTTTTAAGGGGGGGAATTCTGGTGGGCCCATTTTCTCAAGTGCATGGAATGTTTTAATTTTTTTTTTTTCTTGTTTTTACCTCCTTTTCTCTGTATAAAATAGGAGTGTTTGGTTTCTTCTGCTGATAAAAATTCACTGCACATGGGCAGGGATACTGTGCAATCAGGAAGGATCCCATGACAGAAAATATTATATTAATAACCAAGCACAGGATATGTCTCTAGAATACTGCTAAAACTTTTTTTTACTGTATAAACTTAAAACTAGGGGGAATAGTTTACTTCTCTACAAACATAAAAAAAGACAACAGATGGAATACAAACATGCTGACTTAGACTCAGCCTCAAGTGTAATGAAAGTCACACAGTTACCTGATATGCCTTCAGATTTGTACTACATGAAATATCTTTGAAAGAGAAAAAGGCAAAAACCAACATCCTTAAAATGATTTTGATTGTTCTGGAGAGATGCCAGTCTGCTAAATGAAGCCAAAAAAAAATTGTGTGCCGATTACACTTTGTTTGTGAAAAGAGGTGGTCTGAACAGGTGGAAATGTAATACAAATGTAATTTTATGCCAAAATAAACACAAAAATTGCACAGCATCCTATGATCTGAAAAACACAACCTCAGCTGCAACACTTAACACTTGTTTGGAGCAACATAATAACTAAACAGGCACAGGTGCAAAAAATATACTTGCAATTACAGTACTTGAACAGTGCTGTTACCATGTGTTGTCACATAAAGCAAATTGTTACTTGTTATAAAGTAATGCTGGATTTATGTTTTTGTGTCATGTCTGCACAGAGCCTACACCGTAGCTTATGTGAGCATTAATACTTCTATGTTACTGTCACTGCAATTACACTGCCAGACCTCTAGTTGGTTGGTGGCATTTATTTACCACTGTGTTGAGTTTCTTCGCCACTGTTTTCCACTAGATGGTCGGTGCACTTCAAAACAATTTCGACTGAAATTGAGCAGATCGTGATGGAGATGGAGCTGATTTTCCTGCAGTTACTGCAACCCAGAATTGAAAGAAGATATCGGAGATGTTCTGTACAATGGCAGCGAAGAAGGAGAAGCAGGAAATGCGATGGTACCAAGCTGACCAATCAAAGTTCTTGCAGTCTGCATTGCTACAACGTGCCTAAAGCATTGGCTATGGCGCAGGGTACACTATGCTGTGGGTACGGCATGCGTTGGACACAGAAAGATAAATCGGCCTTTGTACAGCTAAATAACTGTGAAATTTCACACTATAGAAGAAAAACACATTTCTCAAATGCAAACGTTGAAGTATTTTAAACACTCTAAATATTTGATATTTTAATTTTGCGATAAAAATTTGATGCGATTTGATGTTGGTAGTTAAAAATGAGTGTGTGGAGTTTGCATGTTCTCCCTGTGCCAATGTGGGTTTCCTCCAGGCACTCTGGCTTCCAGCCACAGTTCATGGAGATGAAGGTTAGGCTAACAGGCGAATCTTAATTGCCCGTAGTTGTGAATTGGGCGCATGAACGGTTGTTTGTCTCTATACGTCAGCCCTGTGATAGACTGGCAACCTGACCTGGTGTAATGCGCTTCTTGCCCAATGTCAGCTGGGATTGGCTCGAGCATCCCCGAAGGATAAGCTGAATGGCTAATGGTTGGATTGAAAATTGAATGATTTTTTTTTTTTTCACAATGACTATAAGGCAAAAGATGACCTTCAGAAATAGTTAGTCATAAAAGACTGAGTTATTGATGTGTGTGTGTGTGTGTGTGTGTGTGTGTGTGTGTGTGTGTGTGTGTGTGTGTGTGTGTGAGTGTGTGCGCATGCACGTACTTATGTGTCTGTATGTGTGAGGGTTGGTGGCTGCAAGAATGTAGGCCTTGGGAATTGAATGTGTCCTTCTGCTGCAGACTTCAGACACGGGAAGATGGAGTAAGTTGGCAGGGGGTCAGGGGGCTCCCTGTGGCTTTCCCCAGTCAGCACAGCATGGAGGGTATACGCAAGTTTGTGTTGGTGTGTTTAGAAGTACGGGGCAGGTGATTACAGGGTTCAGTAAAGGGACACAGGGAGGTACCAGGGTGTGTGGGGGTTCGGCAGGGGACTGGTGAGGGAGTAAGTGAGACCACAAGGTGGTTCATGGCAGGGCAAAGAATAAAGTTGCTGGTTGCAGTGGGACAAATCAGTGGAAGGTTCACTTATTTTTCAGCATTTACAAGTCACTGAGAAAGACCAACAGACAGTGCACACAAACACAAACACAAAAACACACACACACACACACACACACAAGGAAGGATATTAGCAGGCATTCTGGCATTCACGTATGTAACTGTACTCACACATGGACGTTCAGTTACACATACAGTTAGGTGCATAGGTAATTTGACAGTGTGACAATTTTTAGTAATTTTGCCTCTGTACACCACCACAATGGATTTGGAACAAATGAATCAAGTTGTGATTGAAGTGTAGACTTTCAGCTTTACTTCAAGAGGTTTAACAAAAATATCACATTAACTGTTTAGGACTAACAGCCATTTTTATACACAGGCCCTCATTTTCAGAGGCTTAAAAATAATATGACAAATGACTGACAAGCGACGTCATGTCCAAGTGTGGTCTGTTTACTCATTATTCCATGAAAAATTAAGCAGATGATTGGTCTGGGGTTGATTCCAGGTGTTGAATCTGCAAGTGGTAACTGTTCATGGGGACTCTTAATAATTGTTCCACAAAAGTGTCGATGCAAATGAAGGAGGCCATTATTAGGCTTAAAAAACAAAACATACCTACCAGGTAGATGGCAGAAACTTTAGGAGTCACCAAGTCAACAATTTTGGTTCATTCTTAAACAGAGGGAAAAGCATTGGCTAGCTCAGCAACAGCAACAGCAACAGCAAAAGGCCTGGAAGACCACAGAAGACGACTATAGAGAATGATCAAAGATTTCTTTTATATGGTACAAAAAACCCTTAAAGAGTACTCTCCAGGAGGTAGGGTTATTGTTGTCAAAGTGTATGTAAATAAATAAAGTTTAACAGAGGATGTAAACCACTGGTAACACTCATCAAATGACGGTGATGAGTGCTACACATCTATGGCTGCCAATGGAACCGGGTCACTGGTGTTTATTGATGATGTGACTGCTGACAGAAGCAGCAGGATGAATTCTGAAGTGTATTGGGCTTTACTATCTGCTCAGATTCAGCCAAATGCTGTAAAACTGACAGGACAGTGCTTCACAGTGCAGATGGATAATGACCCAAAACATACAGTGAAAACAACAAAAGAGCTTTTCAAGGCAAAGTAATGGAACATTCTTCAATGGCTAAATCAGTCACCTGACCTCAAACAAACTGAGCATGCTCTTCACCTCTGAGGGCAGAAAGACACAATCAACAACTGAATGCAGCTACATTAAAGGCCTGGCAAAGCACCTCAAGGGAGGAAACTCAGCATTTGGTGATGTCCATGCATTGCACCCTTTATTCAATGACTGCAAAGCATTTTCATCAAAGTACTAAAAAATCCTCATATTTGGAATTATGTTGGTTTGTACTTTTGAGCCTCTAAAAATGAGGGACACTGTATAAAAATGGTTGTAATTCCTACATGGTTAATGCAATATTGTTGTAGAACCTCTGGAATTATGCTAAAAGTCTCCACTTTTTCATTTCAATTCCATCATCATGATGTGCAGGGCAAAATTATGAAAATCGTGTCTGCGTGTAAATACTTGTGCATCTAACTGTGTTAGGTGCATAAGTAGCACACACACAGTGTATTAAACTTCAACATCCAATCGATATTATGGACTGAGATGTATCAATGCACAGGTCTGCACTCAAAATCCCTCAAGCAGAGTCTGAAATGCAGTAAGTTCAAACAAGTCAAGGCTGAACCTAAATGGAATTGAAGCCAAGTCAATGCTGAATCAAAACAAACACTGAAAAAAATACCAAACTAAATAAACAGATAAATAATGAAAATATGTGTATAAAGATAAACTTAAACGTGTTGCCAGAAACAGTACATATAGTGTATGGGTGCCTTTGCTCCTAATTTTATAGTTCTGTTCTCAGGTCAGTTTCACCCATATATCTATGATCTACACTTGATACTTTAAACAATATCATATGGACATATTTCTTTTTAAATAAATCAGCTTATGGATTCAGTTGTTACTTTCAACCAGGATGATTTTAGGGCTTTTGCGGTTTCAGAGTAGCATCAGCTGCTAATACTCATACTACTAATAAAAAAAATACTGTCTCAAAGCAGGATTCGAGACCATGACCGGACTCAAGCACCATTGTCCTGTGATGCTTCAATGTCAAGATGTTCCTACGATAAACTAACCAACTAAAAACAATCCTTTGTTCCTTTTATTAAAATTTCTACTTCAATGTACTCCTACAGTTTGTAATCATATTTCATTTCATGACAAAAATAATATACTTTTAAAAAGGGTATAGTAAAAACAAACAGATGTTGCATCCTATTCAGAGGAAAAATGGCAAACTTGATTTTAATAAAGAATAATAATATCCTTTGGCCCGTGGACATAACATTAATAATTTTCACAATATTCACAATTACTAGAGTCATTTTAGAAAGAAAATCCTTCATCTCCCTGCTAAAAATAACTTTACTTAATATATCACTGGATACAAACTCGGCATTATGAGATCTCACCATTACCAGAAGAAATGTACAAAAGGTTATGATTCAAATCAATGCTGTCACAGCGCTAGCTCCCAAAGCAATATTAATGATTAAAGGAAAAAAGAAAAATAGTCAAAGGAAAAATAGAAAGACTGATGAATGAAATGTTCTCATACCTGCAAGCCATCATGAATCAGAGGGGTCAAGCTATAGTGGGTAATTATTCAACAAGAACGCATCACTGAGATCATAGCCTTCAGGTTACAGGGACATATCCACGTAGCCTTAAGGTCAAGCAGCATTGTGTTTATTTTTTCAAAGCCTCCGGCCAGTATTTACATTCACAGCTCAACTGGTATTTAACCATTTGGTTGTAGAATGATTGAATATGTGAGTAAAAAAACCCACTATGTGTCAACTTAAGGATCACAGCCAAGAGGTAGCTCGATGCAAGGTACAGATATCATCTCCCCCTGTCACTGGGGTTGAACATTATTGCCTATTCCTCACTTGCTTTGAGATATCATCAAAACTGACTCATTCAATCTCTTTATAGATTGTTTGTGTTCTGTCCTGAAACCTGTATTTCTTTGCAGCTTGATACCATCGCACTCAATATTTCATGACTTCAAAGAGTTACAGGGATGACTTTCTCTCCAAGTCCCAATGGTGTCGCATATCTACGCACTGTGTTCCTCCCAGTTTGTTTGTTTTTTTTTTTTTTTGTTGGTTTTTTTTGGCAACAATACAACGCAAAGCTTTTAGCGCTGTAACCGTACAGTGTTACTGCGGTGCAGAGGCTTGCACCTTAATAGTTCCACTGAGTGACGTAAATCCAGGTCTGGTTGTTTAGTTTTCAGTTGGGGCATTTCAGAGATTTATATACATGAGTTAACACAGATCTGGTTGTTTTTAGAAGCTGTGTTTGTTTGTATGTGTGTGCACATATGTCTGATGACCCAGTTCTCTGTAGGTATGCCATGGGTCATTTGTTCTGACCCTTCCTGTGTGCACAAGTAAATTAATGGCTGCATACAGATGACACAGCAAACAGCCTCATATTCACACTCATATATTACAATACCACATTGTAGTGGAAAAAGATTAATACTGTAGGTGGGTCCTCACTGCAAGCAACCAAATATCTATTGTTCTGTGTACATTTTAGTTAGTTGATAGGTACAGGTGAGTCCCAGAGACAACAAAAGACAAAAAAGGAATATGAAAAGAGTGAAAAAATACCAGTATATACGGGAATAAATTTCCATTTTAAGTTTCTCCTTTGGAGGTATTAAAGCCTTCCAGTGGCCCAGGAACTATTGTGGTGGAAACAGCATAACTGAAACCTACTGAATAGCTGAATGAGGGAGACACAAGATTGCTACAAGCTGCGGACAGCAAATGAAAAGCACTGATTCGTGGTATCCTTATTAGGAATTTAATTTAATGCCACCGACAATTGAACAACTTTTAATTTACCGTATTCCAGTAAATTCTTAAAAAAGACTGACAGAAAATGGCTGACAAGAGAATGTGTGAAAGAAAATATAACTTCTTTTTCAGTCTTTCAGAGAAAAAAATAACAGCATTAGTCATTGTGATTTTTCAGACTGGCATCTTCTGTATAATTTCTAACTAGTCCTGGATATCTTTTTTCGCATCTATTCAGAAATTACACAATTTGCACAAACGTGTCTTAAATATGGATGCTTTGTCCTTGCATGCAAAATAAATTGTTACTTTTTTCATTTTATTTGGCATATTTTCCTCATATAAATGGTTCTTCAGACACAGAAGCAAAAGTAGGTATGCTGTCAAGGTCACATGCTCGAGATTGTCTTATTCATTGGTTACAGAATGTCTCGATGGCCGTTCTTATTTAGAATCAGCCTTTCAGAGATAGGCACCAAGTGGAAGAACAACAACTACATAAAAGTCGGCGTGTTGGCGATTCATGAGTAGATTCTGGGTATAGCTCACACCACCTAGTTTGAGTGAAATGTTGATGCTGGTGACAAGGTTCAGATAAGACCTGCATTCTTTCTTTGGCATCTCCACTCAATATATTGTGTGTCCTATTAGTAGCTAGTATAGCTGTGAGGTTTAGTGTTAATTAATTCCTTTGGACATAAAAAAATATATATATTTCTTCAGCAGCACCTGTTCTGCGACAATATGGTAATTTACTGAAGTTCCTGTTACCCCTTAGTTCCTCCTAATGGTCATCATGGGTCAGTAATTTTGGACTTGATCTGAAAGAGACATATGGAAAACCTACCCAAAATGCTTTAATCAATTTTCAAAAACAAGATGGGTAATACCCAAAAATATGGTTATTACACATGCAGTATTAAAACACAGAGTTAAGGCTTGCTGCAACACAGCAGGACCAAATCCAAATAATTGGACCCAACTTGACTGAGTTCCTGGGTCAGTTCTCATTTACTAGAAACCAAGTTGACTTGTAAAGACCTCTTATTTCCTGTTACTATTGAGATAGAAAGCAGTCCAGTGCAACACTATTTTATACTTCACCTTCAAAAGTATCCACTTGAATTAACACAAACATCTCATAAATTACAGAAACAGTAGTATGTATTTTAATACTATTGCACTAGATTACATTTTTTTTTTTGTAAAGGTGTTCCTTTTATTGTGTCTAACCCTGCATGTGTCGGCTGTTGTGTGAATATAGTTGTATATCTGTGTGCTAACAAGATATAAAGTTTCAAACATTTCAAGTGTATAAAAAAAATCCCCCCGACAATAGGATTTCTTTTCCCTGATTAACTAAATAAGCCTGAAGGAAAACATGTTTAAGTAGCTATATTTGGGTAAATTAAGGGAGAGGTCTCCTTGGAGACAAATATTTGTACCTGGAAGTTAAGCGTATTCTTCATTTGGAAAAAAAAACAAGTTTAAAGGAAGGACTATTATACAACTATCAGATTATACACAGACAGAGAAAACAACAACCTTGGTTGTTAGTGATAATGATGTGCTGCTCCTAGCAGGTGCCATGAAATATGTTTCTCTCTACTTTCCTAAAACTACCTTTTCACTCTGTATCTCTGCAGCTGTGTACTTGTGTGCCTCTGCATTTGTGTTTAAAGTGATGAAGCAAGAGAGATTCAGAGCAAAACCATGTACAAACACAGGGAGGAGGGGGGAAAAAAGAGAAACTGTATATAAAGCAGGGTGGGGAGATATCAGCCAGGCAACAGGGTGGAACCAGCTGTGAGCGAGCTCAGGAAACATTCAAGGAAGTCTTACTCATATCCCAGAGGGCAGGGCAGATTAGACAAATCTCAACACCTGGAGAAAGCATTAGTCATATCCCAGAGTGCCCTGTTCTGGAGAGAGGTGTGGTGCTGGAGAGTCAGGTATCATGGCAGAAATAACTCCAAGACGAATAAGTGTTTGCCATGTGCACCTAGATCACTCAGCGAGCATCCTGGGGGAAGATTAAAGGAAAGCTGCAGACACTGTGACCAGGAGAGCAGAAAAACGGGCCTTACCTATTTTGTATCATGGCGGAATTTTGGTTCATATTTATTTACCCATTTATCTTTTTGCAATGGATTGAAATCAAGGGAAAACCCTTGAGGACTTAGAAGCGGTAATTGTTTCATAGTTATTGCAAGAGTAACACACAAAGCCCACAAAATGGGTAGATAGGTTGGAGAGAGTTAATAAAAGGAGGTAGAAGGCAGAAATAGGAGAGCAAGGCGACTTTGATGGTTGGAGCGACAGCTGTGTCCCTTGTGAGTGTCTTTGATGAACAAGAAGAAGCCTCAAAAGAAGTGCATTAATTGTAGACATGAGGGAAAAATGAAAGAAGAATGATGGAGATGAAGGGGAAGAGAAACAGATTGTGTTTGTTGACTAAGAACAACTCCAACTGAGAGAGATGAAAGGCCTCACAATTGTCACGTCAGAGGTTATAAAAACATGAATGTAGAGCTGCTGGATATTGCCCTAAGAGTGCTGATGTCAGTTATCGTCATCTGTAGTGACATTTCTTGAAATCATAACTACTATACATTTTTCTTGTTATTATCTTGTAACGCTTTCTTTGACTCTACTGAAGTAGCTAGTGAATGTAGGCACTCACAAGTAGAACTTCCCTCTTCTCACAGAACTTGTAAACAAGCTCTGTGACCCTGAATCCAACAATACTATTGGGACACTCAATTCTCATTATTCCTTGAGCTATAAATCCAAAAGTTAACCTCTGTTTCATTGGATTCAACTAAATCTTTTTGTGCTCAATCTATAATTTTGGAATTTTTTTTTTTTTTTTTTCAACCCCAGAGACAGTCGTCAGTGTTTCATCAACTCCAATATTATGGTCTGTGGCCTTGGTCCAACCTCATCCATCTGCCCGTGATAAATATATGATAGAAATCAAGAAAATTAGAGCAGGAGAGGCAAAAGGTTATATGAAGGGAAAGAAACAACGTTGGATGAGGAGCCAACCAAACTTTATTGGTACAATAAGACAAGAGGTGAGGAGATGTGAGACTATAGCTCACATCTATAGTTAACCATTTCTTTAATTGGTAATTCTTGTCAAACTTTTTGAAAGTTCTGGATCTGTCATTAAGGTCCACAGTTTATAAACCATGGTCACAACTTTGATGGTGTCAGAATTCTTCTCTAACAACATTGCTTGACTTTTATCTTTTCATGCCAACTGGAGTATCAATGATTTATCTGAGACAAGCTAACTGCACTGCGTGCTCAAAGTGGTTGAGTTTTAGCAAAGGGGAATAAAATAGCTGAGAAGCTGCGTCTCCATAGGGGGACTATATCTCTCAGGTGATATCTAAAGCAGCCTATCTATAGCCCATGTGCAACCCACTGTATAAATATCTCCTCCTTCTCCATCCCCCCACTCCTCCTGCTCCCTCACACCGTCCCCCAGAAGACGTCCTTCTCAGTTGCTGAGTCTCTCCCCTGCACCCCCTTATTCCAGAGGCCCTGCACGTTCCCATCCTTTTTACCATAGGCATTACCATACCTTTGATCGCACTCGCCCTACCTTCTCTCCACTTCATTACCGATGCATACATCTCCCTCTCTTTTTTTCAAAATATCTTTGTCCTAGTCAGCAGTTAGGAATGTTCATTTAACAATTGCCTTAGATGGTATTATAACGGTAAAAAGAGATGGCTTTGAAATGGAAATTGTGCGCATGGGAGGCCCTGGTGAGCACTCCGACAGTCTCCTGGATCCCGATGACGAACACCCAGGTTTCATTCTATCTGACATCAGAGGCAGAGGCGGGTACATGAAGAACAAACATGTCGTGGAGAGAAGCAGAGATAAGAAAGATAGACAGCTACCCCTGTCCTCAGTTGACAAACAGCTGCATCGTCTCCCTCTCTTCTTTTATCTGTGCAGTGGATTCGCTTTCATCTGGCTCATGGTTTGATGTGATGATATTATTTACCCGTCATTAGAGGCAGAGGAAATTGTGTCTGTCATTAGCTTGATAACACCTCTGCCAGATTAGATGACAGACAAGAAGGACTGGTGGCCTGTTTGTAGGAGGAAAGAACCCAGGGGATCAGACTCTGAGGTTGAGTATTGCTTTCAAAGATGGAGAAATAGATGAGAGACAAATACATGGAGATGAAGAGAGTGGATAAGAATGACAAATGAATTAAAAAAAAAAAGAGACTTTAATCAGAGCACTAGGGGTAAACAGATGACCAAAGCGACGAAGGGTTAACAGCACACTTGTAATGCAGACAAGGATGGTGCTAGAACTAGAACGTACTAAACTTATCTCCAAGAAATTAGGATATGCCCCTTGGATCATTTGTTTTAGTGTGTTTCTTTGTGTTTGGTTGTTCATAAGCATCGGTTCAAGCAACACGTCCTTCAAATGCAAGACAAATTGGAGTGTGTGAAAGTTCCCTCACTACAGCTCCCATGAAAATTTCCCAGTTCAGCAGCCACTGTAACTTTGAATTCCTCCACAGCCATGACATCAAACAACCCTCTCTTCTGATGTCAGCTTTTTTCAGTCTATAAAACAAATACATTGCTGGGTTTGGTCTGTCCTCCCATTGATTTAGCCTTGTCTTAACTACAAGTGGCCATTCAACTTTCAACTTGCCTATGATCCCATCTCCATCTGTTGAGCAGAGGATGTTTATGATGAGCTTTGGCTTATCAGTAATAGTGTTCTTTACAGACTTAATGGTTAAGATATTAGAACATTACAAAAAAATACCAACCATATATTGATATAAGGACTGAACCAAATAGCAAATTGTTAAGTAAGTTGTGTTGCAGAGTAATGCTTCTTGTAATTTTTGTTATTGTGAATGGAAGTTTGGTTTTGATTTAGGTTCTCTTACTTCTGGGACAGAAACTAGGGGGCTCCAGTCTCAATTAAGCTCTCTTATGGCTTAATTTGTTAAAAACCCACTGATAAGTGATTTATAATGGTATTAATCAGAGAAAAACAGCAAATCATCACATTTGGACATATAGAGACAGTAAATCTTTGGCAGTTTTGCTTGATGAAGGTTTTTAATCAATCAGTTATCAAAACAAGCATCAATTAGTTTGATCAAAACATAAATGAAAATAAGTTAGACTAGGTGAGTGTGTGCACAATTGTGTGTGGCCCCTTTCCTCATTCATTTTACTATAATTAGTGCAAGCTTGTTAATTAAGATACAAGACATTCAATTATATTTCTCCTTTTAGAGCTGACCTCAACCTTAGGGAAAACATGTTGAGCCATCAAAAAACAATGGCCCCATTGATCTTTGGGTAATTATCACTTACTATGCTAATTTTTCACTCATCGTCATTTTCCTCATGAAAGCCTCATGCAGCCTGACAAACGTGCGTGCCCCCACTGGCGAACTGCATGTCAGAGTAAAAACAAAAAAAAAAATTTCATTAAATCTGGGGACCTATTAAGGTCTCAGAATGTGTGGGCTACTGAAATGCATGGCTGTCTGAAATCGGGGCTTGTGCTTTGCAGTTAAATCAAGGATGAAGGATGCAAAAGGCAACAGAGAACAAGATTAGGAGTCTTGTTTTTGTGCTTTTCAGGGGCAGCTTAAGTGCAATTCTTTACTAAAGTTTTATTTTGCAGAAAACCTTGTGGTTAAACAAGCAACGCCAGGCTGACTGAAAAACTGAATTCAAGGAAAAAAAAATGTTAGTATTTTTGAGTGTGTGCATATATTTATTAATCTAGAGAATTTGGACACTGCATGGCAACGCAAGATGAACGAAGGGATCTGAGCAGGGAGAGAGAAAACATGTTAACATGTTCATAATTAAGGGGAAGTCTTCCTGTTTCCCAGAGAGAGGGCAACACATTCATAAGCCCCTCTCATAGTGACAACACCTTGTGATTAATTGGTCTCTGAATGCACAGCTTTAAATCACAGTCCCAGAAACACACCCACTCACATGCAAATGCAGGCATCCGCAGCTTCACAAGAACACACACTGTACATGCAGTAGGTCAAAGCCTCTATCCACACAGCATTAAATCAAAAGGCTAAGTCAAAAAAAACCCCATGACAACACTGAGGCACAGGTGACCTTGTGTTTCGTTATTGGGTGAAGATGAATGTAGAACATCTACAAACATGCACTTCCTCCTTCCTGGTCTTTTTAAAATAAAAAACTTTAAGATATTCCTTTTGAAAATCCTTCATTTTAAAATCTAAAACAGTGGTTCCCTACCATTTCTTTTCTCTGAAGAACCCCCAGAGACCTGCCGGATGAACTGAAGCACCCCAACATCAACTAAATGAATTCCCTCAATTTTTTTCCAATTTCCACCCCAGAATGAGTGGGAGTCTTACACATACATGCAAATTAATTGACTTGCTTATTGTACAAAGTGAGGGTATACTTTTAAACTGCCTCTTTTGTGAGATCAGTTGCAGAGATCTAATCTAAGACAAGATAAGAGTCCTTGTCTCTTTGCCTCTCACATGCTAGCAGTACACAATAAGGCTATGCCTCTTGTTATTTCACACCTAAGGAAGAGCTTTCATCTGATTCACTAACATCTCTTCCCCATTCTCTCTCCTTCAGACCTGTCTGCTCAGCCTGCTTATGTATTGATAAAGGTATTGCCCATGAAATATCAGGTCCTGTCTACCAGTAACAGATTGTTTGCAGTTTGATAATACATAAATGTAGAGACTTGCGCTTGTCAGTTGTGCTCTAAAATAAATGCAGCCATAGATTTCCAATTAAAGGTGGCTGGCAGGGCTATTAGTTAGCTCTAAAGGTAGCTGTCAGGGAACAGAATAAGCCAGGGTCTATAACCACCATGATAAGGCAGCTGTGAGAGGTGTATTTATCCTGCTCTGGACACACAATCTCACTGCCAACAGCAAAGACATATGGAACTCCACATCGAGTGTTAGGGTTGGGCAATATTGTGATATATACCATGAGACAATAGAGATCTCTCAGCAGTAGAGCTTGTAGCATTTCTACAGAGGTAGGTATCATTTTAATACGCTATCTGCAGTTGAGTTACGCCATTGCAGGCAATGTTTCAAATGAATGAGCGATTCTGTTTTATGGCTATATTGGATTTACAAGATTTGTGCATCAATGTGATAAAGTGCCTTGATTTGTCTGGTATTTCATTCACTGAATTGGCCAAAAACTGACATTCCCCTACAGATTGTTTATCAAATAAATTTCCAGAAGGTGGACCACTGAACAAATCAATATCACAACATAAAATTATACCACAAACTAAAAAAAAAGTTAATGCTTGACCTTGGAAAGTTTTAACAACATTAGGAAAAAACAATATTAACTCAAGGTTCAGTTCCTGTTTTTTTTCCCAGAGCTTTCAACTGCATCTCACATGCCTCACCATCTAATGGAATTTGCTCCACACTTCTGGTCACATGACCATAGTTCCATATCTTATTCACTTGAGAGAGTGCTTTCAGCACTGTCTCACAGTCTTACTCAGGGGAAGGATTTGCTCAGTTCCTTGAAAAAGTGTTCCTTGAATTTGATTAATTATGTTTACATAACCCAGCGCAGAAGATTGTATCCATTTCCCCCACCCAAACAAATATAACAAATATAGCATACAGTCTGGATAGTGTTATAATTTATTTAGTTAGGGGGACATCTGCTATCTCTTAACAGTATATACATACATATATATACATACATATACACACACTCATACACATACATATACACACACTCATACACATACATATACACACATTCATACACATACATATGCAAAACATTACAGTTTCTGGTTACATCTTTTGAATCAGTTTTATACCATTATATATTGCATATCGTTAGGCTTTGGACTGATGAACAGACAAAACATTGGGCTCTGGGACAGCATCCAATTTTTTGACAGCTTTTTAAACTACAAAATTAACCAATTCATTGAGAATTGTAAGAGACATCAATAATGGAAATTTGTTGGTCCAACCTATAAGACGGAAAACTGCATTGGTTCGTCTGAAAGACATCATACTCACCATTTTGTACTTTTTTTTTTACTGCTAATCACCCTCTATTTGATACTAAACACGTCTTTATCTTAAAGGGAAGCTCAGCCTATCGGCCATCTACCGCAAGGGCTGATATTTTGGTTGTGTGCCCTGTTAGACCCTTTCTGCGGCTCACTTTTGAATTGGGATGGTTTTTTGATTTTTTTTTTTTTGGCCTTTTTGTTAGCTTGAATACATTTTCTCTCTCCTGAGACTTCTCTCATCAAAATGGCATTTTTACCCTTAGGACTGCTACAGCTAACAGGGTATTTTTAGGTCATTGCACCATTCTTGGTAAACTAAACATGATGCTGAGTGTCAAATGCCAGAAAATTGGGTCTGTCTGAGATGCGAGAAACAGCATATGGATATCACACAATAACAGTGTGCTAAAATTCACGTTATCTTGTTCAATTTAACAATTAGTTGACAACAAACTGAATGTCTGCATGCTGTACTCATGTAAGAATAATGTGTCCCTGATCACTTAGATGCTGGCTCTGTCACACAGTAAAGATCTAATGACTGATACTGACTGGAAATTACTGCCTATGGAGCAAGGGAAGACAAGGAAGGAGACAGAGGAAGTGTATGAGCGAAGAAATAATTGAGGACAAATATAGAAGAGAACAGTGAGATAGCCATAGGATATCTGAAAGAAAAGAGAAAATCAGAGAGGCAGAGAAGTGTGTGTCTTTTGGGAGAATGAGTGTCCCTTATCATTCTGTCCCCTGGTGTTGCCTGACACCCTCATTTCTAGATAACAAGCTCCATTTCAGCCATCTCTCTCTCTCTCTCAAAAAAAAATCTATCATGCCTTGGCAGATGAATCCATACCTTGCCTTAGACATGTACAGGGTTAGGCTACATGTAGCCTTATTCCTTGTGCATGATCCTATAGAATGGGGGTGAGCAGATTTCCCCTAAGGATAAAAGTACGAAAAGATGTGATCCTGAGAAATGTCACACCAGCGGAAGTCCAGAGTACTGTGTTTTCTAGAAGCTTCTCAATAAATAGTCCTCTCCGCGAGACACGTTTTCTCATTTAATGGGAATCCCTATCAGACTCAAACGCCGAGGCCTAAACTTGGTCATTTGATTTTCAAGTCAAACCAATGTCTCAAGACGTGCCTTTGGGTCGGCGCTGAAGAGAGACACGCCCGCTGGCAAACGTGATCAAGCCCACAACAAGTCATGTGAGGTCTCACTCAATAAACAAGGATGCGATTTGGGGGGTGCGCAAGACCCGAAGACAAAAATACTTACAAACTCACAAAGTGTCACTCAGCTCCGGAGTAGAGCTCCTTCATTAAGCTTCCATTTTATGGAGGATGCTGTTGTCCTGGAAACAATAAGTTTGAAGCATTAACCCATTCAATGGAGCCAGACTTCCCTCTGAGCTGTCTCCCACCCTCCGTCTGTCTCCCTCCGTCTTATACACACATACACACACATACTAAAAAACTAATCACCGCTTTCTTCACAAATCCCTCCTCATAGAACTCTCACTGTTCTCTGGGGACTCACCACAGCATATTAATCAGTGTAATTGAAATAGTTGATTACATCACTTCACGCCTCATCCTGGTTTAAGGGACTGTGTGTGTGCAGCGAGCATTAAGGAGGTAGTAAAAGAACAATGGGATGTTGGGGTGCATGTGCATACTTGGGCTTAAAGGTAGTCACAAAGATGCTATAAAAAGTGAACTAGACATTTTAACTATACCTGTCTGCACTATAGAGTCATTACTCACACTTTTTTTTTTTAAAGGAAAAAGCAAGGGTATTAGCACCCCGACAGGTGAACTCATACCACAATTAACAGCCCGTGTAACATCATCTAAGGCCTCAAAAGCTGGTAGCCAAACTCGTACAGTGCTGCAGTGTGAGGTAGGCTGTAAGTCACCAAGTCATGGCCCAATATCCTGCAGCACAAGTGAAAATAAGAAATTTAGACGTAGTTGTACTTCTTATATGCTACGAACATCGTGTGTCATGCCCAACAAGAATGCATGGCCAATTTCTCAACAGCATTTCATTTACTTTTATCCTTGAAGAGTTTATATGATTAAACAAGAACTATTTTGGGGGAAAACTGAACTGTTACTATGTTTATGACTAATGTAATGTCTTTAAAATAATAATCCTTATTTATAGAAGCTTTTCTAAACCCTTGTAATAAAGTGCTTCACATAGTGCAACAACCTCAAAAGAATTTCCCTATACAGCAATAAGGAAATACAACAAATAAAATAAAATACAGTTTCACTTTCAAAGGAGCCTTTTAACAGAGGAAAAAAGTCCTAGAAGATACTCTTCTGATTAAAAGTTGACCTGGTGGTTCAGAATGGCAGTGGATATGCATAAAGATCAAGTAAGTATACTGACAAGCATATCTATGAACAAAGACACACCCACAGTCAAATACTCTTTGTAAGGGCTCCAATAGAAAAATTTATTAATTAATTTAGTAATTTTTATTTATTTATTTTTTATCTACAGATACACTTTGATCCAGGGTCTGAAAGTTGTGAGGTTGCTGTTTGTGTCCAAGTATCAAAACAAATATTTGGGGAGCAAATGTTTGCTTAAAAGGGTTTATAAAATACTGGCTAGACTTCCTGGCAAAAATAATCAATAATCAGTGATTTTTTCATTTATTTATTTTTATGAATGTTACATAATACAATAAACAAGGACTTCAAAACACAATGACATTTGACTTACTTTGAGTTTATTTCTTTATGTAACATTTACCACCACATACTAAATGTACCAGAGGCTATTTCAACACACTCTTACATTCAGAAATAATAATTGTAACAAATAGATAATATTAATTTTGATAAGACAGTTTTCAGATTTAGATGCTTTTCAAGGATTAACAATATCAAAGACACTAGAAATTGTATATAATTCTATGTTTGAAATTTTAAAACAAAGCATTATTCAGATATGTAAGATTCTAAGCTTATTTCATGCCTACTAAGTGCACTCCCAACTGTGTGCTTCTAAAACTAAAAGTTTTTTTTGTTTGTTTTTTTTTTTTAAAAAGGGTCATCTATCTTGTCAGGGTGAAAGTACTGCATTTCTTCACTTTCCCTTTTCTGTTTCTCCTCCCGGTTCATCTTCCTCTTATCGATTTCTGGCTTTATCTATTTTTCAGAAGACTGCAACCACTCAGCCATAACCTTTTGGCCTATAATGTCTCTATGCCTCACAAGTGGCAACATAACAGGTCTCTTTTTATACTCACAGTACATGCCAAAGCAAGAGTGAAGCCAGGACTGTCGGAGTCGTTTTGATTATCCAACAAAGAAATACTGAAATTTTTCCTGGGTCTTTAATTGTTCTCAATGAATAAAACTTCGATTGGACAATAATGAAATCTGACTATTCAAGAGATATTGATTTGTTTATTTATATAATGGATGGAATATGTAGAAGACTGTTTTAATGCCATCCCAATAAGCATCATGTAGACATTTGAACAGTTTAGCCTATAGCAAACTTGGCACAGTACCATGCAAAGAAAAAGAGGTACTGTAATTGGAAGCGTTATGAGGTATGGAAGATAGTGAAAAATTTTTCCTTCAGGCGTTAGCATGCTTCAAATGAACTAGTTGTAAGACACATCACCATAGTGTAAATCGATATTTTGCTCTTGATTTATAACAAAGCAAACAATGAAGGAGCTTTAGTCGGAGAACTGATAGCAGGATATGAAGTGAAAGTGACGTTCCAGGTAGAGTTATGAACTGTCAGACAAATTTCAAGCTTGTTATCCCAGCAAATGCCTGTATTCTCAAATTAGAAACCTGTCTTTTGGCAACAAAGAAACTGAGACCACAAAACTGATCCAAGGGTCAAACTGAGCCAAAAGCTGAGCAAAACATTCATGAAACAGCTCTGTATCTGTAGGCAGCAGAGCTATGATATATTATTACACGCCTTCTAGCATTCAATAAAAGTCAAGGTCAGAGCCACAGTCCCCTGATAATATTCCTGAAATCGTAAAGAGGCTTGTTAGACTGAAGTGCCAGGAAAATAACAAAATAACAGCTAAGTAGATAGTTATAGTTTTTTTTAGAGCAATTAGTTATTAGAGGGGTTGGGAAATGATTCAGAGGGGAGAGGGTGACATAAGGCGCTTTTTGAGGGGATGGGTCTTAATCTTAAACAGGATTATGGAGAATGACTTTACTATTCTGACTGAAGTAAGAAGCTAATTCAGTGTAGTTGAAAAGTACTGAGTAAAGGATCTGAAAACGTGGGTAAAGGTGATATCTTAGTTTGTTTTTTTTTCCTTTTCAAGAAATTAGCAAAGAATTCTAAAGTTCTGTTTTCACTTCATCATTTTTGTATTTTGTGTAGACTGATGAGGGAAAAATGAATTCAAAACAATTTAGCTGAACACTGCAACATAACAAAATGTGAAAATGTTAAAGGGTCTGAATACTTTCTGATTGCAATGTATTAATTTATCATTTGCCAAGCTTCAATCCACTTACAGCTTTAAACCTATAACCTTAAAACAGTGTATAGTACCATTTACCTTCCAAAGCCAATCATTTGCATTCTCCTCATTCATCGACGTGCTGCTGTATATATCTTGGAAAACGATACATAATTAGAGTGATTGATTTTTCCTCTGAGAATCTGTAAAAGTAATTATATTTTCAGACAGTTTTTTGATGAGGATTTTAGGGCCATGTGCTACATAAACAGAGATTACAAAAGATAATTTGGTGTTCTGTTAAAATTGCATACTTCCTCCTTGGCTGCTTTTATTAGTACATAATGAACCAGAAAACATTTGTTATTATAGCATTCTTACTTTGCTTTGCAGTCCACTGATATGAAGGAAGGACAATTAGTGATTCTCATTGTATGTGGATATGAGGGATTTATTCAGTATTATACTTTTTGTTATTTTATTTGTTGTATCTTCTAAATGAATGAAATAAAAGACCAAGAAAGCTTTGTTTCAGGTTTTTAGTTTTTAATATGGTTCAAAGGGTTCATACGGTCTGGAACTCTGTGAGATATTTTGTAAGTGTGCAGAATACTGTATGTTACCATGGAAATCTATCCAACAAGTCCTCCAAACAAAGTCTTTAAACAGTGACCCCTATGAGAATTTTCTGATTTAAAGTAGCTATTGGCAAGGAGATTTTCATCAGTGCTCTTTAGAGAGCATACTGTCAGTAAAATATGATGCATATTTTTTTTTTCTGATTTGTCACCTCTAAAATAAAGGTTTGGTTAAGTTCAGGCAATGAAAACTCTGTGGTTAATATTGTAAAAATTCTCAAGGAAAAAAAAATGTGATTAAAGTTTGAAAAAAAACGAACAACTATGAGGTTAGATAAGTATCAAGGTTAGGGCGAAGACAAGACTAAAGCCAACTTTACTTTTTTGGTTCATAAACAGTCAGCATTCTTGTAGTGCAGACAGTCAATATCCTCTCAAAATTTGCCTGGGCACAGGGGTAGATGACAACTTATGTCACTCAGACCCATGTGGACACACAGATGCACAAATCATGAACTGGCTGAATGCTAATGTCAACAAGCCCACAGTGAAAATGTTGCCACACTTACAATTAGCAAATATGATACTAGGGATGTTTGCCACCTTAGTCCTGCATCTTAGTATAATAATATATCCTGACACAAAGTACAGCTGAGGCTGGAAGGAATATCCAGAGTTTTGATTGTATTGATTCATAAATAAATAATTATCAATAACTTTCACTTAAACAAGCATAAACCTTGTGGTGATACTAGAAGAAAAAAAAATCAGGGATCACAAAATCATTAAGATCTGGACACCCTGTATATTCAGCAAACTAGCCAAGAGATTCTTTACTACAAACCCCAAAATTAAAAAGTGTCAACCTCATGGTGGTGCCAGGGGAAAAGTCAGGGAATGACCCAAAGTCAGCTGGCTTCATTCTCAAAGAGAATATGATGTTTTTCACCAAGTTCATAAGCCACAGATCGAAATATTGCCATCCCTAGGAGCACGTTGCGAGAATGGCTAACAACAACAACCAGGTTAAGATTGGGGAAACGTTATGGTAATGGTTAGAAGAACACTGGTGGTAGGTAGGAGAAAGAATGCAATAGTAGTCTGTCATATCAGAGTTGGAAGCTACAGCCAGCCCCTGCTTGGTCCTGAGGAACAAAAAAACAGCAGCTGGCTACATGTACAAGCTTGATCTTTTGCATTCCAGTTAAAAATTCAGCGAAATTCTTGATTACGATAACATAAGTATTGATAATAGAAAAGTATTATAAGGGCGGATCTATTGCATAACTAACCATGATAAACCAGTTTAATACCCACACATGTGGGGATGGAAATGGGTATTTTGCCTCTTTCAACCAACAGTTTGCGATTTCAACCAAAAACTTTGTCTTATTTTCGACACTTTGCAGCATGATCTATAATATATGTCCATTGAGATATAAACATATTCTGCAGATATTATGCCTGTGGCTGTGTCCATTCTTTTGGTGTGTAAATGAATGTGTCACCGGGTAAGTGAGTGTGGAAAAGGTGGGAGGATCATAGTGCTTATGTTGCCAAAGATCCCTGCAGCCAACAAATGCACAAACAACAAAAACTTCCCCAAGGTTCTAATTACACGACAAATGAGCACTGTATCCTAAATTCACAGCACAGACTCAGTGTCTGACTTTCTCAGCTCCATTCATCCTGGGGAGGCAAGGCAGGGTTGTTTTAGGATGATGTTTATGCAGGGTATACGCAGCATATTATCATGCTGTGCTGGATCAAAAGTCTGATAGTTTAACTCTGCCAAGTAGTTGTCCTTGCTCCTCAAGTGGCTTTTGAATGCAGGTCTGATATAAAGAACGTTACTAAGAACCAATAACAGAGGGGGCTGGTGATACTCTAGACCACAACCAGGAGTGCTTATACCCCAGGATGCTACTTCTGTAGTACCCAGGGTGCACATCACAAGACTGCAGCATCTCTCCACTGATTGAAAGAATAAATAAAAAAATTTGAATTTGATCAAAAATATATATCCATATAAGCATGATGTACAAATGGTTGAAACAGACAGCTAACACTCGTGAAGAAACGGTTAAAGTAGCCAAATGTAATGGATAAATGGTTGAAATGTCCACTTTCTGCCACTCCAAGTGGTAACAGTGTTAAATTTGACCAAATAACCTAAATATAATAATATAATGTATGTAAAAATGATTGTATCAATATCCCCTTTTAATTAAAAGTGGTGGTAATAAAGATGTATATGAGTTCACCTGAAAGGACTTGGGTTATACATCAGGGAAAAAAAAAACTAACTACATTAAATGTTCCTGTTGTTATATATCTTTTTACAAGATTTTACACTCCACATAAACTCAGTTATCTTTTCAAAACCTGATTGTGATGTCTCCTGACGTCTTGACCTCCAGAGCTTGTTCAGAGTAACCAAAAAAGAACCATTTTTCCTAAATCCCTAAACCCTCTTTCCTCTTATGACTGCATGAGCAATCAAAACTACAAGTGTCTCAACAGCAAATGACTGCTTGGACAAAAAAGATTATTTGAGATTAACAGTAGTGGTATTTTAGCACGTGTGGGGAAAAAACACAGTCTCATAAGGGCAGGACACTGGGAGATTGATATGGAGACAGTTTAAAGATGCAGCTACCTGTTTGTTCCCCGTCAATGTTGAGACATTCAACTCTAATGAAAATCAGGATGCTGACTAAATGTCAAGCTTTATTTCATCATGCTGTGTTATTCTACATCGTTACAGCACAAGATAAACTGTCAATTGACCTCTCTGGCTTTGGCACAGCAGGACTTTAACAAATGACAAAAAATAAGAAACTGAGTAAAATGAAGTAACTGGACCAAGTGGATTATTATACTGACAAAAACCAAATTTTAGATGATTGAGACTCACTGCCAATGCAAGAGAACATAGTTGTCAAAATTACTACTAGCTTGCATATTTTTGGTGATGGATTTCAATCAGAATGCCAGATTAAAACTTCTTTTTCCCCACATGACTACATTTATTGCCCCATAGGAATACAAGAAAAAGTCAGGATGTCAGTCAAGGAACTTGAAAACATAAATTTTTAGTATTCCAATCTAAGCCCAGGAGGCTGATGCAGTATATTGTTATGGATGAAAGTAGATGATGGTGCACTGGTTAAGATGGGGGGGGGGGGTCTAATGTAGATGGGGAAAATTAAACTGTCACTCACTTAACACCGTACGATTCATACTTACACTTTTATGAATAACAATGACAGATTGCTGCAAGAGCATACCGGAAGGTTTGATGGCTCCTGAATAATGAGAGTGGAGTTTGAATGAGTTACAGAAGCTGTTGATGTGGCATCATAAATTTTATGCACTGCAAATTTCTCAGCTTGTGGCGTTTTAAATTTCAGATCATGGTACGATCATGATGCAATAAGCCCTTCACAAGTAAAATGATGTAATTGGGCTGAGAGTGCACGGCTCTTAAAAAACATAAAATGTAACTGATTCTTACTGATAAACATACTGAGGGCCAGTTGATCTGTGCTGCGCTAAGAGGTTGGAGGTCAGCTCTAAGAGCTTCTTTGTGAAACTCTGAAGTAAAAAGTAAAATAAAGGAAAAAAAAAAACAGACACGGAGAGGAGGTGGATAAAATAACTGTAATCCTACATGTCCTGCATGCATTAAAAGCTACACAGCTGCAGGTCACAATGCTGAAGTATCAGGCCCCACATCAATCTGCTCATCCACCCAAATCCGCTTATCCTATGGGTCAAACATAGCGAGAGTAGGAAATAGTTTGTCATTTTGGAATATACTGTTATTCACCTTGTGGCAGAATCAAGTAAGAAGATACCCCTCGACAATTAACGGTGTTTTCTTTAACCATACAAAAGTGAAAAAGAAACAATCCGGTATTTATGGGGTTTATGTGCTGGACCACATATTCGCTCTGAGCTGTTGCCAAGCAACCAGACTAAACTCCAGAAAGTTACTGGTCGCCATGAAATAGATGGGAAGATAACTGCCAGTAAAAAGGTGTAATGTCATATTTATGGTTCATGTTTCGTACTTATTAAACAAATGAGACACAAATGTTAATCAGTGAGGTTTAGAGGTTCTCAGCAGTAGATTTTGTAGCTTATAGACAGAGCCAAACTAGCTGTTTCCCAATGTTTCTGGTCTTTCTGCTAAGCTATGCTAAGCTAAGCTAACCAGCTGCTAGCTGTAGCCTAATATTCAATGAACAGAAATGAGAGGGGTATCAACTCTCCAACCGGAAACAAATAAGCATTAATTCCCAAAATGCTGAAGCATCCTTTTGAGGTTCGGTAAGCTCGAAACTAAAAAGGTTGCACAACGTGTCATTTGACTACATCTAGAAAGTGAAAATGTTAACTATTCCAAACAGCCACGCTAAGATATGGGGGAATAATCCTAGCATCACTGATTCGCTGCATAACGCCGCCTCCTGGATGTCTTTCCAAGAAACAACTGCATGTTTTTGTATCAAAGCAAGTGATGGAGACGCTTTTTTGACAGTCTCTCCTCAAAAGTCTTCATTGTATTGCGCTCAGATGTACAACTTGGAAGCTTGAAAAAGAGCTTTATCCTGTATTACGCTGTCATCTCTGCAAACTATCTGCTGCTGAAAATAAGCAGAACGGTCTGTTAGTTTTGGAAAGTAACACTTTCCAACACCTAATCTGTATGTCTTTGGGCTGTGGACATAAAACTAAGCAACAGAAAGAAAACCCATGCAGACACATGGGGGACATGCAAACTCCACACAGGAAGGTCCCGGCCAGGTGGTGCATTTGATCCTTTAAATATATGCTATGAAGCAACAGTGCTACTAAAAATTGAGCTGGTGCGCCACCTTAAGCTCAGATTGTTTAAAACAATAATGCATGTACAACCTGTGGTGCATTTGACAGTGTTGAAATTATTAACAGAGTGAAAGGAAATTAATCGGTAAAAATTATGATAATCCATTAGTTTTCCAAGTAATTCATCTGAAAAAAAATACAACAAACATTTGCAGGTTTTAGATTCTGAAATGTGAGCTGCTTCACTCTGTTCTATATTATTATGATGTAAATTGAATATCTTTTGATTTGTATCTGTTGGTCAGACAACATAAGCAATTTGAGGATGGTACACAGCTCTAACTCCAACTATCTTTCACACTTTACAGACTGAACTATTCTCAAATAATGATTAATCAATGATTAAATGATCCTTATTTGCAGCTCTACATACAAGTTACAGCTGTACAGGAAATCTGCAGAAGAACAAATTAAAAAAAATACACATCCAAAAACGTTCATAAACTAATTTTTCTCTTCACCATGATAGAGAGCAATAATGAAAAACAAAAAACTCATGGGTGGATGATGTAAGTGGTGAATTCTGCGATGATCCCTTGTCAGGGCTGTCTGGCATATTTTCTGAGATTTTTCCCCTCTGTCCTCCTGCCTTCCTCCTCGTCTCGTTCCCCTCCACCATTATTCCCTTGCTACTGTAGAGCCACTGCATAGCACAGTTTAAATCTCTCTGTTGAACTCTTAAGTGCTTATTAGAGAGTTCAAGAGCTTAGCCGAAGATGAGGATGAGGATAGAATTGAATGAGCCTGCAAGTGTGTATTTGTTCACAAGAGGCCAACCAAAGGGAATGTGTGTAGCATGTGCGTTTTGTCTCCACGCATGTGTGTGTGAGTAAGAAAAAAAAAAAAAATCTGCAGGCCAAAATAAGAAGAGCAATGTGATCAGATGACTTGAGGCACAATGGTGGGAGGAGAGAAAAGAAAAGAGAGCATTTCTTATTCTCTCCTTATCTATACTTGAACTCTACAAACTTCCCTTTCACATGCAAATGCAGCACTATTCAAGGAGAGGTCAACTTGTTCATCAAGTTTTTCATGCTCTGCACCCCAGTTAATAAAGATGCAGTTCAAACATCTTCTACTCTAAATGCGCCATAAGTTATGATTGACATTGCGACTGCATGTGACGTTAAACTGACTGGGAGGATAAAAAAAATCATTGGCAAAGCGCTTTCCTGTTGCAACGTCAGATAACACTTATAAAGTACTCCAAAGCAACACAAAGACTATTCAGAATGAGACAGGTCTTGTAAAATCTTTATGAGATCATCGGTGACAATAAAAAAATGACAAATATGACGATTCACTGGCCATTTCAGCGCTGTTATTAACAGCTACTGTTTTTTGACATACGAAGAGGTGGATGTGCTATTTTGTACATTTCCCTCCCAATTTTGACTGAAAATGTACAGTAAATAAATAAAGAGCAGGTGAAGAACACAGTGATGCACAGTGATCATGCCTGACGTGTTTCGCTGCATGCCAAATTTACAAGATCTTACCACTTACCATGGGTTGTAGACAGTGTTTCACACAGTAGGTTAAGATTTCCCACAGTAAAATTAAACCTAACATGCCAGTCCACTGATTTTAGACATGGATGTGTGTTGTACTTGTCACAAGGAATACTCCTTAGTCTGTGAAAATAGCTGTATGGCTCTTAATGGACCCTTTATAAAGTCTGAGAAAATAACCCTGATGACATCATCAACTGCACAATTACAAAAAATTATTTTGTAGTCCAACACATTTCAGCTGGTGGCTAAAGAAAATAGATATAAACAAATAAGGCAGCCGAGAACAGCGTGGCATGGGTCAGTTGAAACAGACCAAAATGAACAATCAAGCTGATATTTTTGTAAAGTTCCGCAGAATTCACAGTTCATATGGCTAGAAATGGTTTTTTTTTTCCAGACAGGGATAATAAGCATATATTATCAAAGGCATTTTTTACATATTCAAGAGATTCAAGACTCAGGTACAGTCCAAAATAATGGAGCCACTGTGCTTACAGTAAATTGACTCAGAGATTGTGGAAAATTATATAGAATGATCTCCAAAGGTTAATATACAACAGCATAACTTAATTACTTCTGTGCAAAAACCTGAAAAAAAATAAACAAACAAAATTATTCTCTAGTCATAATTAGTCAAGTAACATAACAAATAACTTTCTGATTTCCATCTCAGGAATAAATATTTTCATATATGTGGATTTATCTTGACTAGTCTGAGCAACATCTGCAGGAATTAAGTGTATGCTTTTCATGCAGTTTAATCAACTGTAAGTTCATGAGTGATTATGAAGTAGTCTG
Source organism: Istiophorus platypterus (assembly GCA_016859345.1). NCBI lineage: Eukaryota > Metazoa > Chordata > Actinopteri > Istiophoriformes > Istiophoridae > Istiophorus > Istiophorus platypterus. The sequence continues at coordinate 8,029,748 of CM029127.1, forward strand.
AGCTTTTTTCTAAGTTTAATTATTCAATAATTTGTTTAGCATTTGGGTGTAATATTTTGATTGCTTTCTCAAGATCATGATGCCAGCCCTCTGTGTCAATATCCAACAGCATGTTTACAAAAAGCTTTCAGATTGTCTTTACAGTTAGAAAATATAATAAGTACACAACAATCCCAGTGGACTGTATAGAATACATTGATGAAATCTCTTTGATGACTATTATATTTCATCAGCTCTTCTCAAATAATGTAATCATTTACTCTCTTTGCTTTGGCTTTGTCACCACATTATGTACAAAAGCACGCTCAGACTCAAAAAACCCAACCACATTCCCCTTTGATCAGAGCCACTCAAAATTAATTAAGCCATGATTTACTTTATTTATGTCTCATTAGCATTTTTTCCCCTTAGGGATACTTTATCAAAAGTACACCTGGTCACGAAGTGTGTGCGAGACCGCATGGACTAAAGGAGAATTGATCAACTAATGACAACACGTAGTAATTAAGTACTTTTGCATTTATATAATGATTAGCTTTCATTTAGACTGTGATGTAAGCACACTTTCACGTTACATGCATGTTATGCTTCAGTGGAGTGTTTGCATCCATTATGCCAACGAAGAATGACCAATGCACATGTAGTAGCAACCCATATTGCCATCAGTTAAAACTGTAACATGAAATCCATAAAACCTTTGTATTCCATCTACATTAGGCTGTATTAGAAATGTCACCATGCACATATGTATAAACTACATGGATCTATTTCTGTCTCTCTAGATTCTTCTCAACATGTTCCCCTCATTTTATTGCTCAATGTCGCTCATCCCTTTCTAACATTCCAATCTTACCTCTTCCTTTTAATGTTCCTAACTTCACCCTCTCTTAACTTCTCCTGAAAACTATTCAAAGTGTTTGCTTTCCCCTATTTCTTTAATTCAACGTCTTCATGACTTACCTTATAAAATGTAATTTTTTTCAAACAAAAAATATCCCACACTAAAATGGACATATGACACATATGGACATATGTTTCTGGTTTAACCCTAAATCTTGATACAGCAACATGGGGACGTCAAGACTACAGATAATTCAAGTTATTTGTTTTGGAGCAACTTCTGTTTAGATGTCAATCAGGTATTGGACATTGTAGACACTGTTAGGTTTATATTGTGTAGTGTTAATCAAGGACTTGAAATTTTTTTGGCATTATACATTTAAAAAACATGTAAAGTATCAGATGCAGGAACTGATACAAATATCCCTTTAAAGAAATAGTTTAAATTCTAACTTTATTTTTGAGAATTAAAGGAGAAGATGGAAACTTTTTTTAATGTCTGTATGTTAAAGATCAAGCTGGAGCCAAGAGACTATTAGCTTAGTTCCAGCAACTCCCGATCAAACATCTTTTTACTCTGTATGGTTTAAACAAGTAAGACATTAACTGTTCGTTAACATGACTTAGAGGTTAGGTTTTTCTCCAGCTTCCAGTCTTAATGCTAAGCTAAGCCATGCTAGGGGGATGTTCATTTTCTGATATAACACTCAGCAAAGAGGCAAATAAGTATGTTTCCAAAAATGTCACACAATTCTTTAAACAATATAGAGCTGGTTTGTAAAAGTCAGTGAAACACTATTGTACAACAGCAAAAATCAACTCCTTAGTGTGCTGCCCTATGTGAGCATTTTGCTGATATGCTTCCTCGGACCTACATTATTATAACGTGTGGCTACAAGTTCTACTTGTAGTAAAATCTCTTTGCCATTGTTTACGAACAAAGGAAGGGCAATAAATACACAGCTAACGCTCTGATTGTGATAGATTAGATTAAAAAGTAATCAGTGATGACAGCACAGTCCGCATTGAGCCAGTCTCTTAACTAGAATAACCGACAACACCGGAATAGATTCACAAAATTTTTACTTTTTGTGTAAGTCACTAGCTTCTAATTCATTTCAAGCACACTGTAACACAGTGTACTGCATTAGATTGATGTAATAAATTCTTTACTTGTTGAGGTTAAGATAAAATATGATCCGACAAAGTGATAAAATGGGTTTTACACTTCATTTGAAGCCCAAAATATAAGTCCTTAAACTTTCTAGAAGTTAAGTGTGAGCTAGCCCTTCACAGGAGGTAAAGCTGCCCCGAACTTTAATAATGGGACTGACAAGCAGAAGAAGAATGAATGACCAATTGTCTTCAAACAGTTTGACCTCTCTGCGGTGCAGTGACACAGCAGGGTTGGTAATGAAGGTGATGTGAGACTAGATTTTCCGTTTCACTCTCAGATATATGACTTGGTGTTAATGAGATTTTTTGGGGGCCCCTGTCATTCCTGGTCCCAAGCATGTGTCTGTCAGTGGTTCAGAGGAGCCAGTAATGACATTCAGCAGCTCTGGTAAGGACTAGTGATTATCGGATTGAAGAAGCACTGGCGTTGGACGTAAATGCTCAGTGCATTTCGCTGTGTCAAGATTGCAAAAGTGTCCAGGGAGAACATAGTCACTGCTGCCTCGGTGTGTATCATAATGTATCATATTTACTAGAAGTCCAACTCTGGAAATCACCTGATCAGCCTGAAATATGGACAGAAATTGAAGCAGAGTAGTTGATAGGAAAGAGAGTAATGCAATTGCAAGAGGATAAAGGATGTATTTGGAGACTGCAAGATGCTGGCTTGACAAATAGACACACAATGGTACTCTGATGAATTAAAATGAAAGCCACAACTTTCAAACACATCTTCAGCCTCCAGTAGCAAGAAATTAATACACTGACGTTCTAACAACAGCAAAGATGACAAAGTTGTCGCAAAAAGCTGTTTGCGGTTTATTTTAATCACCCTTCACGAAAGCTTGACTGAGCTGCTGATTTAGAAGCATGACAATAAAAAAAATATAAAATAAGTGCGAATGATGTCACTCCCAGTGCGCTAACTTTGTTTTTAATAAGCTTGATTAAAACTGACAATGAGGGCATCTGTGGCCCAATAAGAAAATATACACTTTGTAACAGCAGATTATGGAGAATTTTCCCCAAGTCCAGGAATCATTTGTTTGTTTTATAACACCCCATCCTAAACAGGGCAAGGATTTTGTTTTTTTTCATATTCCATTTTTATTATTAGTATGTAACATTCCTTTTGCTTGCACTGGCCTGTTTCTCTGACAGAAAAAACAAAAAGCATTTTGCAGCTATAAGCACCCATCACATTTTTGTAAATATCCCATAAATCCTCCAGACAAGCAGTAATGGTTCTCCGTGCCCCCACTGTCAGATCTACTTTGAGTTGGTGCAATGCCAATGCGTTATTACCCAGGATGTTTTGTGGCAGGTAGTCTCCCTTGTCTAAACAGCACTGCCCACCATGGCAGTAAACGAACACTGTCATCCTGAGAAATTAGGGCCGCTCAGAATCAGTCTAATTCTGACATACCTTTTTTTTTTTATTTTTAGTCCTGACAGATTCAATATCCAAAGACAGTCCTTTTAACTAGCCTAGTCAGGTGTGTGAGGATGAGTGACAGTGCTGGTTGGAGCAAACTGGGTCCACCCACTTAACATATTGGAGTGTAAAAAAAACCTTGGATTTGATTTGGATGAAGCCCACAGGTGTTCCTTGATTTAGATTTACTAGAGTTTGCATGGGAAGAAACAGATCAAGCACTGAACTCCTCTCAGGCCTTCAAGCTGGTGTCAGGATTTATTAGTATAATCAGACATCCCTTTGCTATATGTTGTGTAGATTAGCATAAACATATGTAGCTACTTTTTTGGTATGCAGGTGGGTGATTTAATTAACCGAGGACCCTTAGGGCTTCTACCACTATGATTTCATGGTGTTGGGCAGGCTCGTTCCTCATTCTCACTGTGATGCAGAGCCCCATTTCCAGGGATTAAAACAAATTTGAATTAACAGCAATATTCCCTTATGGTGGTTAATGTCGGATGAGGTAATGGATCTCCTCTCTCTCTGGCCCACTCTGTGTTTATGAGCACAGATTCTGACTCAGGACATGGCTATTAACGTAAATGAATGACATATCCCTACAATGTCAAAGGGCAGCCACCCAATTATAATTGAATATTATTCCACGAGAAAAAAGAAGCGCAATGCCAAAAGGCTTCAGCTAAGATTTCATTCAGTTTTGACAGGGCATTTTGAAGAGAGGCAAAATTTGAAATGTCTCCTACAGTCAATTTTCCTCCCCGGCTCTGATTATGAGCACTATCGAAGCAGCAAGGTCTGATAGGTTCTATAATACGGCCAGATAGTCCATTTTTCACCTTGCTTCTTCTCCATGTCATTCACACTGACACACAGAGTGAGTCCAGCTCTGTATACATAACCCAAACTAACTACTATGACACACCATTGACTTGATATCAGACTTAGAAAAAAATAAATCACTTTCCAACATTCATATATTGGTTATTACAATGAATCCAAATGCATTTCACTTCTTCTGATGACAAACAAAGGTCTCGAAATCAGTTAGTAGTCAGCCATGACAGTTTGAACAAATTAAAAGTTCTCAATAGTGGTGGCAGGATTTGTGATAGGATTTGATAGCATCTCTTCCGTTCTTTGGTTCTCTCCTTCTCTTTGAGAAGTCGTATCAGTAATTTGTCTGCATTGCCAGCCATGGACTGATTGTAATAACGCTTCTATTGAATAGCACAATCAGCCCTCCAGCTTTGTATGATTTTCCTTAGGGATCGCTTGCTCTGTCTTCTCAAAATAGAAGAGAAGAGAAAGATTGATATCAAGTGAGCATGCGCAGAGGAAAAAATCATTATCTCTCATTGAATTCAGGCTAATATGCTTACTAAGTAACCTCCTATACTGTACACCAATGATGGCATTAAAAGGGACACAGTTATAGAGAGGTGGAGGTGAGTTCAGTGTTCTTTTCCTATGTTGATCACTTCCTATGGCATGTTTGTTTCATGTCAGCAAGTTACTGTTGTGGTGTCAAAGGAGAAAACCCTATCCCTGAGCAGACTGCCGCTATTTTTATACATGCTTTTAAGTTATGTCATAAAAATGTCTAAAAAGACCCAGCCCATGCCCTCTCCTTGTGGACAGTGGATGCTGACAATGTTCAAATCTGCTATTTCCTCTGACAGTGACTAACGGAACCAACTGCTGTTTGCATGAGAAACATTTCTTTCTGGATGCAAGCCATCAAAACAGCAAGGCTTGAAATTGAAAATTGGAATCCATCAGCTAATGGCATCCACAGAGTGGGTCTTAAGTGATGATTGAAAGCTTTGGCACTATGCCCAGTCGGGTTTTTACATGAACGCTTTTAAGGTTTTAAGGTCTGCAGTATTTAACGCAATGCCTGGAGAGAAACTATTCGCTCAAACTGTAAGCTTTTCTTGTTTCTTGTGGTACCTGCACCTGTGAGGTGGCGACTGTAACCGGTGAAGTGGTGAACAAGCAAACTTAAAAATTTTGTATGTTTTTTTTTTTTGTTTGTTTCTTATGAGAAAAATGTGAAGGATTTTTTGATAGATGTTTGCTTATATACCAATGAGGCCATGATTTTTCTTTTAAAGGGTAAATTAAAACTAAATCTAAAAAAAAACTTCTGTACAATTCCCCATGGATTTAAACTTTCAAGTAGGTGCACTTCTAAGAAAAATCCTGGATCACGGATGTGAGAGGATTTTTTTTCTTCTTCTTTTTTGCCTTTGACAGCTGTTGAGAACAGCTGCTGTGACATACTATACATTTTTGGAGTATGGCCATAACTGGTTGGGAGTTTCAGCCCTTGAACAATGCAGCAGTAGGTTTCTACCATTCATTGCTGAATTCCCCTTGAAAATCCATGCTAGAGAAACAGGGCAAGGCACTTTACATTTTTAAGCCAAGGCACTAAACAACATGTAATGTAATTAATGAATCTCTCACTCATGGTCGTAGTGGTAGCCACTTGCTCTCCTTACCTCAGTTTAATACAGACTATGCTGTATGCTCAAATTTGGGATTCCCTGTCTCTCGTAACAGAATAGTTGGCAGTGAAATTGGCAGAAAAGTGGGAGAAAAGTTACAGCAACTGGTAAATCCCAAACTTCAAAACATCCATTCAGAGACCAGAAAGTGACATGGTTAGTCAGTAATCAATCAATGTACTCAATGTGTTCTAATTTGTTATCTGCATTTTTATTTAAAGTTTGTTTAAATCCAGAGAAAGTGATGATTTGGAAATATCAGTAATGTATACTGTAGCTTGATGGGATTTTGCTATGTCAAACCCGGGACAGTAAATGAACAGAACCTGGGCAGGAAATTCCAGGTGTCCATCTCCCGGAATCAATCCCAATTCAATATGCCTCTATGCCTTATATACGCAACGCTTTCACAGCACCCAAAAAAAAAAAAAAATGTTTTTAATTTAAACACTGACTTATGGCTGAAAGGATTGCCATCACATTTGTCCTCTACTTAGTGGACATCTCCTCAGCTATTGAGATATCTTAAATAATGTAGTCCCTATGAGGTGCCCCTGTGGTTCTCTATGAATTTTTAAAGTTCAATAAACGTTTCTTATCCACTGGCCATACCTAATGGCACTCATTACTATTTTATATTGGAGTATTTTGTACAGTGTTAAAATCTATGGCATTGTACAGCGGTGCTACAGCAGCCACTTTTGTATTGCTGCCTAACATCTGACCAAAACGTTTAGATTTTAATAGCCTTGTAAGGATTCATCAATATAAACTGATGCACTGTGTTTAACATTTAAGGCCAGTTATTTGGATTCCAACAGCTAATACTGAACAAATGTTGGGAACAAATAGAAAATATATAGAGGCATCTGTGGATCAGTAAACCCACAAATCAGTAGTAAAAGTTTTTATAGGAGCAGGCATCTATTAGTGAACTCCTTGGAATGACCTGGTTGTCTGCAATAACTGGACATAAAATCTGATCTGATGTTCATCTAAGTCACAAGTATAAACAAACAATGTGCTCAAGGTAACACACAATTATAATCTTTCATGTTTTTATAGAATACAACCATTAAACATTCACAGTGCTGGTGGAAAAAGTAAGAGAATACCTCGATTAAATAACTGGTCAAACCTCCTTTGCCAGTGGCAACGTAGCTGTGGATCAGACCTTCAAAACAGCAATTTCGGAACCATTTTTCCTAACAGAGCTGCTTTAGCTCAACCCTATTCTTGGGATGTCTGGTGTGAATGGCTCTCTTCTATTGGGTTTAGGTCTGTCTAGGCCACTCCAAAAGATAATTTTCAACATTTGAATTTGTTCTGTAGTAGATTTACCTCTATATTCAGGGTCATTGTCCTGCTGCATCACCCAAGTTCTTCTGAGCCTCAGCCGGGGGGACAGCTACCCTGATATTATCTTGTAAGATAACTTGATAAACTTGGGAATTCATTTACCTCTTTATGACGGCAAACTGTCGAGGTCCAGAGGCTGCAAAGCCCCACCACAATCATGACTCTAACTCCAATACGTTGTTATGCTGTGGGCAGTGCCCTTTTAATGCAATATGTAGTGCTGCATGTTTATGAGTCCACAAAACATTTTCCCAGTAGTGTTGTGGGATGCCCTTTGGGGGAGTTGCAGTGATGTTTTATTTATCTATTTTTTTTTTTTATTATTTTCTTTTGATCAAAGGCTTCTCTGTGCCATGGACAACATGCTCCGTGTGGCCACTGGGCATAATTTGCATGTGGTAGTCTCATGAACAGCGAGATCAACCAGCTGCAATGATTCCTTTAGGCCTTTAGCTGATACTCTGGGCTTATTTTTTACTTCACTGAGCAGCTGTGGCTCAGGAGGTAGAGGTAGAGCAGGTTGTCCACTAACTGGGGGTTGGTGATACTGAATCCGAAAATTGCCTCCACAATAACATTGGCATGTGTGTGAGTGTGTGTGAGAAAGCGCTGCATGTATAGAAAATCGCTGTATGTGTGTGCAAATGGGTAAAGATGCCATTCAGTGTAGAACGCTTGGAGTGGTCAATAAGATCAGTCCATTCAACCAGCTCCATTTACAGTATAGAGAGTTTGTCTAACTGTGGACTGATGAATATCTAAACTCCATGAGATTGTTTTGTAACCTTTTTCAATTCTTTGCAAATCAACAATTCTTGATCATAGGTCTTCTGAGATTATTTTTGAGAGGCATCATTCACATCATATGCTTATTGCCAAAAGTAAATTAAAAATGTTTGTTTGGGTGAAAATCTCACAACATTTAAACGGACTTCTGTCAGATTTTGTATAAATATTATTGCCCCCTTTGGATGAATTGTAGTAACCCTGGTGATGCCTCGTGTTTTCATCTAGTTCCATTATCAGATGAAACTTTTAAACCGTCTGATACTTTAGTTAATGTCTTAACATGTACATAGCAAATTACATTCCCATCAGCCTCGGCTGTACTGATCATTTTAGCTTGCTAATTTGGTGTGTGGGTGTGTGTGTTTTTGTATGTATGGGTTTTTATAGTACATGTATGTGTACATTACACGCACCCTAAAAAGGCATTGAAGTGGCGTTACCTGTATCATGCAGGTACTGCCTTGGGTGATATCATATCATATGTTAATGAAATTTAAATTAGGGTTAGTAGGGTTAGGGTTATGGAATACTCTATTAAAAGGACACAAAGGTCCTAAAGGAGTGTAAGGAACACCATTTGAGAAGCCGGCACTTCAGAGAGAGTAATTTACATCTCTTTGTAAGGATTATATCAAACTTACGACCCACTACCACACTCCTCAACACCTTATGTAGGTCATATACAAAGCAGCATCAAAGTCAATTCTGTTTGACTGGAGGATTACCTCGAGTTGACTGACATGTTCTTCTGAGGATTTCTGCAGAAACCTGTTACAAATCTATAATATTAGTAGAATAAAATTGTTAAATGTGCACGGCTACATTATATTGTTGTGCATGTCAAGGTTCAATCCTTTTTTTTTTTTTTTAAGAATGCTTAAGATTGCCGATTTTGTATCAGGAAGAATCCTGAATCCACTTCAATTGGTAAAAATGCACAGCTCTTCATTTTAGGGTAAATTGTTGGAGTTCATGATTTTTACTTCATTTTAATTTTTAATTTCATCATTAGGTGATTGAGTGCGAAATGAGATTGAACTTTGCTTGACCTCTCATTTTCACGTCTATGTTTGACAAAGTACCAGAACTCTGAAAGTAATGTTCAACAGGGAATAACAATTACCGTCAACAACCCCTTTGACATAATCTACTGCAAACACACAGAACACACACATTTATGTTCACACTCATGCACATGGACGATAACCCACATTCACACCCCCCCCCCTTTTGGCTGGCCGGCTGGCTAATTCGCAGCAAGTGTAGCCTACAGCAAGCCTTCCTCGTGACTAACAATGCCTGCACAGCCAAACACAACTCAAAAAACAACAACTTTCACAATTAACAAATCCCAAAATAAAAGACATAGCAGCAAGTACATAATGCTAGGAGCCACACTTAACCCAGAACATGACAACACAGCATGCATTATTTGTTCAATTATCTAAAATATCTGAGGAGTGCAGTGGCCATATCCTAGGGCAGCAGGTAGTACCCAGGACCATGATTAGGCCTGGCAATATGAGGAGTGTGCGTGTGATAAAGTGTGTGTTTCAGAGACAGAGTGAGAGAGAGGATGTTGTGTAAATGTGGATGAATGTACTATGTGCATTGACAGGACACTGTACCTGAATGCTTCTTTGATACTGTGCAAGAATATGGATTTCATACAATTATATCAAACTTGGTTGAAAGTTTGAGAAAGTGTGAATGTGAGGATTCAGTTTAACGGCTCAATGTGCTCTATTCTTCAATTATCATTTGCACATTGTGGGTTTTTGGCAATTCTCATTGGACGACAATATTTTGGAGAAAAGAACTGCGTTAAAGAGCCAATTTAGTAACTACAACCGATGCAAAAAAAATCAGCAATTTGATTACATGGTGTCTGGTTTGAAAATAACCACGGCCAAGAGAAGTAAATTTTATTGTGGAAAGTTTTTCCACCCATATGTAAGACAACAGTTGATGAGTTGAAGTTTTACGGGGTAATTCCAGTCGATTGGACTTCTTATAGTGCATCTTATTTTTGCAGTTTTATACATCATAACAGTTTCTCACAAAGTTAAGTGTCAGAATATGGTGACCTCACTCAAAAAAAAGTCAGAAGATCCACTTTCAATTAGGTTTAAACAGTACAGCTGAGCTCATTTATGGGTTTAGCACCATATTAAGAAGTCTGGAAAATCTGGCCAACTATTTTCATGCCCAATTGAACTTTATTTCAGTAATGTAGTTTTATCCTATCTCAGCAAAACCAGAATTATCCTTGTATTTTCAGTTTTGCAACACCATGTCTGCAAAGGCTGCAATGTGAAAGCAACACATCAGCAACAGTTTCAGTCTTCCATCAGTGTCTACACAGGATGCGTTCAGGTACAGTACGGCAGCAAAGGTTACCTGCACTTCGGTAGCTCTCAGAGCCCAATACACACTCACTGTACTTGTACTAGACCTCGATCCTAAAAAGATGCCTCAGGTCACATTTACATTTTTAAAATATAAGCTGTTACATTGCCTGTGCAGGCACCTGTTCTAATCAAACTAGATACACATCTGTTCTTTCAGATGTGACTCCGATGGACGACTGAAAAATGCGAGTGGGATTTAAGAGCTACAGAATGAAACTGCACATACCCTCTGGCATAACACTTCTCATCCTTTGCCCAGAATATACTACATTAAAGAAATGTAGTGCAGTCCTCCACAAACTTAATGTTAATCCTCAAGGATTGGTCGCTCTGGAAAAATTCTCTTCTCGAAAGAGTCCAAAAATAATCTTAAATTGCTGCACTTTAAGGGCACTATGAGACTCTGTGCCCTTTTTTATTAGCATCTAAAAGTTCTAAAAAATATCCTCCATTATTCATTTCATTAAAATTCATCCCATTACTGTTCAACATATTGCTATTCAATACTTTATCCTATCTTTGTAATGAAATGCAAAACCCAAGAGACAAGGGCAAAGAATAATGTTATTGAATTATAAGGAAAAATTTCTCTGCCTTTTTTGGCCTTATCAACCGTTCAGGTGACCTAATCCCTCTGCTCTTTCTTCTTTCCCCCTTCCCCGTCTCCTCCTCTTACCATCCCTCTTCCTCCCACCACCAAAATCTGTAGTCATATCCTTTTGTAATCTACCAAGGCCAAGTTCATATGCAGAGAGGTATCTGTTGTAGATAAAGTCTATGAATTACTCTGACAGTCTACAGAAATGCAGAGATGCTACAAGTAAAAATAATAAGGAGATAACTCCATTCTGCAGAGCTTCGGGGCTACACAGGCCAACAAGAGATATAGAGTGACCTGAAAGAAACTTTGAACTTTGACACACACAAATACACAAATACACAAATACACACACACACACACACACACACACACACACACACACACACACACACACACACATAGATGAAAAAAAAGATACCTCAAAGTATGAGAGGAAAGTTCCCCATTATTTTCTTTTGGTTTCAGTACTTTCTGGGGATCAGCTCCTAAATGTTTTATTCAACAGAGCTCAAACTTTGAGGCCCTTTGATAACACACTACACAGTTCTAAAGAGAAGTGAAGCACAATAAAAACAAACAAACAAACAAACAAACAAACAAAAAGACAGTCCAACTTAAAATACACCACATATTTAAAATCTAAATGGTTAATTTGTCAGTTGAAAAAAGAAAAACCTCAAAACATAATTCGGTGCTCAGTTTCTGCCAAGCAGTCTGAAGAGGCCATCCCACCTGTTCTGATTAGTCCCATGATGTAACACCATCTTCAGAAACCTTATATAGTATATTAGTTTATTGCATATACATTTGAATAAAAAAACTCTTCTGTTGTTGCATATAATTCAGAAATAATTGTAAAGAGTCCAAAAAACCTATGAGGACTCTTATTTACTGTGACTCAGCTAGGAATCATGCATAACCATATCACTGTACTGTTGTGTACGTATACACGCTCTCTCTTCTGTGCTTGTGTGTGTTTGAGAGTTGGGCAGTGTTTCACAGCCAAAGGCATCAACATTATCCAAGCTGACTTATTAAGGGACATGGCAAAGTGTGTGTCTGTGTGTGTGTGTGTGTGCATGTCTTTGTGCATGTGTGACTGTGTGTGTGTGTGTGTGCGTGTGTGAGTGAATGGTGAGCATGTCATTCTGCAGCAGGGCGACCTCATTCTGTCATAGTGCCAAAGCGCCTGCCTCACGAGCAACCCCGTCACCATGACTCACTCATACATAAACAAACACGCAAACGCACACACACACGTAAACACACACACAAACACACCCCAGACACACACCCCCAGACACACACACACACTCCCACACACACACACACACACTACACAGCTCATACATCACTGCTGTGAGGGGTAAAACTATACATCTGGAGACAATGGAAGTATTAACATCTCTACAACAATGTACACTTCTGAACTTTTGTTTGGGGGGGGGGGTCCATGTGTACCTTTTTATTTAATTTTGGATCTTAACCTTACCAATATCGGAGATGTGAAGCCCAGAGGAGTATTTTCTCCTAAAAGCCAAAATGGGTCAAAGCATGTCCTCCTATGCTTGTCTCGGTGTGCAGCTGTAACAGCAGGAGGAGAGCTGCTAAAGCTCAGGTCAGGACTAGCCTCTCGGCCATCAGCAGCAGAGCTCATGGAATCCTCACTGATATTCTAAAAAATGCTGATAATTTGGGGCAACTTTCAAACATTTGGGGTCTACATCTGTCCATTTTTGGTGCCCGAGGGGTTTAAAAACGAACACATAAATTAAGTAAATAAAACCAGAATGTTTTATTTATTTTATCGTTTTTAATTTTTCTTCCCTCTGGATTTTTGGGGGAGTGGGGGACCCCCCCCCCCCGAGGGGACCCCCCACCGCAGGCCAAACTTGAAAATGTGATTTTGCACAGACCAAGGATAGTGGATGTTCCCATCTTTTACAGTGTAGTAGAGATAGTATTGAGTGTAGCGAGAAGAAATAATTCCAATGATAAATTACTCTTTCAGTGTACTATGGTAAAATGAATATTGTTTAAACACAAGCTCCAAAAAAATTATATTGAATAATTCAATTAAATCTGAATCATTAGTTTTGTAGTTTGGGTACCCTTCTGAGTTTTTTATCTTTAGCAGCAAAAGTCTCAGGAGAAGACCCGCACTTTGTACATGAGAGATGCTCATGATCACGATGTGATTTATACCTCTGTCACCATTTTCAACTTATTCCACTGATCAACAGTAGGCAGCGATAACTGCACAAAGAAGTGCAGAGATATTTAATGTAAAGACAGTGAAGAAGACTGCAAGCAAGTAAATTTTCATGTGAAGAATAAACAGTTTAAGATATTCCAAAATTTCACTTTGCAAACTTTTGTTTATATACCAGAGATGAACACCTTTAAATTCTGAGATTTGGGAATGTGACAACATTGCTGAAAAGAAGTCAGGTGTAGCAAGATACATGTGTAGTAACACAATCAGATAAATTTTTGGCCAAACCCCCACATTATCTAAACCTTTTTGACAAAGAGAATGAAAATGAATGGTAAAATTACTTTCTACTGTAAACATTCACAGTTTCACTACCCTACTTATTATAGCTGTGCAGACACCCAGGTTTCCTGTAGCATTAGAAAGTATTGCCAGTATATAGTGTGCTTAAATAATCTTGCTTGTGTCCTTTCCTCATCTGACTTTGTTGTGTCTTTCTGTTAGGAGATCTCAGCTGTTACTTGAGAAAGAACAATATGAGTGAAACTATACATATGATGTTCTAATAAACCAAAATGATCTTCTCGCTTCAAAACTTTTTGGTAAAGCCCGTGGGTAAAAGCTATATAGATTTTAAGTCCCATGAACACTTTTTCTATAAACCATGATCATCACATTTGCTGAAAAGTAGTTAAGGTAGCTCATATCATTTGTTCTCCATGCAGTGTATAGCACTCTTTCCAGAGCACCACCTACATATATGGAAGAGTTATGATTGAAATGGGGACTAAGTTAACAAATCTGGGAGTTTGGGAAGTGACTATTGGGCCTTAAAAGCATAGTTTGGGACTTAAACACCACAAGGCAAAATGTTTGGAGTAATTTTGCTTCCATTCTCTACCCTTTTGGATATTTCGGTCATTATGGTGAGTGAAAGAGAGTATGAATGTGCTATGTATCGCTGTGCTGTTCAGAAATACATTCCTGATATCATAAAGATAAGCTGGTATCAAGAATATGTGTTTTCAGGGGGTCCAATTATTTTGAGCTGAGCCCTTTATCACTGGCCCCAGTAGTTACTGGCTGTTGTTGCTTTCTATAGCTAAAGGTAGAAGTTCAATACTTTATAAACTGTTAAAGTAAAAAAGGTCAACATGTAGGTGAATGCATTTGTGATAATTGTAAAGGGACATACCATTTCAGAATAAAAGAATGCAATTTCCAGGATTTGAACACATCAAATTTTAGTATTTACACCCATTAACGGTGAATTTCTTGTAAGGAAGAATTAAATGTATTAAATATTCTAAGCGTTTATTGTAAATAAGTTTACCTACAGGTATTTGTTCCGATCTCCTGTATATATTTCAGTACCATTATGAAATGAACTTGATAGTGGGTATGTAATGGTAGAATATGAAACTTCATCAACCAGCAACTACAGAAATTAATCAAACAATACTTCCAGTTAAGTTGTGTTAAAGTTTTTAGGGTGGAAATTTCCACAATCTCACTATGACAGTTATGCGACAGAGAAGCAAGCAACTAAAGGCCCATCAATGGACATAAATTTAATGAAGCCTAATGACTTCCTCTGAACATAAGGGGAAGAAAAGGTTTGCTTATAACCCTTTTAGACCATATGAAAACATTAAAATCAATCATGCAATTATAACTAAGTGCCATAAATATTGCTGGGTATCTCAGATTCAGTTCAGGGCTAGTTCACATCAGATCCCAGCCAAACAGTCTCTGTCAAAACAAAGTATAGCAGCGTTCTTCTCATGGTTTTGTGACAGCATTTCAGGCACAATGCTGTCTCTCAAAATCATCTCTCCGACATGGACAAAATAATACATGCAAAAAAGGCAAAAGGAATATAATAAAAAGAAGAAAAAAAACATAAAAATTGAACACAAATGTAACAACGATTAGATTATATAATGTCCTTGCCTCAATTAAAACATAACAATAGAACATCAATAATAGAATAATCAGTCTGAATGCCATATCATAAATTTGAATATGGAATTATGTATATAAACTATTACAATAAAATACTGCAAGCAACTATGCATGCAAATGTGCCTTGCAGATTAAAATAGAATACCTTACATCGTACATGTGCATAATGTAATCAGTTGCTGTTGGTCTTTCGGCTGTGCCAGTGAGGTGCTCTCACAGCAGATGCATGTTTGATTTGGCATAGGTTTTTGCACCCAATGCCCTTCCTGACACAACCTGAGCCATGGGATGAGCCGCCAACCCAGGGATCAGCCGCCAGTCTGCTCCACCACCTGAGCCATGGTACCCCCGCACAATGTAATCAATTAACCGATGGAAATAGTAAAGCAGCATTCGTACAAAATGCGTATAGTAACGTGTAAAGTGTCGGCTGTGACGACTGGTGCAGATAACTTGTATCCCTTTTCAGAAAGTAATGGCAGAGGGAAAGCATTTAACAGCACTTTTGCTTAGGCCAGTGTTCCTGACAATCCCTCTCCCAGAGGGCTAAAACTTGGGCCATCTGAACATGACGCATTGAGCAGTGTGATGGCCGTGAGACAAAGAAAAGCCAAAAGCACTCAGTGTAATTCCTCAGGGGTGTCTTCAGCCTCTTACCTCCACACAGCACAGGCAGTTGGGAGGTGTTGTCTGAGATGGAGTTCACTTTAGTCCTGATCCTCCCCATCTGCTCCTGCCTCTGGGGCGTCCAGACTCAACAAGACAGCCATCCCTTATTTAACCAGGATTATTAATCTTTCCTGCAGCCCCTGCCTTGATGTTTCCTCCCCAGCTCACAGCTGCAGAGAGCAGTGTGCTGCACATCAGACTACTAGAACATGTTGAGCAGACTACTGCACGGAGATGTCACAATTCTTGAGAAATATGAGGCTCAAATGTTATCATGCTGGTTTTCATTTGTCTGTTGTTATGTCATCTCAGACAAACACAATGAAATGGGAATTTCAAGTGGGGTTGCTGTTCTTATTCTGTGTAGTCGAGTGATGCTTCTGTTAGACAAAGTACAGTGAAACTGCAGTCTGTGTTTTCTAAGGATCAGTTAAATTGTTTCTCATTGCATGAGTCAATTATTGCTTTACGGCAGAACCGTTTCCACACAAAAACAACAGATAAAAATACCAGCCCCATCCAGTGTCTTCAAATGTGAGCAATAACTTGCCACTGTATAAAATGGCTGAAGTCCTGAAGCGTACCAAGTGTACTGAAGGCCCTTGCAAAAAGAAAACACTGATTGCAGAAAATCTCCTGCTTATGGAACCTCTTTGAGGGAGCTTGGAGCGTGTCAGTGTTTCTGTGCATGAATATGTGCTTTCTGTTGTGAAGTTTCAAGGCCAATGTACAGCACGTAAAAGGAGGGCAAAGAACGTCATTTTCCCAGCACTGACGCATGTCAACTACTTCTTCTGCCTCTATAAAACATCCAGTCTGCACTACGGGTGTCAGCTGACGTGTCTCTCTGTCACCATGCTCATCGTCTCTTTGACACCCGAGACCGAGATTTTAACCCTGAGTTCTGTGCACAGAAATTCTAATTGCTCATTTTATGCCCCAAATTGCAATATAAGACTGTGTATTCATTCACAAAAGTTTTAGCCATGAGTAAAAATTTCCAAAAAAAGAATTTTTCTACACAACTTCAAGTCCTCAACCTGAAGTAATTAGAAAACATTAATGATATATCAACAGGGCAGCACCATACCATCATACAAATAAAGTGGGGTTTAGTTTTGCTAAAGTAAAGCGATATATACATATATATATATATTACATTGATGGGAGGCGCTCAAGGGGCCATGACAATCATTGAGACGGGTGATAGAATATTATACAGCAGGTAATGTTACACTGTCAGTGCAACTGAGGAATTACCTCCTCCCTCTGTGACCTGCGTAAAGACCCCTAAAGAAGAAAATTTCCCAACTGTATAAGTTGAAATATGTGATGGCCTCAGCCAATTCTCACTCTTTGACCTCATTAGTTTTCCCTCAGGTTCATTTGCAATCAACCACATAACCAGACAATTAACACAACTCAGTTTGTTTGATTTAGAATTTATCTATCTTTAACCTTACACAGTTTTAAATGGAGTGTGCACATTTTGACACCGTAGGGGTGCAGACATTGTGTTACTCTGATATTAATAAATTCTTTCTTTGTGTTGGAGTTACCTTGGTTGTAGGGAGAGGTCACTTCCTGGTTGAGCAAAAGGTGTGGCTGAAGCCTGAGGCCTCTTACATCCTGGAGCTGGCTCATTAGACCCCACCATGTGCTGCCATGTTACGGGGGAGATTCGGGTTTGGTTAGTTTTGCTTTGTATTTAGATGTAGTTGGTGTCCATTTTGTTTGCCCCCTGTGTGAGTAATTTGGTTTGACCAAGCAACTATGTGCCCTTGTGTGTCTTTGTCTCAGGTCAGTTTGTTCAGTGAACATCATGTCTTGTTGTATTAAATGCAGTTATATTTTGTTGAACCCTTTTATGAACCTATATATAAGTTTCTTGGTTTATAAAGTTTGCATTTTTTGCGTGAATAAAATCCTGTTTTTAACATTAACTCCTGTATCCTCACTGCCTGACTGCTTGATCCCTAACACCATGCCAAATATGCCTATAAAATCATAATATCTTAAATAGAACACTCATCCTGCATTAAGTATATTTAATATATTACTTTTTTTTTTTAGATGATAGATGATTATCAATCTTATGTCTAGTCAGTTGCATAATCTTGTTTTAGGTCATCTATTTTTTTTTTTTTTTCCCTGTGGCAAAAAGCTGATTACAGTTGAAACACGTTGTCACTGAACATTTTGCTCACTGTGAAGAGTCCCGTCGGAACATTTAATGACCTGTCAGACCTGTTAATAATGTTATGTGAATACAAAACATGATGTAAAGATTGTGAATTACACTGAAGACTAAACCCGAGAGAGAGGTTTGTACTGAGGACTATTGTTATGTTATGATAATCGTGAAATAACTTAACATGCTGTTATTTGTAAAATAAGCTGGAAATTACCACCTGCCTTTTCATCAGTGTGTCTTTGCTGTTTGTAACAGTTCACCCAGCAGCAGTGACTCTAAGGATTGGAGCCATGATACTTGGGTAAAACACATTACTTCTGTGTGCTCTAATGGTATTTTGGCCCTTCCTTTTAAAATGTAAGCCCACTTGTTTTTTGTTGTTTGTTTTTTTTTTGTTTGTTTGTTTTATTATTTCTTTCAGCAAGCAGAACTCATAACCTACATGATTAGCTGCATCAGTGACCCTCTGCCACTCCAATTTTTTTCTTTTGTTTCAAATACCACATCCCAGGCCTGCAAACCATATCTTTTCATTCCTATGCTTCCAACTACTTTCTCCTACTGTGCAGTTTCAATTTCACAGTCACTGAAACTCTGTTGCTTTAGGGTCTTTTCATTCAACAGCCAGAGTGTGTGACATTTTGCCTAAATGATAATGACAGGAAAAATTATACTGCTATTAACAGGTTAATTATTGGCATTTCACTAAGCATTTGTGGGTAAATATTGGGACAGGATGTATGCGTGCTAATATGCACACAATTCAACACTGATTTCACTGCCACGCTTTAGGAACAAGCAATTGCAAGTGATTAAAGTGGAATCTGAGGGAAATAATCATTTCCGAGAGACACTGAAGCACCAGATTTTTTAGCCACATGTCTCAAATTCATTAGAAATTATCATTAGAAGTATTACTAGTAGACGTCCAAATACATTAGTTAGAATCATCATTAATCCAAATAAATCAGATTGCACAGGACTGAGTTGGAATGCAAGAAATATGGTGCGATTGAAATGAATATTGCAGTAATGAAAAACAGGTGTCGTGCCTGATGCTCGAAATCTTCCATCCGCACTCGGCCAAAAAGGAACATCAAATTTAGAGTGTCCAATCATATGCATCAATTACTGCATCCAGTGCCTGCAGGGTATTTTCATTCCCTGAATGTGGAATGAGGAAACACAACAGCCCTCCGTGTGTGATGCTTTGTTCACAGAGCTTAAAAGTGTCTTTTACAACACTGACAGCGGAGGAGAACTGTGTCTGTGAGCCCACTAAGAAAATAGATTTTGGTGTGTGTGTGTGTGCCAATGTAAGTGTGTGTGTGTGTGCACCTGTTTGCGTGTGTATGTGTGTGTGTGTGTGTGTGTGTTATATTCATATTTTATAAAGTCTCTATAAAGATAACTGGCTACTGAAAATGCACAAATTTTAAGATTTTAAGACAAAATGTGGTTGAACCATGACAGAGAAGGAGTGGAAGTCATGCTGTTTCTGTAGCCCAACCGTGGATCGTATCCAGGTACATTTGCCACGACTCTCCTGCACACGGCAGCAGTAATGGTGCCCCCTGGCCAGGACTGTGTGCTCTGCTCAGTGCGCTGTGGAAATCACCCAAGGACAGCAGGCAGAAACACATTTTAACCCACGCTGCTGACATCCATCTCGCCCTCGACACCGCAGGCGCAGACCTGTCTCCACTGCTCAACAGCAACATGGTGGATCACAATCACAGTGTCCGTCTTAGCTCTTCAACTACGCAAGGAGAGACCCGTTTTTGCCAAGGAACAACACAAACTCAGCTAATGTGAAAAACATGTACGGTTTGTTGAGCTGGTTCCAAAAAGATAATCCCTATCACAGCTAAAACATGCATTTTCAATAAGCTAAACCATTAAACTATGATTGTGATTGTAGCTTACAAATGTAATTCTTTGAAGGTCTCTATTTGGAATCTTTGTGTCTATATTATGCACAAAGTGAGGACCCAAACACACTCTGCAGTGAATTTTATTACACTGAATAAATATGTGGACAGCCACACATGTGGTGTTAGTTTTATCATTAGCATTTAAGACTTCTGCATTTCCTTTGTTCCCATGTATCTGCTGCCAGTTATACTGTGTGTGACTGGCATGAATAAGGTGACACATCATCCGCATACCTCAATGAAAGAGAGCAAAATATCACGCATTCAGCATTCATTTGATGTGGAGATGCAG
The DNA here is from genome assembly GCA_016859345.1 of Istiophorus platypterus. Classification (NCBI taxonomy): domain Eukaryota; kingdom Metazoa; phylum Chordata; class Actinopteri; order Istiophoriformes; family Istiophoridae; genus Istiophorus; species Istiophorus platypterus. The sequence continues at coordinate 8,050,144 of CM029127.1, forward strand.
AGAAGGATTTTAGGAACTTTGAAGTGGGAATGAAGTTAAGACATGAAGGCTTTGATCACATGTAAATCCTGGTAAATCTAAGTAAACTTTACCTTGAGCTACCCTGATGGACTGACCACACCACTGTTGAGGTAAAAACACTGCAGTCCCTACTTAGACGCTCAAGAAGTAACTCTAAACCTGATCGTCTTTTCTTGGCTGTTTAAAAAAAATCAATTCTCAAAGTAAAGTGTTTGCACAGGCGATTAACTCCAGCTAATGATAATGAATTAGTGGCATATTGCTCCACCTGCACAACAAATACATGTGTCCTTGTATGACTCCTGAGTGTGCATTTCTTCCTCTCTTTTTTTTAAGAGAGAGATCATCAAAATTTCCGTCATTTACACTTTTCTGAATTGTTTTTCATGCATGTGTCTTTGTTTTTGTCCTTCAGCTGTTTGTTTTGCAATGTCGGTGAAGCAAAAACATGGTACGAGGCGAATGGACTCCACATATATAGCACTTCAGACAGTGATCGCACAGCATCAAGAGCAGTTAAGGGTTCACTGCCTTGCTCAAGGACACACGCTCTGTGGAGGAGCCAGGGATCGAACCAACAAGCTTTTGATTACTAGACGACTGCTCCAACCCATGATCGCTTAGCACTTTTTCTGCAAGAAGTAATCCTTCCACTGAAGCTCAGGCTGATGGACACTTTTTTGTCCGAGGTAATTGTCATTCTATCAACTATAAAATGCCAAGAACATGCGAGCAGATCCTATTACAGTAAACACACAAAAGCTCACTAGGCATTAAAAGGTGATCAAACCCCCTTAGTGTTCTAAATCCCCGATCACCGTACGTTCATGTCATGACCTAGTGCCCATTGATCGCCCGTTGATTAAGCCAGCGTAACGAGGGGGTAAAAGCCCATAGCCTGTCTGGACATCCTGCCTACCTTTGACTGTCACACTCAGTAACTAAGAGTGTGTGTGTGTGTGTGTGTGTGAGTAGGAGTGAGATGACCTGTCCTGACCTCCCACTTTCCTTGTAATGAAAAGCTGTCTCTCCACAGGCAAAAACTCTGTGACCCCAATATCCTTCAAACTTAGAATGCTGGCCCTCTTCACACTTATCTCTTGTCTGCTTTTACACTCACACATAAGCATCACAATCACAAAGGATATTACACTATCCTCTTGATCAATTAACTTCCCACAGGTGCATTTACCTTTTCCCATCTCAGTCATGCTGCTAATATAGTCACTCTCTCCTTGCTCAATTTCACTGGAGTAATGATGCTAGAAGAATGCTGGCAACCTTTGCTTGTGCCGTGTGTCACATTTTATGACTAATTACCACAAAAGTGGGGACTTGACTATAATTTCCGAAATTTCAGAATGTGTTTATGTAGAGAGAGAAAGGCAGGAGAGAGAGAGGGAGAGCAGAGGGTTAATGGGTTTCTTTCAGCCATCGCTGATGAGTGAGACCTGGGATTTACTGCGAGAAAAAACACGTTAATTCAATTAAATAAAATAATGCTCGTGATTGTTGTTTATAGTCCATGATGGTCTGTATGAATGAATGAACTGTGGCAGACACACAAGCCTGGAGTCACAAAACCTGCCTTCTTATGTTGCTAATAATTCCTGCTTTTCAAGAGACACTAGATTGAGATGGAAATAGAAAAGAGGGAGGGGGGCAGAGGACAGTATAACGCATGGCAGGGAAGCTGTCAGGTCGGGCAACCAAGGACGTGAGGATGAAACAGCAAAGTACCAATGAAAGGGGCGCTGAGTTGAGAAGGACGTGTCCCAGCTTTTCCGTCCGCTGGCTTGCCTGTTTGGCGTCCTTCCCTTCGTCTCCCTCCTGGGAGATAAAGAGAACGGCGGAAAACACTTGTGAGTGAAATGGTGTGAAAAAGAAAGACTTAGAGCAGTGGCAACATTGACAGAGGAAATGATATTTCTCTGGTGGAGGCGGCCCCGCTCCTTTATTTGACGAGATGGAGGAGAAGTAAGGATTGAGTTAACGAAAGTGTGAATGAAGCAGCGATACGGAGGATGGAAAAGGTCAAAGGTGATGCGTCGAGAGACCGAGCCAAATGGCATGGACTCATTTCCCCAGATCTCTCGCAGTTTCACCCTCCCTCTGTAATTAAACTCAGCTCTCAAGGCATCCTGTAAAACATGCCTGGCTATCAATCCCCCAGGGTAAAAAATACAGTGTTTCAGAACATCTAGTGGGAATAATTAGCTACCTGAGAATAATGATTAAAAAAAATACATAGTAAAATTTATGATGCAGCCTTAAGCCTGGGCCTTGTCAACATGGTTAATTATCTAAAGCGAACAGCAGAACCCGACAAAGTCTTGTTAGCCAGTTGATTAGAGTGCCCTGAAGCAAACTCAGACCAAGCTTCTAAAAATATGTGATAGAAAAACAGCAAAATATTTTTCTGATTAATAATTAAATAACGTCGTACCTGAGCAGTGATACTTATTTATCAAGAGACAGGCATTTGTGCATGAGTTTTTTTTTTTTCAGTACTCATGGAGGTTTGATGCGGTTATCTGATAATTATATATCAGATGAACTTATATAGGCCTAAAAGCTATCGCCCTGAAGCTATGAATGTTTATTTGCAACCAATCAAAATCTGTCCTCTCTTTAAGGTTCGGGCGAGCATCTTGGTTTTCCTCCATCGCCTTTGCAATAGATGAATCAATATATAAATGGAGCATCTGCCGCTTCTGACCACAAAAAAGTCAAAGTGAGTGAGTGAAAGAGCTCTAGTCTTTCAGTGATGGTTAAGTTTCTTCTTCTTTAGCCTAGATCTCCTCAGAACGGTGACTGTAGCTAAAATCGATTCCGCTCTCATCTAGCTTTCCGCTTGTGTTAATTCTGTATGTGACTAGTCTATTTATTAATATGTGTAGCACAAGCAATACTCATGAAGTTACACTGGAAAATTATCCTTCTGGTTCAAAAAGTTTTTTTTATCACATTAGCTACTTTATTCATTACTTTAATGAGAAAAGTAATCACATTACTTCCACTCATGCCCCAACTGAAAGGCATGTTCAGACTCAATACATGTGACACAACATATTTTGTTGTTTCTTTCTGAACATGGGATTCTACTTGATTGTCACACTTGCGTTAAATCACTGCTGTAGTCTGCACAATTTAGATCCTGGTGAGTTTTGGGATGGATATTGCGTCTGAGCTGTTAGCTGACACACACGCACACACACACACACACACACACACACACACACACACACACACACACACACACACAACACACACACACACACACACACACACACACACACACACACACACACACACACAAACACACACAAACACACACACAGTGGCTGCATATATTGATAGTTAGCTAATTTAAGTACAGTTGGTAAGTTGGCTGTTTCTGGCAAAAAAAAGAAAAACAGCAATGAAAATCATGTTTATATAGTAAGTTGAAAATTTTCTCTCTATTCATTCTTAGCATGTCATTAAAGTCACACAAAACCAGAACAGTTAGCAGCATTTCCTTCACTGCTGTGTGTCTCTTTATCTGTACCTCTGGTACTTGTTTGTATGTCCACTATGTGGAGAATGGATTCCATCCATTACACTGCAGCACTGCAATTTCCTTCTGAAATTCTATGTGTAATGGAGTAACACTATTTCCTGCAGGCTAAGGATTCTAATGCGGTTTCTAAAAATCAACCAGTAGTGTGTTACTGAGTAAAGCAATGTGTTTAAAGTAACAAAAACACATTATACTTAAAAGACTTTATTTCTGTCTTAATAGTGAAAGAGGAAAAACAGTTTTACTATTTGTGGTGGCACAGTGTTCAACAAATGGCTTCCATATAAGTATTGAAGTATTGCCTCATAACTTCTTTTTATGGCTTATCTCACCAGCCTCTACAAAAGGGATGTATTGGAAAGTATGGTGTAGCATTAAAACTTTGAAATATGAAATGAAAGCCCCAACAGGTCACCGAGGTGATTTTCTCCTTTTGTTTCTGTCTGCTAAATTCAAAGCAATACACAGAGAAAATCCTTCTGTAAACGATCTCAAATGTCACGGACAATGTTAAAATGAGACCCGTCTAGACAGAATTAGCGCTTCAGTCAAACAGAAGATGAAGCGGGCCAGGGAGGGACAGAAGATGTGCAGGGGATAAAAAGGGCGACGAGCGGCGTCCCAGTCACCTCTCATGCTGTAACGCAGCTGCTGTGTTTTCCCCTGTCTGCTGTCAATCAGCTGTTAGAGAGGTGAGCCTGTGAGAGCTAGCTCCTTCAAAGTGCACTTCCTGCCTTGGGCTACTGGTGTACACCACTTTGTGATTTGGTCTTTATATCACATCCACGACACATACACACACATACACACAGCTCCATCACTACTGTTAAGATCCTTCTTGAGCCCCTTGATCAAAGGAGGACATGGAGGATGTCTCTGATTACTATCGCCTGAGGCAAGCCACCTCATCCCCATCAGCCTTATCCTGCCATCATCATCATCATCATCATCATCAACCACCACAATCAATATGCCCCCACAAGGCCCTCTAGAAGCCGCCGCCATTTTAACGTGTTACGCACATACACAACACACAGCAGGCAATAGCTCAGAAAAAAAGGCCCATAATATAAACCAGCTGAGTTGTTGCAGGACAAATGTTTTCCATTGTTGCTTATTGCCGTTTGGGACCAGAATGACATTACGCTGATGATCAAAGTATCTTTTCACAAGGTCATTACACTTAATGGAGAACCATCAGAAAAAACGTTTTCACATTTTACCTCAACAGCTGAAAATGCTCCATCACTTATGGTTTAGAACTGAATGTATGAAATGGAGAGCAGTGATTGGTCAGCAGATCCGAGGGGTCTAGAGGTGGAATTGGACGTGAGCAGTTCAGAGATGTAATCTGGTGCCATTCACTGCAATGCTTTAAAAGCGAATTTAAAAAAAAATAAATAAAAAATGTATATAAAGAATCATTATTTAGTTTCTTCATTTACATATATTTCTGCATCTGCTATCAGACACATGAATGAGCATAAAAGAGTGATTTGATTGCAGCCCAAAAATGACACCTGCAAACTAGATGGACGGTATTTCATATGCTGTTGCACCAAGACGTTAATCAAATCACTGATTAAGTTTGCACACCCAAATCAGTCAGAGAGGTTGAGCATAGAAGTTCATTCCTGTCCTTTAAAATTTTTGTTTTTCTTTTCTACCATATCCTAAAAATACTGCTACATTCTCCCCAAAAAATCAGTTGAGACATAATCTATTACCACCATTAAAAAGACATATCTTCCTTCTCATCAATCCTTTTTTTTTTTGGTTGTATTTTTTTGAAAAAACAAAACAAAAACAAAGCTCAGTTTTAGAGGTTTTAAAAAATGCCGGCCTAGTCCAGATAGAGGACCAAAGAGAAAAAAGATGCATTTTCAGAGCTAGAAGGTTTAGTGAGGACATGGTCTCAGTAGACAGATCTGTTTTCAGATCAAAAAACTTAATTGATTAAAATGGGGCCAGTGCAGCAACAAGGCAGTTATGCCAACCCAGAAGGCTCAAGAAAAAACATGCAGGGTTGTTTGGCAATAAAGCTGAACTTGGCTCAAGAAAAGAGGAAAAAAAGGAAAGGGAAGGTAAAAGGGGAAAATTCAAGAGGAGCGAGAATCGTCAGGACACATTAATGAGCCTATTTTTCTTTTTTCTGCCAAAATTACAGTATATAAGCCCAGTGTCGCACATAGCATTTGTGCGCCTGAGGACATCAACTTCATCTGCACCACTAACATTTATATCACAAAGCCAATATTGCCACATCTGTACTTCGAGTTGAAAGGCCATCTCATTTCCCTTGCCTGCCATCTTCCTCCTACTCTACTTACTCTGTCCTGACTTTAATGCCAGCACGTCTGAGAATGCAGTGCCAACCAAGTTCATTTGCCAGCAGACAGTAACACAGGGGCATTTAAAAACGCATGTATTTGTTCAAATACACCAAGGTTGTTTATAATTTATCAGGAGGCTTGTGACTTTAACAAAAACTAAAAACCTAGGTGGGAACAGGTTTCTAGAGTACATTTTTTGGTGCAAGCACTTATTTTTTGGCCTTGTAAACTTTCTGTCAGCTGTCCTCCCTGCAAGAGGACTTGTCGTATTCACTGTCAACTTTGTCAACAGTTTCTTCCTCTAGCACCATATAAAATGGATTTTACATGTCTGGGGACATCAAATCCAATTGAAAACCAGTTCATTTGGCTCTCCTGATATCAATATTTATCAGCGTTATGTCTTTTTTTTTCTGAAGGTAGTGAGAAAGGAAATACAGCAGAACCAGCAGAAACTCAAGACCTCACAAATCTCTAAATTAAGTTTTATGTAATATCCAGCCATTTGTTTTTGAAATTATTTGTCAAAGGCCAAAAATCTTTGTTTAGCCATCCTTAGGTGCTACTGGGAAAAAAATAAATGACCAAAAAAAACCAACAAAACAAGTCACATTCAAATCCATTTAAGTATTAGCCAATAAATGGGATTTATTTTTTTTATATTTAAGATTTATTGAATTAAATTGTCTGTGTTAATTTAAGTGCACAAAGGCATTACATTTCATTGGCAAACATCCGTAAGAACTGGAAGACTGGCAAAACATGCACTTTAAGATGATCCCTTTTCAAAAGAAATTACGGAGCTGAATGCAGAGACACACACCAGGCGTGATATTTTAACATGAATTAGAATGACTTAAAACAAGTGCGTCTGCCTCTTCGTGTGTGTGTGTCTTAATGCTTCAGACATTGTAGTTTGAACTATGCATGCACCATGCATTTCCATTGATTTTCTGTATTGACAGGTGGTCAAGACATCTGAGCAACACAAAGAATTGTTCACTTAAATCATATGGTTACACATCCTTGACCATACTGAATTATCTATCTCATTTAACTTGATGATCCAGTGCAACAGTTAATTACATGTGTGGATCTGTCAGAGAGAAGTGGAGGCATTTGTTTGAGCATGTGTCCTTGCATAATGTAAGTTACAGTTTTGTCTCTGTTTGTGTGTGTGAATTCACTTGTCTCAGAGGCCTCATCAGCACTAACACTGTCAACTTGTCTCTCACTCCCAAATCCTTTAGTATCTCTCAAGTGAGAGGTGATTTATCTCACTTGCCCATGCCTCCATTAAAAGCGGAAGCCAAATAATTACTTAAGGTTAAATGGGCGCCTGAGCGGCACAGAAAGCTCCCGTTTGTCCCCCCACATCACTCAATAATTCATTTATTTTCCTTTTTTGTTAACTTTTGTCCTCTGCCAGAGACTTAGTGGGCTGGCAGAAGAGATTAGAAAGCTTCGGCGTTTCAAGATGAAAGTTGATGATAGATGATATATTGACTGCAAGTCCGATGCGTCCTGCTGGCAGGACACATTGGAGCATGATGTGAAATATGCAGGACAGGGTGTAAGATCCAAGAGAAAGTTGTTACTGGTAAACTGAGGAAATGCATTTGGTTTTTTTTCATGAAAGACTTTTTTTTTTCCTTGGTATTGGTTTCCATGGTAATGAAAACAAATAAAATGCTTCATCCTATCCTTGTCTAAGCAAAAAGAACAATCATACACAAATATAAAAACACGTAAATGCCTACACTTGTGCTCCTACTTGACCCAATTGTTCACACCTTAGAGAAGCCAGAGTGCTAAGATTATTTTCCTCTTCCCACCACGGAGTTTTCTGAGATTTCACACTCAATTAAAATGTGTACCTACTTCGCCTGTTAAGCCTCACCCATGGGAGCACATTCAAGTGAGTACTCACCCATATGAGCCTGGTGTTCTATAGAATTTGCATTTCTTGTTATGAGAAATTATAAGTTATTATGATGGACAGACAGTAATCTGATGTTTAAATGAGTTCTGGGAATTAAATATGTGGAGTGGAGGGTGGAGGTCATTGGATGATGCGCGCGTACACACGCATACACACATATATACCTTCACTGTCTTGTTAACTGACTCACGCAACACTTATTTTTCCCTTAGAATTATATTTTTGTTCTCACTTCTCCGTCTGAGAGAAAGGCCAGAGGTCCTCCGCTGCTCTCTGAGGCGGCAGCCATCTGTCACTAGGGTCCTTCACAATGAATAATTACTTTAGGTCAAGGCCCTAAACTCTAGAGGTTTAAATCCAAGCCTCTTTTCTTCCCTCTCCCTCTCAGGCCACGGAGGGGATTAGGGCTCAGGGTCTGAGACCCGCTCGCCACAGAGAAGGACAAAGACTGGAAGCTCCTCTACAGGGAGGGGAATTAGTTAGGGATGGATGGAAGGAGGAGAAGTATAGAAAGCCTACAGAAAATCAGTAGATGTTGAGGACAGAGAGAGAATAACAGTACAAGTATTGGAAAAGAGAGAGGATGAGAGTTTTAATGAGACGCTTTACTGAATGTCACACAGAGCTCTGTAGGTCGCTGATTCCTGACACGAGGGACATAATGTGTAACTCAAATGAAAGTGTTGCTCCTGTTTGAATTATTGTATTTTTCATTTTTATCCCTCCCAATGAGGGGCTGGCTAAAAAGACGTTTCACTATGCCACAACTCTTTTTTTGTAATATGTTTTTTTTGAGTTAAACGTTTTGTTTTTTTACAAAAAAATTTAACTCAAGGTCCCCCTTATTTTTTGTTTCCAAATCTTTCAAACAGATCTTTTGGCCTTCCTCAGGGAAGGGAGTTGCTCTGTTGTCACGTAGATGGTTTCGTTGATACATGACCAAAAACAACTAAGGCTAAAGGTCAGTGGCCTGAGCGCAGCTGTCGAGGAGCTAAAAACCTGACCGATTTTTAAATCAAGCTGCATCATTCAAATTAGATTTTACAGGTGTCTTCCTCCCTGATCTCACACATGCACACCGTACAAAATTTAAAAAAGGCAGCTCATCTGATCCCACATGATCTCATGCATGAGGAAGCAGATGTAAACAAAATGGGGACAGTAGTGCAATAACCTGCTTTGATATCAGTAACATTTTTGCAGTGAGGAAAAACCAAAGCAGGAGGCTAAACGAGTTTGAAGGAGAATAGGCTGCTGATTGGGGAGACGCGGTCGACACAGGTTGTCTATTTCTCAGCGGGAACTGAAGATGAGATTTTGACTGTCAGTTTTTTTATATCTGTCTACAGTAGTATGCTAGCTAACAGTTTTATCTGTCCGCACAACATAACCCCAGAAAATTTTATTAAAAGTTATTCTTCCCTTGTCTTTGAAGAACTAATTTAAATTTATCAATAACTGTGTCCAGAGTACATTTTGAGTTTTTACTATTTCATTTTATGCTATTTTTTTTTCTTTTGTTTGTTTTTTTTTTTACTTTTAGTCATCTTTAAGAGACCTAACCAGTTTCTCTGACTTTCTTCAAGGTCTTAAATGATTTACTTTCTCTGTGCCGGGATAGATTTGGATTTCTCCCGTGCAGACGTTTTCCAGTCAAGGTCACATCTCTTTGCTGACTACAGGAGGTGTTTCCAATTTTTAGCCTGTTACCGATGAAGCTGAGAAGAAATTTTACCCTGGTATATTTGATCTTCGATAATAGTGGTGGAAGCAGCTGAGCAGTCCCACATAATCGAGCTACATCTGTAAAGCTCAGCAAACCTCTCATCCAGCTAGTGTGATGCCTGCTTACAGAAGGGCCTTACTATAGAGCTAATCAAACATGTCTTCTACTGTCTGGTCACATGGGGATTCACCCGTTAGCTCCCATAGGCAGAGGGGCTGGGAGCTAGAGTCGGTGATCTGGTCTGCAGGTAATCTTCGTCCCTCCCAGTATCTGTTGTGAGCGTTTGTTCTGTAAACGCAGAGACTCTCATAGGTGATCGTGAACTGACAGACGAGGGCATCCGAAGGCACCGGTGGACTAATTTTTGGCAGCGGTTCTGTTAGCTGGGCAACACATATGATAAACCTTATTTGATAAATTATGTTACACTTCAATAACACCCATAATTTATTTCATATTTTTTGTATTAATGTTCTGCTGTTACAGAATAATCCCTGAAATGTTCTAATATGTGTGGTGCACGGCAGACACCTGGAAGACATGAGACAACCAACTTAATTTTTAACAACCATTTATTCATTTTAACATTTTTCTTTAATCCTAGCTCACTAGCGACACTGCCAGCTCAGCTACATGACCCTTTTCTAGCAGGTTGTAGCAGCAGCCGGAGAGTTGTTAGATTAGCTCGCAAGGCCTGGCTACTAATTATCAAGCATCTAATCTGAAGAAATTTACCAAGCCATATTATCAAATACGTGAACCGCTATTTGAGTCAAATGGATTACCCTCTATATTAAACATCTAGAAAACACTGATGCGCTGCTATTAGTTAAGAGTTATAGTCTATGAGCCCAAAGTAAGCAAGGCTAAACACCTAATTTTCTCCCACAAAGGAAAATAACCCAAGCAATTACACAACATAAATTTAATGAATGACTAATAAGACAAAATTGCCAGTGAAACAAATATTCAAATTAGGTTCAAAGTTCAAATTTCAAAGCAGTGTTAAGGGAATGATGATTGTGGGGTTTGACCTAGCATTTGAATGGAGGACATACACTCATTAAATAATTACATCACGTTTACCAACACGATCATTATTATGATCATGACCATAGGCATCATCAGACAATTCTCTTATATCTATCAGGCACACATACTCCCAGCTTATCTGCAGGTCTAGATACCCACTTAAAATGTTTGAGCTGGGAAGCCTCTAAGCCTCTATTTGTTTAGTAATTTCATGACTGGCTAACTTTCCTTCTCTGGGGCATCTCTCTGATTCCGTTAGAGCCCCATCTATGTGTGTATGTGTGTTCATTTGTGCTTATCAAATAATATTCCACATCATCTCAATGTACACTCATTTCTCAGACGCTTTCTTCACGTCCTTTCTCCTCAGCCTCAGCTATCTACAAAATGTTTCCCAACCACTGCACACATCCAGCATCCACAAAGCAAGACAATTTTTTCATTATGTGCTTGTCCAGTCCGTACAAATGGTCCATGTATTCAAGTAAAACTACAACCCCTTTGAAGCCATTCATGTTGACAATGAACATTTTCCTGCTTAGGTATACTGATGGATCATGCCCACTAACCTGCCTCACTAATGTGACAACATTAAACACTGTAAAACATGTAAAATATTTCCATTTGTCACAGCAGACTAAGCAGTGGTGACGCCTCAAGGCAAATTGAGGAAAGTACTTGCATGTTATTGCATTCCTAAACGGCATCATGGCAGTGCCACGTCACGCTTATTTGCATTTCTACGGCATCTTCTATTGCATTCTCACAGCAAGAGGTTATCCCAGGTTAGGACAAAAGCCCGAGGGTCCCCAAACTCAGATGATCTGTAGTGGCATAAATTCAACATGTGGTCATTAAAGGGAAGGTGTCATTGCTATATTTATAATTTCAGTAGTTTTGTCGCTGCTGTAGCTCCTCCACTTACTTCATAGCTACAGGCATGATGACTTAGTCAGTGATGTTAGTGACACACTTGACTCTTTGTCTGCAAAAACAGATATACAGTGAATCTAGACAAATATGCAGTCGAGTTTCTTGTTAGTTACACTTTTTGTTTTTCAGCGTGCACACGGCGACTCCACGCCAGTCTGAATGCCAATTCCAGTCACCTCTGAGCCACATGTGAGCACTTTAATGTATGAACTAAAATTGAAACAACACACCTAATAAAGACATCTTAAGTGGCAAAGTGGCCCACCACTTTAGAACTCTTGCAATCTGAGCACTGTTAAAGGTGCTTTATCTCCCACACAGTTCTTTCTAAATTAAAAAACTATTCAAAAAACTGAGATTTGGCACTTTAAGGTTGTATGAGCTGAAGCTCAGAGTCTTGAGAATAAATATAAATGTATACAAATATGTGCAGACTAGACTGTATGTAATGTGTATGGATTTTTAAGGCAGTAGAACAGTTTAAAAATCCAAACAAGGAATTAAAAAAAAAAATAGTTTGTAGCCACCAGGGAACGGGTAAAGACACTGGACAGCTTTATCATTACACATTGTGGTAACTCACACTACACATTATAGTCACCCTCTCTGTAACCCATAACATACATCTTATATGCTAACCCTGTATGGATCAATAAAACCACTTACAACATAGATACTAAAGCTGGATATCCACATAAATTTTTCTCCTCATAGAGATTTCCAATAACATTTGTTCAAACAAAACTACCACATCCTCAAAAATGTTGGCAGAAAAGAGAATGGCAGCATTACTTTGTGCAACTCACAGAAAGACCTCAAACTCAATGCCAAATGACAGCTGATCAAGTCAAAGTCAATTTATTTTATATAGCCCAATATCATAAAGTAACATTTATCTTTTCACATAGATTTTTTTTTTTTTTTCATTTTAAATAATCCATCAATACGGCGTCCACCCAGTTTAAGACAAAAGCTGCAAATAACTGTTGGTTTTTGCTCACATCAAGGCCTTTTTAGTCTCAAACGCGTAATGAAGCAGACTTCCCAGACATTATGAACGTAAGCGTGGCCCTTTAGCATTCCATTTTTGTGCTGTGTCTAAATGTTTGAATAGCATAATGCACACGTACAGCCCATTGGAATTACTTGCGGTGGCTATACTTAGGTCTACAGGTAATTCTTCTCTCATGCACACTGAAAAGATGTCAATGGACACCTTAAATGAACTGGGAGGACCGCTGCACTAATACAGTGAATTATCTAGTATTATGGAGGTTACAGACATTCCAGCTCATTGACTGAAAATCTCCTCCATCATTCCTCCGCTTTCATTATTCTTCAAACTATTGGAAATTTCTGCCAATGGGGCGAGTTTAAAGCGTATTCACAATATTACGCTGAAATTGTAAGAGGAGTGTCAACATCTGAAATTCTTGTCGAAAAAAAGGCTTCTCCACATCTGAACTGTGCTCTTCACATGTAGCTGACAATGACGCGCTCAGGCTGGGTGGGCTGGTAGCCCACGGAAACCTACCCCAGGGGAGACATGGATTTTTGGTTATGTGGTGGATAGTGGGCTGGAAGGCTGTAGAGGCGGGGAGCTCTCCTCTGTTAGTTCTATTTAATTTGCAGTTCAATGACTGCTGTTAGCAACAGTGTCTGTTTCACTCTACAGCATTCTACAAATTCCCCAAATGATTTCACACTGTCCTTCATCAACCCCCCCCACACTCCCTCTTTCCAGCAGAGAAACACTGACAACACACACTGATGCACCGACTCACATGCACACCCGCACACCTGCCTCCCTCTCATCACCATCAAACCTTGGCTCACATTCAGACATTGTTTATTTGAGTGGCAGAATTTCTTTTTTCGATTTTGCAGACTGAAACGCTGACATATGAGTCACTCAGCTCCCCCCAAGACATACACGAACCTTTGTCTCTCGCTCCACATCAATTCAAGGCCTCCAGCCTTCAACAAATGTCTTTTTAATGAAAACTGCTTCGTCTCATCACTCAGGGAGTGTCTAATGGCTCCTGTATTGCTGCAGGTACCAGAGAGAGGTAGGGATGTCTGGCAAAGGAAAGCAGAACCTAGGACCAAGACAAATAACACGCACACACTAGCACTCACACACACTCACACACAGTAACAAATGCTTTACATTTCAGCCTCACTGAGTATCCAGCAAATCCAGAAGGGCATGCAATTAGTTTGGCTGCTCTTGCTCTCATGACGAACAGAAAAGTGCAGGTTTTTAGAGCGAGATATTTCTGAGTTCATTTAATCATCAGAGACTGTGAGGTGTGAAAAAACTGTGGAACAGGAACAAAGCAGTTTTCAATAAAATGTATGGGCTAATGAGGACTAAGGCTTCGAAATCAGACTACATAAATGAGACTATAATCATATATATGCACATAATCATGCATGGCAGGTGAAAACTGCATCACTGATAACTTGATTGCATCGTATATGCCAAATCAAGGCACAAAGGGCACAGCTCTCACTTCCCATTTTCTCCGCTACCCTCTCCTTCTCTTTTCTTTCCCACTGGATCCTCTTGGTTTTTTTTACTCCTCTGTCATCACCTTTGCTCTCATCTCCTCTGTTTATTGTCTTCCCTCTTCTCACCCGCCCCTCCTCTCCCATCTCTCAACTCTCCGATCCAAGAGAAGGATTTGCTTGCTGATCCTGATCCCACACACAAAGGAGGATAGGTAATCAGCTTCCTCTCTCATCCAGCCTGAATCGGCCCTCTTCAGAATTCCCATGCAATCCTTTGCCTTCCTAAACTGGACTGTTACCCATTATCCCTCATCTACTCAGCAACTCACCCCTAATCTTTGACTCCCTGATCCCAACCCCACCAATTTCCACATACCCCTCACTGGCAGCCAAAGAACGGATAGTGTTTGAGACAGTTATCCTTTTTGAACATGTGCAGATGACGGAACACACATCCAATTGAACAAGTTAGAGTAGCCATTGTATCTATAAAACGGTTCATTTCAAATGTTAGATAAGGAGACCCAATGTTAAAGTAAACCAGCTAGTTAAATTACTCAGTAAGCACTTATTAAAATAAAACTATATGCTGTTGATGGATGCTATTGTGTCACAATCTAATGACCACACACACACACACACACACACAAACTCACAAGGACAATGTTTATATGGTGATGTTTATGACAGGCTTACAATTTCACCCCATCTCGTAGATGTTAGAAGATTTCACAGAATTATTGATCTGCTGGTTGCAGTCATTGGAGCACCAATCCATTGTCTTCTGCAAAGATCCCCCCCCACACTTCAAATGTAAAAGACCCTGTTGGGAATATTACTTTCCTTTGTGAAGGCTGAGGCAGAAATAAATTCTAATGTTTCGTTCATTGCAAAATATGTTTCAAAGGTTTGTTGACTACATAAATCCCCTTCAAGTTGTGCTTCAGTGATGACAAATGTTGCACAGTTGCAGGTAACAAAATGATGATGGAAGATGAAAGTTGGAGCTTAGGCAGATCCAACAACTCTTCCCTCTGCCATTTAGCTTCACACCGAAACATGAACTATGGGTATTAAATTAAAACAAATATTCTCTTTCCAGATTTGAGAGAAAGTGCGTGAGTTTTGAACAAGATCCTAATTAATTTATTCCCTAGAGTCTGGGAGCTTCCATGCAAACTGCTTTTGAAGCATAGAATTTTGAAGCACTGTAAATGCTACCTGCGTAGGCAACCGGTTCCCAAGAGCACTGCCTCGTGTTCTTTCTTTAAATGAGCTGTCTTGTCGACTTTTAAGTGAAACCTTCGACCTCCTACTACTCTCCCACTATAGTTCCTCTTATTGTCTGCCTTCCTGTCTTCATTTTTCTCTCTTTCTTTCCACATCCAAAAAGGGAACCTGTCTGTGATCGATTACACTTCTGCTCACATCTCTTTTTCTGCTTTTGTGTTCCACTCTGCTTAAACAGGCTGCTTTTTATGCTAGGGTTGTTCTTTTTACTCTATCCCACATGCATTAAGCTATCAAAGCAAGAGCAAAATACGCAGTGTTTCACACTTCTTTACACATTTTTGGTGTAAACAAATGATGCTTTTCTGTTGTATACTATACAAGCTAAGTTGTTCAAACCAATCAAGTAGAGCCAGATCTAGAAGTCTTACATCACTGATAGGGGGATGTTTTTTCTCAAAAACACTGCATTACAACATAGCTTCATGCTGGGTTTGGAAGTGACAGAATCAGGTCTAAAAGGCAGAATGAGAGAGAATGATGCAGTGGCAAATGGAGTGTATGCCTTGTGTGTGTTTTTGTGTGTCTGTGAGCATTACTGATTCATACAGTCCTCTGATCCCTGGCTGTGTGAGAGTAAAGCCCCCCCCCCCTCTCTGACTTCGTATTTCAAAATTCATTGCTGGGCTCTTGATATTCCTCAAACTGAGCTCCAAGAAGAATCAGCTATCCCATTCATCCATCAGTGATTCACTGTCATACCCAAAGCTGGAACTTAACAACAAACAACCACAGCTCAGATATATGTGCACAGTGGCAAGTGAAAGATTTAGGGTTTAAAATCTGCCAATTCAAGAAAAATAAAAATGCCCTAAAAACTACTTTGAAACTGAGCAGCCTGTTGTTCTTGAGGTATTACCTCACAAAAAAAGAATTTATTTTGGTTCATCTTGGTTACAGGAAAATAATAAAAGACTCCGGATTGAAAACTTTGATTAATTAAGGAGGGTAGTTTGATACCGAAGCCTTCTGCAGGTAGATTTGATGTAGGACCGCCTCTTAATCAGACAATCCAGAAATCAAAGCCCTCTTTGACGTGATTAAGCATGGCAGAAATGCTCGATGGGTACATAAGAGAGTGCTTGGATCAATACACCACTATTGGTTCACCAACCACTCACTTGGGACACATTCTCTTTGGCAGCTAGAGAGCATAAAAGGTAGGATGTTTGATCACATCATTGTTTTTTTCATCAGTCGTCCGGATCCCTTACATAGTAATTAACGAAAGAAAGTGGTACAGACAAACAGAAAAATGCAGCTTCAGTAACCTCAAGCTTTTTTTTTTTCCAGAGTAAGCTTATATGGCTCACTCAGATGAAACAGGTCGAGTTCAAGAAAGCGACAATGATTTTGGGAATGAGTTCTGACTGGAATTCTGCTTCAGGTGTGTTATAAATAAGTCATTTCAAGGACAGGGCGCCTTAACACTGCCTTCAGCGAAACAGCAGTTAGCATGACATCAAACCTGACACTCCATTTCTCCCTGTTCGTCTTGATCTCTCAGGTGTTTCTGTCAGCAGTGAAGATGAGAAATGATTGTTGAAAGACAAGTTGATGATGCTGGATGCTGAAATCTGCAAGAAAATCAGTCTCTTGTATCAATTTTCCAAAATGTGCATTCCTTATTTTATTTTCCTCTTTAAAAAGGCTTTCTCTTATAAACATAAAAGCTAATTCTTGACGTAAAAAGAACAAAACTGATCTAATTCAACTTAAGAGTGTAAAAAAAAAAAAAAAATCCACCACTGCATTCTGTAGCCACTGACTATTCAGGGCACTTTGCAGGCTACAGAATGCATTGGTCATATCTATACATTAACAGATTTAATTACTATAACTCTGGCCACCATGACTTCATGTTCTGTCACTTTATTTATTTGAACCACAGGGATAATGATTTTTCTAAGCTGGTTGTTTTACCCAAATTGATTTGTGGATGAGGCATAAGCACGAGGTGATTTTTTTTTAATAGCATCTTATAGTATTACAGTATTTCAGTGGGTTTTGTTGGAAAATGATAGAGACAAGGAAAGATAGAGGCAAAAATAAGAGAATGAGAAATAAATTTACTGAGTAGGAGAATGCAGCCTAGTTGGGCCTGACTATAATCTTCTGAAAGGTGATTTTGAGACTGATTTGTTGAGAATGCAGAAGTTGATTTACAAGACAATAGCTGTTCCCGGGCCTCAGCAAAAGATAATTATAAAGCAACCGGACTATAGATATATTTAGTAGCAGGAGGTAACTGAGGTACATTTCTGGCACAACGCATCTCCAAAGGCAGCCAGTTCACCCTAATGGTAATTTTTAGTCCTGTCATGTTCAGCAGTGAAGTGGTGCCACTGTGTGTGAAAAGCCGTCCTCAAATCTGTCCCACACGTCGGCCTCGGTTCTCTGGTGAGATAATCTCATAGGATTTCTATCACACAGGTGTCGTTGCCTATTTATCCGTCCCTCAACACATTCCGTGCCCCCACCGAGCGATGCTAACACCAGCTAACCGTTCTTTCACTGCAACCTAACAGAGCTTTACGTCTACTGTCCCATGCGCCTCAACGTTTTCCCCCTCAAGGCCCTCCAGCCCCGTCCCTGGCGCCGATGACCGGCCTGCTGGTCTGTGTGATCTCCCCCGCAGGCGGTACTCACCTCAACCGTCTCCGGAGCTGACAGGTGTGTGATAAAAATGTCCGGCAGGCCAGCGTAGCCCAGAACACTGAGTCGAACAAACGTCCATCTTAAAACACGGGACTTTGGTTTCCGCTCATTTCCCTTTGTTTCTCTCCCTTTCTGATTCGGTCTCCTATTTAATATGAACAGACAGAGGGATAGAGATGACTCTAGAAACAAAAAAATCTGTGGAACTCCTAAAGAGTGAGAGGGCCTAAGCCCTGGGGCAGAGACAAATCTCCTGAGGCAGAGTACAATTCTACTTTGTACTTTGAGACTTTTTTCCCCTTCAATGCCTATTTTAGTCATGAATAGGTATGAGAGGAAAATGAGGTATTTCCTTTAATTAGAAACCCTAGGTACATGAGTATGTGATCTTTTTGTTCTTTGCCTAATTAGGCTGCATGTATCTAGAAATATGCATTGTGTTCCTACCTGAGTGTAAGTTTGGGCCACCCTTAAGGGGTTGACCTACTAAAACTTACAGGGATAGCGTGTGCATGCATGCGTGTGTGTGCGTGCGTGTGCGCGCGTGTGTGTGTGTGTGTGTGTGTGTGTGTGTGTGCGGAGATACGAGCACGCACGAGCGTGTGAAAACTTTGCGCGGCCTTTCAAAGTGAGAGGTTGGTGTGTGTTGTGACAATAAAGTCACGGCTCTGTCTGTGAAAATGGCAAGTGAAGGAAGAAAATGTCAATTCCCAATGTGGAGAACCACGTAATGACTGTCTCAGAGGAAAAGGGTAACACACACACAAGCTTCTATGCACGTGGACACACACTCGGTTTTCTTACTCATGCTATACCTTCGTCTGCCCCTCAACAGACAGCGGGCCTGTTGGGAGTCCTGACAGGAGGTGTGTGTATGTGTGTACAAGGCAGTGTTTATACATTTTATCCTTCAACTCACCTGTCAAGCTAAACCAGGTAGTTCTGTGAAGGTTAAGACAAAGAGATCTAGTTTTAGAGACAGACGGGAGAAAAAAAAAAGAGGCTGGGTTGTTTTTCACAGGGTTTTTTTTTTTCACGTTTTGTTAGGATTTTGACAAATGCTATAGCTGACCTGAGCTTCTCCTGTTTTTCTAAGCAACCTCCCTCCGCCTTCTGTCCATCAGCATAGGGAGTTTCCTCTACATTACAGGCAGTGACAACAACCCCATGTTTAATGGTTCTTTAGTTGCTTCTCCAGTTAAATAGAGAGCACTGTTGTAGAGAAAGCAAGCGCAACACCCCTGAAGGCTCTTAGGTACAATCAGCGTGTTTACATGCAATTTAGTAAGCTGATTACCCTTGGCTCTCTGCAGTAGGTCGATTTCTTAACATCATATAATTCACAAACGTGGTTTCCTTCCTTTATCGGAGTGAGACGTTCAGATCTGGTTGGTGCAGGTAGATATCTTGTAGAGAAATCCAATTTCCTGACCAAAGCTAAAATATTTCACCAAAGGACTGACATGACCTGCAAAGAAAATAAATTGCACCAGTCTAACTGCAAAATGGAACTAAAAATAAAAACAAACCACTAAAAGTGGCAAGAGAGCTATATCAAATTAAAATTAGCTGGTGAGATAGGTTTAGTTAGTCTTAACTAAACCTAAATTTAAATGCTTTTTGTCCCCTTGCTGTTACCTGTTATCAAAAAATGTCAACTTCAATAATTAAACCATTCCTTGGTAATTAATTTTTACAACTGCCCTAATTAAAACAGTAGCTAAATCAACTCTTGATGGAGAAAAATCTAATGTTAACTAAAATAGCCATGCTAACTGATAACTAGCTTAATAGAGTATTGTAAAATCAGTTTCTGACTTAAGTGGAATTTACATGATTTGGTGCAGCTGAGCTAAACTTGAATCACACACTGGAATGTATTAACCTATAAATTAGGTTAAACCTAACTGCTATTAACGATGAGCCGTAAATGATAATGATATTTTTTTTTCCCTAATAAATTAGTTCAAAAGGACAAAAAAGAGGAGGTAACACATTTTGTTTGTAGAAACAGTTTTGCCCTTCTTCCTTATACTTTGTTGTGTGCATAGAAACGTAGTCTGTCAGACAAACAATAAACAAAAACAAAAGAACTTATTATAAAAAGTGTTATCTTATCACTATCAACTTTACTTATCTGGCCACTGAACACCCTCAAAAGCATACATTTCACTTGCTGACTGAAGTGATGTAGTGTTCCCAAGCAAGTCTGCTCATTTTAAGTTCAACTGCTGTTTTGTCCTCTGCATTATTTAGATGAGAATCAGTGTATGAACAGTACAGACTGTCTGCAGAGCGCCGCTGTGCTGCAGTGCACTACAGAACAGTGTGAGAGAGAAGTTTTTTTTTCAGCATTTCCGCAGAACTGCTGTACGTCAAACTCGTCTCTTGCAGAGATGAAAGTAGACCTTGATCAGTGACACATAGAAAATCTCATCTAATGCCTTCTAATGTAACTAACTAACATATAACCTTGATCATATGTGATCTAACATGAATAACTAGCTTGTAACTAGCACCTTGATGTGTGCAGTCGTTGCTGTGTCATCCAGTCCCATCACCTCCTTGCCTCCTCAACCTTTTCCTACCATCTTTTTTTTTTTCCTAAATCATACATATTTCAAGGGCAGTGCTTTCTCCTGCCACTGAGCTGCGTACTCGAGGAGGGTGTGAGGGAACTTAGGGAGCCGTGGAGAGCCTCTCAGGTGAAACCCTGTCAACAGAAGCAGTCCTTTCTCCTCCCACAGCTAAGATGGAGAAAATGAGCTGCAGATAAACTGTTGAATCATTCACTGTGGCAGGGTTATCTTTGTATGCCCCGGCGACAGTGTGTGTGTGTGGGTGTGTGTGTGTGTGTGTGTGTGTGTGTGCGTGTGTGTGCATGTTTGCATGTGTTTGCAAGGATGTGCCAAATGGACAAAGGATGTGTGCTTTCGTGTCTCTAACGGAAGTATGATAGGAAATTGCACCTGCAATATCACCATTGTGTTTTTGCTGGAAATGATAACACACTGTAAAGCTGAAGAAGTTGGTACCTCCACCTTTGCTGTCATTTTTACGTATACTTTGATATACACATATACACATACATACATACACATGTATAAACATCTGCATACACACACCCATATATTATATACACACACACACATGTGTATCTATATTTTTGTCATCTCAGCATCAAAGAGTACACAGTGGTGGTCAGAAAGGGGTAGTTCAGTTACTGAAACATTAACGATTTTTATCCCAGTTAATATCACTGAGTCCAGAGTATTACCACGCTGGTTTATAGGGACCAGGGACCAATTATATGCTGAGTTATTGCCAAACTGTCTAATAAAATTATGAACTCTTCAGTTCTTGAGTCTTTTCTTTTATGAAATATGGATATTCAGGTCTCCATTTAAGACCATCTTATCATTGCTTTAGCATTAACCAAAAAGATTTCATTATTTAATGATCTGACATTTCCAGCTGGTGAGAATTACCATCAGGACAGGCAGACTTGTTTTGGCAGGACATTGACGACTTTAAGATTACTAACACAGGTACCAGAAGGTCTGTGCATAGAACAATGTGTATCATCATGCCAGCAGCAGTTAAAGATTACCGGTATGTTAAGTGAAGTAGCATGGCACCTGTCTTGTCAATGTTTTAACAGTTCATGTCGTTTTAACAAGGAGTGGAAGCGGTGATTGTGTTTAAGGAGGGGGAGTTTCTGGGCCCTCAATTTAGAATTTTGAATCACCTGAGTGCGCCTGACCAGCAAGTCTGTGCAGCGCTGTTTTGATTGTCTCCTGTGAGGTGTTTGGGTAGAGTTCTTTGGTTACTGCACTTTGCTGATGGCCTTGTGGGTGATAGGGCGGTTGGGGCACATCTGTCTTCTCGGTGAGGGGGGAGCTGGATGGGCTATCTGTGCTGACCTTGGTTTTTATCCACACATAGTTGTTTGGGTACATCATCTCAAGAGCAAGACGCAGGTTGGCTACAAGCTGTCTGGACTCTGTGGGATTCAGGTGTTCGGGCTAAAAGTAGTCGGCAGAGTTCCAGAGAATATTAAAACTGACTGTGAGCCTTAGCCCAGATACATGACATGCAGATGCTAGTCATGAGTTTAAGCTGAGGAGCCGAATGAAAGTTTCCTGTTCTCTGCAGAAACATGCAATAGGTCCACTGATGAGTACATCCTGCGACTGACAATCGCTCAGTATATTCAGAAGCTGTGAGAAGGTTTTCTAGTTCCTCAGTGCCAGTCTTCTCTCTGCAGGATGTAAAATGATCCCTTGTGGAGGACAATATTCACTGTGCTTGCTTGTGCGGTTAAAATAGTTGGCAGAACTTCTGCCAGTCCTTTGACAGATGTGTTGTCTAAGCCCAGATTTTCCGTTTTAGACAGTTTCAAATGCTTCATTATAACATCCCATATCAAAATGGTATCTGGCTCAGGTGCGGGGTTAGCTTCTTATCAGCAGCTCTATGGCTCCTTTTCCTGTTTCTGTCCCTGGATTGAGTATTAGCTTTGAGACTAATTCTTAGGCTTTGCAAATGAACAGTGTGGCAGTGTCTGCAGGGGCTTGTACCTGTTGCATAAAATGATCTGGGCTGGTGAAAAGTGATTGAAAACTGATGACAACAGCTAACAGAGTTTCATAAAAATTTTAATGCTAAACAATTTATGGAACACGAGTTTTCTAGGTAAGCAACTGATGACAATAGTGACTGTCATCTCAAGTGATATATAGATTTATTATAAATAGAGCGCAAAGAAATGCTGGTACAGCCTAAGCCTGCAACACAGTCACAACTGAACCTAAGGTGGCAGAAACCTCTGAAATCAGACTTAAAGCTACTTGGTCTATGGCTTTTCATGGAGGGCTGAAGCTAACTCTTCCAAACCAGAATGGCACATTAGCAGGGAAAAGACCTCTAATTGCAACAACGATGCCAGGTAAGCTCAAGAGACATTTGGAAACAAAGATTATTGAATATTTTAAGCAAATGGCAACTATCAAATATTAGGAAACCTAAAACATAGGCTAATTAAATTTCAAACACAATGAAAGAATTCATTGTTTTAAGTTAAAGCTTTATCCGCAAATCTCTATGGCAACATAAAACAGCTGAATCCATAACACAGAATCACTTAACATTGGTATCAATTTATAGGTTTCATACAGGTGTGGTGGTTGAAATGTTTTAGGTGCTGAGGGTCTAAATAAAGTAAAAGGTATTTTTAAAAAAGGGTTCATTTTTCTACTCAAGGCACCAGCTGCCATAGTTTGTCTTTATGAACTCTGAACAGTACTTCAGTTGTCATTAATATCAATATTTCTCAAACCGTGGTGGGTGTGCATTAATGTGTGACTCTGCATGTAGGACTATGTGTGATTGTGTGCACGTATCAATGTGTGGATGATGGAACCCCCCAGAGTTTTAACACGTACAACTGTTGTCTGTATCCTAGCTGTCTGTTTCTGCTCATGTTAAATTAATGAGCGTATAGCGTTCACATCAGGAAGCGGTCACAGCATATTATAAGGGCAAATGAGACTTTGTAATAGGCTGACTGGAGCAAAAGACTTTATTAAAATCAATAAGTGCAGCAAAGAGCCAAACAGAGTCTGTTTGCCAGGTTAAGAAAATGTGGCTACATAATCATTAATATATGACCACATCTGAATCCGATCATCAACAAACAAAATACACACACACATTTGAGACTCTATTTTAATATGCCCATGGGCACAGTGGGCGAAAACCCATCAATGAGACCATTGACATCCAGCGTGGATGCTTTATTCCATCATTGATCACGTTTTTTGTTCACATAGATCATGAATGTGAATGCAGTGTGAATGTCATTAACGTCACAGCTGAACGTGACTCCACTGCAACCACACCACTGTGAAAAACACTCAAGGTCAGACCCCTTTGTTCCCTTCCAGAAGCGTGGAAATGTAGATTTACTCTGGGTAACTAATGCATTCCTCTATTCAATATATGACTGCACACTGGTGGAATGGAGATAGAGATTTGTCTCAATTTACCACTGCTTTGCTATTTCTGTTGTTGCTGTGATTGCTTATCCTAGAAAGTCAGAAGTGGTATAGATGGAGAGACTGATTTTTCTTAATTGGCTAAAATGCAAACTTCCCTTTAAATCCGATGGAATCTCCAAAAAATATTTTCATTGAAAAAGTGCCAAACATTAATGGCAAATGGCAGTGTTTTCTCAGGTGCGTTTCCTCTTGACTGCTTAGTTTTTCACTGTAAATCCTCAGAACATTAAATACTATTCTTTCCCCCTGCTTTTGTGCATCATATTTCTCTAGAGGGCCAACCTAACTTTAGCCTCTCATTATATCCCCCACCATTGTTTCTGCCTTGGCTCTCCCTTGCTAGTGTTGCATGTCGGCATTTTATGATTGGGTCCCTGAGGATGGGTACTTGGTGCCTCGGAGTAGGTAAACATTCAGAGAGGAGCCGTAGTACCACAAAGGCAAAGACGCACTCATTCTGACATGCACAAAATGCACATTGACATTCATATCATTTTGAATTATACTTAATATTAACATTAACCAGTGTAGGTAATGAAACTACAAGATACTTGGACATTTCCCTCACTTCATCTGCTTTTCTCTTTTGTGTTTGTCACGTCACCTGTGTCTCAAGGGGGATTTTTCACTGACAGCCGAGAACATGAATGCTACAATGCACTAAAGTCACTCATTTCTATCCCAAGCTGTCACTTAGCACCTCCCTGAGCTCTGCCTTTGTGCCTACCTGTCGGTTTTGCTGTCTGCTTGGATGTCTGTCTCTCTGTGTCCCTGTCAGAAGGTCTGGTGAAACCTTGTTTTCCACCAGCCATCACAGCCTTTATCTCATTTTGCATCATGCTTTCCGCAGCTGCTGGGTTGTGCTTATATTTGAAGTTGTGTGAGGTCTGTATAGGTTGGGCCCGCGTTCACAAACACTCCCCTGTAGGCATGATCACACACATACATTAAGTCCCTTTGTTATATAATTTCTATTTTTAAGGGTACCTCGTTATGCAGTGAATAAGGAGATATTAGCTTCGCTTCAATTCTCAGTTACGTCTTCTGTTAACAACTAGCTTCACTGCATTATGATATAGACTATACAGACCCCTCGACAATCAGTTTTGTATGTGCTTTCCACTACTATCTAAACCGATCAGCCACAAACTAACTAGTTTTAATGTTGTGGCTGATCAGTACATACCAAAGAGCAGACACCTCAGTATCACCAAATGAGATATAAGGGGCAATGCACTCATTTTACACAGGAAGATCAGTTTACTCGTCAAGAGAGGTTCTCCTCAGCCTGTGACAGCAGTTGCATGTCTTCTGGAGGAAGCTCTCTGAATTTTGAGAAACTATCCTGATGATGCCTGGGTGGGAGTTTGAAGACTCTGAAATTCCACAACCCCAGTTTGTCACACACAGGCTTTCTGTTATAACACTGAAGATTTGGGGGGTTATTTGACTTGAAGTTAATGAATGACACAGTGTACCTGCGTTATGAGAAGTGTAGGATCCAGTGTTTTTGGAGCTTGACCCATACTGGACACTAAATGTCAGCACATCTCAGCCTCTGCTGCTTGGTTTTTCGGCCATTATTTTATCAATCTGACTCTCACTGGCACCGTAACTATATGTAATTATATAATTTGTGGGGTACTGCATTTTTTTTTACATTCAGAGCTTTTATTATACATCAGATAGATGACAGGAAACAAGCATGAGAGATACAACAGGGGTCCTCGGCTTGACACTAACCTCGGACACTGGGTTTTCATGGTCAATGTCTTAAACGTTAAGCTACAGGCACCCCTCTCTTTTAAGCATCTGTATTGAAAGAGTACAACAACTGGAAATATCATGAAAAGAGCAACTGGGAAAAAGTGGTCGGTCTAAATATATGAAAAGAAATAATATATGAACACAGAGGTTCAATACTGTTTAGAATCACTATACAGGGAGTTAGATTGCACAATGTAACTCTAAAACTGGACCTATCTTACAGACATACCTGTCCGGAACAAAAATCATTGTTGTGTATAGCAATGAATCGGTTTATCCTGTTATGTTATGGTGAAAGATACAGATCATGATCCCAGACATCTGTCTCTGTCCTCATCAACCTGATCATCTTTGCACCTCATGATCTCTTGACCAAATCCTGAGGGGATCATGATCACCTAAACTAACATAGTTGCCATCTGGAAAGACACAAATGTTGTTTAGTCTGATCCTGGCAAAAATCAACCCCTGCAAGGTCTGATATTTGGATTCAGCAGCAAATTCTAATTGGACAATGCATTGGTTTTTCCATGCAATGGACCATTTTGAGTCGTTGCTGATATTTATAGACTTCAAAGTTCAACAGTGCTTCTGCAATGCATGACTTTTACCATTCTAAGGAAACTGTTTACTGAGCTCTAAAAAACACTTTTAGGATAAATATATGTGTGTATATATATATGTTGGCATGAAATTTTGATAGGCAGCAGTTTTGACACAAAACCTTCAGTATCTGCCTTGGAAAATACTGTGTCAATTGAACCCTCTAAGATAAACTTTCCTAAAAACAGCAGACACACATCGCAGACATTTAGCTTTAGATATCCAAGAACACGTGGAATTTTCCTACATTTCCAGAAGGACACACAAAAGACACACTGTCTCACCACGAGTCACAGCATCTTTCCCCCTCTAAATATAACTCTGCCTCTCTTCTCATCTAGACCCTCCCATCTCCACCCTCTCAAAACACATACTCATAGAGTCATGGCAACGGGGGCCAAGACACCTTGTACCCTTCCTCCTCCTTCTCTCCTTCACTGCCCCCCCCCACTTCCTCTCTGTGTGAGCTAACTCTGTCCTACGTGATATAATATTTCGGTGTCTGACATGACGTGTAACACCTCAGTTAATAGCTGCTCACTGCTCCTGTGAGCTATGCTTTAGTGGAACACTAAATTACAGGGCACTGAGAATGACAGCCGAAGCGCAACAGATCTTCTGCCCTCCGTGTCCCTTTTTGGCTATATAACCCTTCTTTCAGGTATATCTGCATGAACACCAAATGAGCAAAGTAAAAACAACTACTTGGTATTGTAAACACTTTCACTCACTCCTGGTTTGCAATTACAGATATCCATCCATGCAGTTAAATGTCCTTAGTCATGCACAAAGCAAAGCAGCATTTTCCTTCCAGAAAAGGATCTTTGCTCTGTGGTATTTGGCCACAGTTTCCAATAGAAGCACAAAAGTTGTGGAAGTTTTTTTTTTTTTTTTTTTAAACACATAAATAATAACACAAAAAAAACACAAAATCAAAAGAGGAGGCATTGAAAAAGGTCCATGTTGGACAAAGATAAGCAATTGAAGGATATTGCCTGAGACGAGGGAAGCCGCAGTGCTCACACACATTTCCCATACTCATCTTGAAAAGACAGAGAGAAAACATTTTGTACATGGCAGGTCAGTGTGGCTTTGCTATTTTTTTCCCTTGGATATCAGACGGCGAGAAGAGATTGAAGAGGCGTGAAGGCAAATGTTATTGAACAATATGAGAGGGGGGAAAAAAAAACCCAAAAGCAGAACAAAGACAGAGAGCTGTGAGGAACAAAGGGAGGGCATTATGTGGGTTGTTATGAGTATGAGGCATGCAGAGAGAGGGATGGGACACCGAGAGATGGAAAACAATAGGGAGAGAAAGAGGGAGACATGGATGTCCATCAAAGTGCTGTCTTTCTGCTGTGCACAGCAGCCCAATACACTGCAAGTAAAGGAGACAGAGTAAGTGAAGATCGGGCTGCCCAGAGGGGAAGGGGAAGGGAGAAAGCCCACGCCGGCTCTGTCTCCAGGCCCGCCGAGAGGCAATGATCAGACTCAGAGGTTTACATCAGCAGCTGATGGGCATCAGGGTCCCTCAACCCTCATCTGCCTCCTCTTCATCTACAGCACTCATCATCTCCCTCCACCCTTCCTCTGTTCTCCTCCCCCACGGGCTGCTCCTGTAATTGGCTGTCCAACAGTGCTGGATCTAATACTGAGTGCGTGAGTGTGTGGGAGAGTCTACATGTATGTATCTCCAACACTTTGCAACTACATGTTGTGTATGCTTCTCCATTTTTTGTGTAATTTTTCTACCACATCATAATTTTATGTTTTTATGACTTTTAAATGATGACAGGGAGAGGGGATCTCTTAAGTATATTCTCTCTCACTTTCTTCCTGTCTAATGCCTGCTCTCTTACACACACCCACACACACAAACCATATCAGCACACAGCTTCCATCTTCTACTTCGTTTTCACTTGGAATATGAAATCCTTGTAAGATAAAATCTCACTATGTTCTTTGAGAGGCAATCAAAATGGTAAGAGACACATCATATAAGTCAACCAGGTTTATATCATGTACTAGTAGAAACCCCCTGAAAACATTTTTACTTAGATTTGGACTATGTCAAAGAGTTGCCCATATGTAAGGAGCCACTAGGTAGCCGCTGCAGCTCATTTGACAGCTACAGCAGACACATAACACACACATTATACAGACAGAGGTAGTCGAGCTACGGTGGCTGGGATCTGTCTTTTCTCGCGCCTCCACCTTGGGAAACTAGT
The DNA here is from genome assembly GCA_016859345.1 of Istiophorus platypterus. Taxonomy (NCBI): domain Eukaryota; kingdom Metazoa; phylum Chordata; class Actinopteri; order Istiophoriformes; family Istiophoridae; genus Istiophorus; species Istiophorus platypterus. The sequence goes on from CM029127.1 coordinate 8,078,812, forward strand.
GCGTCCTGAAAAACAGTTTCAAGCGAGCCAGTGATGATGTGCAGTATTATGACAAATAGAAACATACAGAACAATACAAAATACATCGTTGTGATGTGTGGTGTATTGTTGTGTGTTTCCCTTTTATACATGTGCATATGTAGTGCATTTAACTGTGCGCTGTGCTGTATACTAACCTGGGACTACACTTCCAGTACTGCCCCAGGGTAAAGTTAAGAAGAAAAAATGATCATAAGTCAAATTCACATAATAATAAAATAAATGCTCCACCCTAGCCAACATGGTTTCAACAGTAAACTCTAGCATTGCTGGCTACACGTTAGTCCTGCTACAGACATGCTAAAAAAAAGCTGTCCTCTTCTTAGTACATTTATACATGAAAATAAATAAAGCATTAGCTTGGAAATTAAAATATATATATATAAATTCCTTCACTTAATGTACAGTATTTGTTAACAATTATAACTTCTGCCATGAAGACACAAGGAAAACACGTGTTATATTGATACAGCTGTATATTACAATATTGTCATTCACAATCTGTTTATAAATCAGCTTTCACTTTTGGATACCTCCAAATCAGGCATTATAGCTCTTAACAAATATATTAACCCTTACATTCACTTAGATCTGCATATAGTGTTTAATGAGCTATTTCTTAAATGTTTATATAGTGCTTATAAATGCTACATAGTGTTACCAAAGTAACTTTTACTACATATGTGGTAGAGACACTGAACATTAACAGAGTGATGAAGATGCGTACTAAGAGGAAGTAAAGCGGGAGGAAGTGGAGCACATATGTTTCTTTAAATGAACTAGACACAGTTTGAAAAAATTATAAAAATCCTAAAGGAGAACATATTTTTTCCCATAAATATTTATTAGCAGCATTTTAGGAAGCTAGAAAAAGTGGGAAATGCAGTATAATACTGGAGGCGTTAAACTCTTAAAAAAAAAAAAAATCAAGAATTTATAATGTTCACAATTTAGCACAACAAAATACTGAATTATATCAGTGGTTTGCAGGTTCCAAGGCACAGTATTATCAATAAATTGTTTTCTTTCAACAAACATGTAAAACTAACCATTGCTTTATATCAAATGTTCTGTACAAGTCTGGGCGTATTCATTTGCTTGCCGTTGGTATTTTTGTTAGAAAAAACAAGTTTTAAACAGAAAAGTGTAAATAATTTAAGATGAGTTCAGTGCATTACCAGTACTTATGTGATTTAAGTCATTCTACAGAATGAAGCATATTTTATAAGACATGCATGCTGAAATCACAAATAATTGCAATAATACATTATTATATACATTCTTATCACAATTTTCCACAGCCCACTGATATTACACAGAGTAAAATCAAGGCTCTTTCACTTACGCAGGTCAGCTGCACTGGGGTCAGCCAGCCATGCATTGCAGGCTGAACATCAGGTCACTGGTCAGTTTAATTTACAGTCAGATACACTTTCCTATCCACTCTGATCAATATTTGTTTATTGTGGCTCTGTATGCAGCTGTTGTATCTTCATTAACCAGACTGTGTTACAGAGATGGTTATTCATTTTTTCTTTCTTCATTACTAAACTATATTGTGAAGATTTGTTTGTTTTGCAAGGCTCTCTTCAGCCTAATGGCTTTTTTGTGTTCTGTGATTTATAATGTATTACTAAAGTGTTTTTGTTTGTCGGTGAGATACTTTAACATATTGGGACAGTTCTTAATCTTAATACAGTTGATAAAAAACTTTTGTCAAATCCTAGTAGGAATAAATTAAATGATGGACTTCATGAGATTCTTTGTAATTGAAAATGAAGGTGGACCTAATGAACATTTACATCGTGCCATGTCTGTGAAATGCTAAATCCACTATATTGGGTCTGATAATTCATTATCACAATTTGTCAGAAAATAAAATGAAAGTCCAAATTAATCTCCCAGAGTTTTAACTCAACTAATGCTTTTTACTGAATAACCTCAAAAAATGCAGCGAGACCAAACATCACGAGCAAAATAATATGAAGGGCTAATTACATAGCACCTCATCTATTCCCCTCATAACTGTCTCGATTTTACTTACTGAAACTTCCTCAAGCATAAAGACATTAATATCAGCTCTCTCTGTGCTCTTTGCCTAAGTGCTCCCTTTTCAGCCACTTTAGTTAAGATTAAAAGCAAAGCCTCCCTTCTCTCCTCAACCCCATCAACACTCAGTATCATAGTTTATGCCATTTCCCCTTTAACTCCCCACATCTGAATGTTCCCTTACTTGCATTTAATGCCCATCATTCTATAACGACTGTCCTCAGCCGGGGCCAATGGGAGGAGGGAGTGTTTGTGTTTGAGCCGTCTCATGCATATACATAACCACACTGCATATGTGGAGACTCCACAGAGAGTAACAATTCCAGTTGAGAATGATGTCAAATACTCCACTCCCATGTCGTTGAACAACAAATCACCTTCTCCCCATCTTTAATACATATCCCAATCCACCCCTGGAGGCTTTATCAGCTAAATACCCTTCATTTTGAGATCCTAAGCATAAGCCCATGTGTAAATTTACCGTGTAGCTCCGAGGACATCTTGCATTGGGAGAGAGCTGATAAAAGCTACCATTAAAAACAGCATTTGGGGCCTTTTCTTTGTAATGAAGATGGAGGAAACTGCACTCCTGACAGTGTCAGTAGATAAACAAATGTGTGCTCTTTTTAAGCTTGGAGCAGTAGAAGAGTTAGTTTATTGGAGCCAAGACCCAGTGCTTACAATAATTGTCATTTTGTTTTGGCTGGGAAACCTCTAAAATTGATCTCCACAGCACACAGCCATGCCTACCATCTCTAGTCCTAGCTCTACTGAACCAACAGGCTGGTATGTAATGGCCTTCCTCTCGCAGGCTTCTTCGCATCCCTCCTCTGACACCACTGTCAGCTCAACCAGAATTATTTTCTGGTCTTCTCCTTGACCACAATACAATATCTGGAAAGAGTGTTGTGGTGACCACCACCGGGAATTGGAGCCTCCGTCCCACACTGACCCTCATCTCCAGGTTGAGATCTTGATCTTGAAGTTTTAGAGAATTTACTGTCTGCTCTACAGTTGTGTTTGCTGTCCACTTGTACCCAGATCCAGCTGTTACACCTGTTTATTTTACCAGGATGTTGCTGGAGTCTCTCAGACTTTATAAAACTGCATTTTGCCACCTTGAATTCCTCCATAACTGATGAAAGGGGGGCATGTAGTTGTCTAAATCAATGCAGAGGCCCACTGAAGAGAAGCTTGAGGGAACCCCAAACCATCTCCGCTAGTGCTTGTCTCAATGGCCCCGATAACAGTCATGGGAAACTTGTAAAATATGGAGAACTAAAGTAGCCTGGGTGGAACTCCTTGCTGTTAAACCCATGTCTTAAATTTACAGGGGGGACCAGATTAGCTTTCCACTGCCGTTCATCAATCTGCTTCACACTATTGATAACATTGGTTGCATCTGTCAGTGATATATTAAACCACTTCCCCAAGCATTTTATCAGATTGTCCTTAATGGATGGGATGACCCCACCCTGAACTTCGAGACCGAACTTTCTAGTAACTTAGCCTCTCTTGATCACCGTGATCCTGAACTTCCTGGCCCCACAGGGTGTCCTGCCAGATGGCTGTGAGATGGGATGGGAATATTTTGAGTTTGAGCCCTCCTATGTAGCTGAACTCAAATAGCAACTGGGATTTAGCAGTAGTCGAGTCCTTCTTGGGGTAGGTCAATGTGGATTGAACCATAGGTGTTCAAATGGTTTAAAAAGTAAAGACTGTAAAGTCATTTTTCTTCTGCTTAGCCTCCTAGATCAGTTGGCTAATCATTAAGGTGTGTTCCAGACACCCAAATAAACCTGGGATACTACCTGTCGATATAGAAGTGTTGATGTAGTGGTTCTAAGCAAACTAAGATGTCAGCATTTTTTGCAAGCACAGAAAATAAAATCTTGCATTCCAGATTAAGAGGGAAATTCATAAAGTGTACTGTATACTCATGTGCCGTCATAAATTTAATCTCAGGGGTGTAGCGCCAGTTGGAAGCTGCCTTGCAGTGAAGAAGATATTTCATTAATTCACAGTAGTGACCTCCCAGGCTGCTCACTGGTGTTCATCAGGCCTGCTACTGAATCCTAATATCAATCTCCACAGTAACTGTCACTTTCAGTGTGAGTAGCGGGGGAGATGGAGACTTTGTGGGGATATAGAGGTTGCAGGGTCATTTTAGAAACGTATGCTTGAGTCTCTCTTTGTGTGCATGCATGTGTGTGTACGTGCGAGTGTATATTCTTGTATTTTTTTGAGTATGTGCACTGGAGATTCAAGCAAAGTGTCTGGAAATTCCTTTGGTGAAAACGGTTTCAGCAGAAAAAGACAATGGGATACCCCAGAGGTGATTGGTTATTATAACTGACCTTAAAGGTGAGGTCAGGATACGGGCACAGATAAACCAGAGGGAATGATGGATTACTTTATGCCACCTGTAAGATTGCTTTGGGACTTATTGAAGTAGTTCTTGAGATGATGGTATATAGTATAAATTCATAGAATAAAAAAATTAGAAAATTAAAAATTGTGTTTTTGAATATACACTTTTCCTCTAACCAGGCACTTGCCACATAGCAGTTAAATAGTTTCTGCACCAGCAATATGGCAAATAGAGAAAAGGCTATAATTTCACTCGAGTAAAATACATTCTAAGCTACTGCTTCACATCCGGGTTAAAGTTGTTTTCAGGGAGCCATTCATGTGCTTAGATGTTTAAATGCACTTTTGATAACATAATCGAAAATTCCCCTGCATGAATTTACCAAAAAGTCGATTAAATTTCTGCTTTTTGTGTGTTCTCCCGCCAATAATTTTTCACACAAAATAAGCCAGCCACAACAACAGTGATGTTGCAAGACTTTGAGAACTAAAAGTAACATAATTACATGCAATATCAGTGCAACGTAACAGAATATTCAAGGTGCTTTGTTCATTTTTTTTCCTTGCCAAGATAAACTCCCATATATCTAGCTGTACAAACAACATATTCCTGCCGCAACTCAGAAATGTAAAATGTGGAGTTGTTTACAGTTGGATTTTTTTATTCATTTTCCCCTCGTCAGTCTCCATAAAATACCCCATAATGATGGAATGAGGACCAAATTTAGAAGTGTTAGCAAATTTATTAAAAAAGGAAAAAGTGAAATATCACAACAGGTATTCAGACCCTATTCTCAGTACTTAGTTGTGGTACATTTGGCAGCAATTAGGGAAAAAATGAATTGAAGTTATTTTAGCACAAGGCTGCATCACATGAAAAAAAGTAAAATACCAAGGGGATCTAAATACTTTCTGAATGTACTGTAGTTATTTTACAGCCGCCCTTAAAAACTCTTGCTTTCAATCTTCAGTATTTCTCCATAACATCAAATAATTGTGACTGAATAAGTTGCATTAAAAAAAAAAAAAAAAAACTTTACAGCTTTTTATTTTTAATTTGGGTGGTAATCATTAACTCACAAATGTTATAAGGTTGTGATTCAAATGTTGCTAAATCTCAACTGGTGAAAATATATGTAATATCACCTTATTTAGTTTATTTATTTGTCTGTTTTTTTTTTTATTTCAATAAATGAACCACATCCAGTTCAAATAAGTGAGAAGACCGCAGAGGGAGAAAAAAAAACAGTAAGAACTGTTCTTAGCTGAAAATGGCAGGGCATCTTTTAGATTACCATTACATCATAGTAAAAACCTAACTTACAAAATCAAAAACAAAGCACAAAAATAAAACTTATTTACAGGTCTTTAAATATTGAGGAAATATAAACAATACAAGCAGTAGTCTTTCAGCGACCTCATAACTGTTTTCTAACAGATACATTATGCTAAAAAATTGCTGAAATATGCTGAAAGGGTTTTTTTTGTTTGATTTCACGGACACAGCTTATGATTCAACTCAAAATATGTCTGTTGACTCACACATGGAGAGATAAACCAGACCAGACTACAATGTAAATACCAAATCATGCACATTTGCATTACATATTAACTAATCAAAGTACTATGATTACTTTCTCAGTAATGAGTAGTCTAAGTCATTCAATTTAAAAATTCAATAATCACATTACGATTACGAATCCAGGTACTGTTCAGTTACTTTGAAACATTGGGGACGAGTTTGTGCTTCCCCACTGGGAGTTTGATGAAGGGTTGACAGCTGTTTGGTCTCTATCAGTTCCGTTGACAGTAGGTCTCATTGAGTGTCTCTAAGTAATAGCTTAGCCGCCTTGCAGAGTTTTCCTTTCTCTGTTGTGGCTGATGTTAATGCAACCTGCATGCTAACAAAGTATAACAATGAAGTGCAATTATTGTCCTTGTCTAACTTTTGCAGATAAATGAGAAGAATTAGCACTTCAGCTCAGAGGAAGAGTCTAAACCTTGAATCTCTCCACTAACTCTGACCCATTTAGGGCAGGAAAATGACTTTGGAAAGTATTTTATGACCAGTGGGCAGGTGCTATCACTGGGATGAATGGGGTAAAGGAAAATTGCAGCGATAGAAAGATAGAACAACTGTGAGCTGGTCTCAACTATAGGGTGAGATGAAATCAGAGTCTAGCTTGACAGGGGTAGGATCGAATGTTATGGAGTGGGAGTGAGGGAGGTCAGAGGTTTGAGGAGAACAGCGGTGTTGGGGGGAGGTTGAGTGGGCAGAGTGTCCTGCTGACCACTGATAAGAATGGGTACCTGTGGGTGGTGGCAGAAAGCCGTTGTTTACCTCAAGAAATGCTCTCTCCTACAGAAAGGAAAAAAATACCCAAGGGGAAGAGGGTATAAGGAAAAGAGAGAAAGAGTGGAGGTATTAAATGTTAATCGATACATTTTTTTTTGTTGACTTGAAACTTATTTGTCTATGAGAGGGGCTAAATCATGAAAATTAACCCAGACCGAATGAAAATTTGCCTCATCTCTGGCATTTTTATAGCGGAACAGATTAAAAACAACACCAATTGTTTGAGTATCAAGTAAAGCTGCGGGAGAAAAAGGCAACTTGTTAAATAATGACTTATTCAGTATTACCCAGCGTGTAACTATTTGGACTACAACAGGATCAATGTAAGCACTCCCTTTGTTCATTTACTTTGAAATTCTAATGCAGTGAGACACTGAGCTGCTACAATCTAAAGTTCACTGACTTAATCTAAATGAAAGTTTAAGTCTTCAATCTGAAAATAGGAGGTTAGACTGTTGGGTCACTTCAATTATACTCCATCCAGCATTCTTACCGACCAACATTATTAATGGGCTAAAGATGTCAATCATCTGCCAAATGAATGAGAATTTTCAAACACCAGATAAGCTTGATGTAGAAGATATGACGTTTAGAACGGTTTATTTAGTGATGGAGCCAAGCCTAGCAGGTAGGGATGGGAACTGAGAACTGGTCTCAACTTGGGACCGGCTCCTGATTGGTCAGAGTTAGCGGCAGTTAGTGCCGATTAGCAAATGTCAGCATGCTTACACAAAAAAAACTAACACGGTGAATATGAAAAACATTATATCTGTTTAACATCAGGATGTTAACATTGTCATTGGAATCGGATCAGCATGCTGACGTTAGCATTTGAAAAAAGCACCAACCTCACGAAAATGCTAAGCTGGTTGTAGACTCTTGTTATGTTTCAAACTTCTAATAAGTAAGAACTTTATTTTGTTGCTTTCTGAATTTAAGATTTGATTCCTGCTTATTTAGTCATGGATATTTAATTGGACGTTAAAACTTCTCCCCTTCCTGCAGTGATGTACCTGTGACATCACTATCACAACCATTACATCGTTATTGGTGCCAAAAGCCCATTTTTGACGACACACAACCACACTCATCAGATAGGTGAGCCTAGTGTTAACTTCCTTTTACGGTGTGAAACAGAGTTTTCGGGGACTTTTCCCTTACACCATGTCTAGTCGTCTGCAAATTATGACAAATTCAAAATATCCTGAAAATTCAGTGTGGTTCTTTTTGAACTCTCTGGACTCCAGTTACTACATAGCAGACGGGATAACTTCAGCAAAGAAATAAAAATATAGCCGGCAGAACTGCTGATGCAATTTGTTATACGTTGTAGACATCTCGAAAATTCGTCAAAAAGTGAAAAGGTTATATACGTTTTTTGTTTAAAATATATGTATTAAGGCAACGACAAAAACTGGGGGACATTATTATTTTTTTATTTTTTCAGCCAGAAGTAAAAAATACCATTTCTTTTTCTTAAATTGTCCCCTTTTTATTCATTTGTAAAAGTACTGATGAGTGTAGGTACTGGTATGCAATATCAGTATCAATGAAGGAAGTATTAAAAACCATTAAAAAAAACATTTCCATCTCTACTACCAGGTAGGAGAACAAGAAATTGTCTATAAGCCAACTGACCCCCAATTTCCTTCAAGTCTGCATCATATGAGTAAAAATAGTGATCTGGATTCAGATATTTTGACTTTAGTTTCTCATTATCCCTTGCCAGGATGCCAGGCACTTAAAATTCAGACCTGCATTAAATCTTTATTTCAAGACCATATATATCTTTATCTATGCATAGGCAGGAGAGGCAGGAGAGAATAACTTCCCTTATCTTCCTAAAATGTAAAACGTTATATGAAATAAGGAACATTTACCGATTACATTCTGTTATTCTAAATTTCAATGAGCTAAAAGATATCTCAAAATTAAAGAAATGCTCCTAGGAGAATATGCCAGGGCTCATCTAACTGCCAAACATACAGTATATCACCATGCCACAACCTGAGGGACAGTGAATGAGCCAGACACTCACATACACATGCATATATTGAAAATATAAGATTAATATGTATATGTTCATATTGATCTTAGTGTTGTTTTATTATTCTTTTGTCTTTTATTGTGTATGTGGCTGAACTATATTTTGATCCTTTGGCAACATTGTTTTTTGAAACTCTGAATTTGAATTTGAGAAAATAACAGTGCAAAGTAGACTGAGGTGGGTGGGTGAGTGAACAGAAAGAGAGCCACTTTAACTGTTTGGGATTAGAAATAAAATATATTACCCTCAAAAAATGAAGCACATTATTGAATGGGCTCATGCATTCACAGATGAGAACTCCACAAGCACACACAAGCAGCATGAAATACATTATGTATCAGCCTGAGATATGGTTCTCTCTCAGAATAATAATCAATGCTGTGGACAGCACAGAGCAGTAAAGACAAAATCAAATTCCACAGCCACCTGCAGACACAAAGTAAGCCTGGTTGCATCGCAGCCACTACTGGCACCATCCCGGAGGGAATCTAAATTACGTTCTAGGGGCACTAAGTTCACACAGGCTAGACAAAGTTTCCATTATAACACCAACTGTGCCTGGGAGTCTCCAGTCGCTTCATGCTAGTTTAGCTGTCAGAATCGCTGTGTTTCTGCATAGAGAACGCTACTACAAATTCTGCTTGTCTCTATCTCTTGGTGAGCCTGCACTGAGTATTTTACACATCAATGTGTGTGAGTGTGTGTGTGTGTGTGTGTGTGTGTGTGTGTTTGTGTGTCTACAAGACATGTAAATATTGCCATCTTGTGATAGAATACTTAACAATGATATTCTTGCCATTTCCAAGGTATTTCAATATTCCCTGAAATACCAGGATACTGCACACTGCTTTTCAAAGCTGCTTTCCCAACTACCACTCACTGGGTCAAGTGAAGTTGAAACACATTATCCACTGTTGGTACTTAATAAACATCCTAATTCAGCATGGAAATAGCATTCTTTCTCTTTTCAGGCAATAAATGTAATAACTGGCAAGTGAACTGTCCAGATTCATATAATATACTGTATGAAGGAATATAATAAAGTTATTAGGTGTATTTGCAGAACATTATGATGTCACAGTGAAGTTGACCTTTGACCTTTTCGATATTAAATACGCTCATGTCATCCTTTTATCCTATTAGACTTTTTTTTTTTTAATGTTGTCATATTTACATTAAATAATGGATTAATCCCAGAAGGCTATTGATGTAGTGTTTTTCCCCTTATGAACGTAACACCAGCGATTGAGACAAATGAGAATTTGGTTGGGCAAGAGCGTATTGATCGACCAATCGACCATGAGGCTCCAGCCCTCCCTGAATGTTGGTAAGAAACAGGGAACAGCTCAGTTCAGGAAACAAATCCACCATTTACTTGAATGACTCCTCGGCCCCTCTGTGGATTCTCAGTACCTATAGAAATTTTACACTATTTCCTCCTCTGTTTCTATAGCCTAATTTTACAAAAACCAGGGTTTGCTCATATGACTATAAAACATGTCATTTTGGGAATGGCTGAAACTACTGACACTATCATTTAACTTGAGAGGACAGTCTAAATTGTTACCTATCGAAACCATATCCTGAAGAAGCATAGGGCATTTTCCATTACTAGCAAATTACTTTTGTGTGATTTTCCCAACATAAAATGGCAGATATTTAAAGTAAATGTGTCTAATATTTAGAAAGCTATGGAAAGACGCATCAATTTCTAATGAGCTTTGAACCCAATCAGGGCTAAAACATTAGTAGATATTAATCTGATATTAATATTGCCACTAACTGTCCACAGATAGTTAAATGCATTTTTAAAAAAAAGAGAGAAATTTTAAGGATTGAAAGACCGAGATGCACTCAAGGAATGGAAAGAAAGGGAGATAATCTAATCTAATATACTGATTTAAAAAGGGACCCCATTAATTTGGGTTTAAAGGCCATCTGAGTAAATGTTCATATTTCTTGCATGTCTAACAAGTAAGAACAGCAGTATATGGAAAAAACAAAGAAATCAACTTGGAATTCCAGTATTTCTGACATTTTAGTGGCTTTAGCCACATACACATTTATACAACTGTGAGAATTGTGTCTTCTTTACATCCTGACAATAGTTGCATAAGAATAATGATTCTTAAAGCATATTTGTGTTACACAAGTTGTTTTCATCTGATCTTTTAGCTCCATCTTCCTGTTGACAGAAACAAGACGAGGCTACATCACAGCTGGCTTCAGTTCTCAGCATTTCAGCTTTCAGAAGAATCTCTCTCCGTGCCAAGGTTTGAGGAATCTCAATATATAAATGACGCTTAATGTCTTTGATAGCATTCTTGATATTTACTGACATGGTTCATGCTGCATGTTTGCCGTCAATTCACTTTACACCTTCAAAAGACAGCATGTTTGCAAGGATTTGTTGACAGTGGCACCGGCTAATGCTCTGCAGTATTCAGTGATGTGTAATGCTTTTTGGACAGTGACACCTCTTTTATGGTTCAATTCTTGCTACTGTCAAATCACACAAGAGCTATCAGGTTAATATCCTGAAAGCTTTGCTTGGTGGAGCCCCCCCCCCCATGGGATAGATAGTTAGTTAAAACATGACAGCACCACTGAAATTACAGAGGTCCTGATTTAAGTGTTTAAAAAGTGAGAGATTGGAAAATCTAACTCCAATAACTTTTGCTCAAAACCAAGAAACCTCACCAGAGTTTTGATTCTTTATTTTCAGCTACCACTTAATATTTCCAAGCATCCCTTCGAGAATTTTCTTCGAAGTCATGAAAGGTTCTGTAGTAGATAGGAAAGTAGATGGTAGGTGTTTTAAATGTGTCCCAAACCACCACTTCCCCACCAGAGTTGGTTAAGTGAAGTTGTTTTTCAGATCAGTAATGATTTGAGTGGGTGATGCCACGGACCTTTGTCTTACAAATCACAGCTACTTTGTCAATTTCTAAACTAAATTAATGCTACAAATCAACAATGATTGGAACGTGAGCTGACTTTCACCAAGACTAAAGATGTTTAAAAAATCATGGAACTTTTATGCATGCACCACTTTTCCATCAGAACAGTTAAACTCAGATCTATTAAATTGAGTCCAGTGGAAATTCACGTCAAATTTTCCGCCTGTTATTAGCTGGGGCAGCCGTGAACTAGAGGATAGAGAAGCGATTAGAGATCGGCAAAAAATGTGGGCAGGGGGAAGTAAATGAACAGTGCTTCTCCTCCCTCAGTATCTGCTACAGATGTGCCATTGTGCAAGGCATATAGCTGCCCAACTGCTCTCTAGGCACTGCAGCTGCGACTGTTTACTGCTCCTAGTTTGTGTTTGTTTACTGCTCATGAATGGGTTAAATGTAAAGGTGAAAATCCTGTCTGTGTTAAACCCACTTGGCAAATAAAGGATTCCTCTTCTTCTAGCTACGTTACCATGCAGACTTCTGATTAAGGTTATTTCTTTCCTAGTAATTCTTTGCCCTATTAACCAGAAAATTTTGCTGAAAAAATCCTTGTCTGGATTCAGCTATACATTGCAATTAGAGGTCATTTTCAAAATCACCTTTCACAACTCAGGGTAAAAAACAGTTGTTAATGACCAGTCCTGACCCCTGCCACCGTTCTATTAGGTCACAGTGCACAGAAAGCTCCACACAAAGCTAAAAATAACATTCTCATTGCTGTGGAAAATGGCCTGTGTGTCATCAGCTTCTACTTCACCTCTCTGTACCTTTTCAAAATTTCTGTTCATGCAATTCTCTCTGATCGCTTGATAAACTGTGCTGGAAATACGGGAAGCAATCTGGATCCTATCCTATTTATAAATACAGCCACTTGTCTGTCATTTACACTAAAGTAATTGACAAATTACATTTGTCCTTTGATTCTCTGTAAAATGGATTTTCCAAAGCACATTTCCAGGTCTTACTCAATGGCCCCCAATTTTTAGTCTTTGTAACATCACTCGTGTTTCAACGCATTTATTCGGTCAATTAAAGTAATTCTGAGAGAACTTCTTTTGTTAGCAACACATGGTAAATTTGGCACATGGTAATGGATAGTGCCTATATAAGGATTACCAGGGGTAGGAGAAGGAGCAATATACCCTTCAATCACAACCAGACCAGTACCAGACTGGATGGGACTGATTGAGACTGCGGTCAAGAGACCGGCGGCCACCTTAAGGTAAGTGCACGGATGGGATGTCTACATTTTGTGTCTTCACATTGTCATGGAATAGCGATGGTCGATGAACATCCAAAGAGGAGAGTGGAAAGGCCTAAAGACAGCTGTGGAAGCTGCACTGTTTCTTTAGACAGGTGTATAAAACAGTTTTGTTTCACAGAGCCAACAGGTCTGTATTGGTTTTTCCTATACGCTAATATTAAGGTAGCTAATCCTAACTGCTTGGCTGGTAGGAAGGTACCACTGTCACATTTTTACTTTCTAGTTTGCCTAGATACTGTGATGTTAGCAATAGTAGCAGGAGAGTTGTGTGTATGCCTCTCTGCCAGTTAGCTTCACAGCAGAAACTGTAGTAACAATTCACTGTCTCCTTGTTTGCTCTAAATCTCAGTGTTTTGCCATAAAACATGCAAGAGGTTTTAGAAGTAACACAGTGGATATATGTTGATTGACGTGTAATTTGAAATGATACGACAGGTAAAGTTATCTCCCTTGTTGCATTAGCTACAAACCTAAGGTCCTCTCGTCTGTCAATGTAGTTTTGTAAAAACAATCTAAATAGTTACTTCTTGCCAGTTTTTACTCTGTTGCGATTTGGATGCTGCATCCATATCATTTCTTTGATGACAATTTAGATTATAACCTTTGTTTGGCCTCAGCTATAAAAAGGAGTATCCACTTCCACACCGTATAAAACACAGTATAACCCTGGATCCCACAATTTCGATGTTGTCTTGGCGATGCGCAACCATTCGTCAATAACTTAAGTGAAGGCAACTTTGGAAGTGCCTCACGAAATCCGTTTTGTGCTGAAATTACTTGTAAGTACATTGTGTTACTACACTACATACTGTACACTGTATTCCTGTAATTTTGATAGTCTTGTCATATAAATTTGCCATCCTGACACTGTGTGATTCTATCACATGGTGTTAATTCATGCTTTTCATCCTATACAGGATTTATATTGGATTGACTTGGTACATTTGGCACTGTTATTTCAACTGTCTGCAAAATAGGCTGGAGGTAATGTATCCCTGTGAAACTGTGTGCATGTGTGAGTCAGTGTGTGTGGGTATTGTACACACGTTGCAATGCTTCTCCCTGTGCTGCAATCAATCCCTTTAATTACTCTGTCATCACCGCAACCAAAGCCTTCATCAGAGCCCAAAACATTGCACTCCTGGCAGGGTTACAGGAAAATAGGAAGAGAGAGAAAAGACGAGAGGAGAGAAAGTTATTCCTGATAGTGTTAAGTGTTGGATATGTGTTATACTTAAGTGAATGCGTGGACATGTGAGTTTGCTTTTCTCGCATCTCTGCACATTTATAAATCTGTGATTTATCTAAATCAGTCAGATGTGTCAGCAAAAATTAGCTATTAATAATCCAACATCATTTCCAATTTTCTTTTTTTTGGCATTGATTTTACATAGAGGACAAGAGAGAGTTAACTAAAAATACTTGCACAACTGGCAGATATTTCCTCTCAGTTCCTCTCAGGCAAACTGTCCGATTACATCTCTCAAAGAGGTCCCAGGTCAGTTAAAGACAAAAGAATGAATTCATATACAAATCAAGCGGTCTTGGTTTGACTGATTGCTGCGCATTCTCAACAAAATAATGGAGAGTTTAAAATTTTACAGATCTGAAATAACTTTATGTCGAACTGTGTTAAAGATTCATGGCGTCAGTATCTTATAGTCTAGGTGAAGCAGACATCTCTGCTAATTATTTTTAATTAGGTTCATCTTTTTAGTCCATTAGTTCCAGCTGTACTGTTGCCATGTCACACTTGCAAACGATTTCTGCACTGCCAATAAACATTTACATCTACAAGTGGGACTAAAGTTTTGGGGAAAAAAACTTCCCCCCTGTATTCTTAAATATAAGTTTCATACTTGTATTTGTGTTTTTTGTTCAGTTAATCCTTTTATAGAAATCCCTGCATTTCACTGCTGTATATCTCACTTTACAGTAAAACTCCTAAAACCTTCTTATATCAAGGCAGGGTGTCACACTGTTCTGTACGGTGCTGAGGGTGCAGTACTTTGCTAGCCTCTAGGCAGTGTTCAGAGGCTGGCCCCGGGGTGTTACTTTGCTTTTCATCATTCTCAACCTTCAGAATGTGCCCATAGGAGATGACAATGCTGTGGCTGGGAACTGGTGTTGTTGTTGCCGTTCACCTCTGCTGCACTTTGTTCTTTTGTCCTTGCAGCTCATTGTTTTGGTCTAATGAGATCACACAGAAAGTACCATGGAAACACAATTCACTGCAATAGAAATATCTTGGGTTTTGTTTTTGAGGAGGAGAAAGCATATGCTTACAAATGCATCATACATATCACAGCAGACTACTCTGTTAGGTCTGGGGAAAAAAATGAAGAGTTTTGGCTCAGTAAGCGACATTTCCTGGCTGGCTGATAGATTGAGTGGTGAATTGCTGTCTGATGGAAAAGGAGAAAAAAACAAAAACAAAAACAAAAGTTCCATCGGGTCATCACAAACTAATATCCTTCCCTTACGTCAATCTGCACTGTAATTCCGGCAAAATGGACTTCACTGAGGTGGCAGTGCAAAAAACACTGCTCAGGATGTTGCACTACTTTTGTAACATCTCTTGTAACGTGGTAGCACTTTTTCGGGTTGACATGGTCGTTTAACATGTTTGTTCCTTTGAACTGCATGAAATGAGCTCTGTGCAGAGGACGGTATATTCACCCAAGTATTACCATAAATCCTCATATTAAAGTCGGTATTCAAATAATGAGTCTCAAATAATGGCTGGAAAAACATTGAGGGATTTACTTGCAGCCTCCTACAGCAGCGCACAGAGTAAATTTAGTGTAATTCACAGCTTTTCAACGGCACTAATTCCATTAGTATAAAAACAGACTCGTTATACTCATCACTCTGCTGTCCTGAGCTTCCCTCTTTTAAAAGGTGTGTTTTCATACTCGTCTCGTACACATTCCATCTCTTCTTTGGCATTTACCTGGTCTATGTTAATCTTCCGTCATCAAAACTGATATTTTTTTGTACAATAAATGCTTGGCTATGAAGCAAATGCTGCAAATTTTGAATGTGAACATCTTGGGGGAGTGTTGAGTTTCACTGACGGTAGCTTGACATTGTATAGGGGAAGTGGCAAATCTAATGTAACTTCTGTTGTACAGATGCGATTAGTATTTTGGAAAAGGGGATTTTGCAGAGGTAAATAATGATCCCAGTCACTATTTGAGAATTTACAGTATATCTAGTTTCAACTTTTAGATATTTTACTTTAGCTTTGATTTTTTTATCAATATCTTTACTCCACTGTACCTCAGAGACTGTGTGATATCTGAAATCTGAAGTTACTGGTTACTTTCCAGGGTCAGGTTTAATAAATTATATGATTCATTTTAAGTTAAAGAGACTAAGCATAGACTTAAGTTTAGATTTAATTGTTTTAGACAATTTTCTCAACTCACCCTGTACAATACCTACCTTCTACTGCTCTCTTTTTTATGTAATTCCATTTTTTGGTTTCTTTCCCCATTCAACTAATCTTAAAGCCACCAAATTTCCCAAGACAGGAGGAAAAAAAGGTTTTGCAAGAGAGCCAAATCCAACTCGAATATTCTCATATTGAGGCAATTCCCTCTGTAGATTCAGATATCATATCTGAGATAGTCTACGATAAATTCTTGAAAAAGGCTAAACAAATAGCACATCGGTATTATTATTGTGAAATGCTGCAAAGAGAAATGGCTCAAGCACCGGTGATGCAGTATAGATCTCAGCAACCCAAACAGCCAAGTGGAAAGTTTAGGATTTTTACCAAAATGGTATTGAAAATACAGCATAAGTCTAAGGGTAATGAATTTCTCTATAAAAACCCATTTGCCTTTAGTAAATAATGTATGTTCAGACTATGATTGTGCACTCAGGACCTCTACTGTATCTACCTATACTGAAAGTGAATGATGGGAGATTTTTCTATGTGATTTGTAAGGGTCAACATCGGTGTATTATTATGCATCCACGATGACCCTACAGTATTTTTACTGTTATTGACCTTTCAGTCAAAAATCAAGCATTAATCCTCCTAAGTCCTTGTTTTTTCATGTGTTTGCCAAATTTGGCCATTATGTTGTGCTTTACAACATCATTTACATCAGCTTCTTTTCCTCAGAGTCCACACTTGAAATCCTCGTAACTCTCTCGTTGGTTGCTGACATTGCTTTTTTGTTTTGAGTGTCATAATTTTCAAATATTTATATTATAATACATGTTTGCATCCGTAATTTAGTATTCTCAGGACAGCACATTTGCCGTGGTACTCAGCAGTGAACAAGTCCTGAGTTTTTTTTTTAAGTATTACATTAACTTTTAAACAACAGTGCATTCGCTGAAAAGAACAAGTGTTGATTTTTGCACCTTTTTGATTTGCATGTACCGCACACACAACATTTCCACCTAAATTTGTGTCAGCCTGTGCTGCATTATTCCAGAGCCACTTTATTTGTCCCTAATGTGTCTCAATGATACAGCAAGACCTTCACCAAGCTAAGGTTTCTTCATCACTGCCTTCATTTTCTCTGGTTATTTTTCTCCTGCTAACTTGTTTGCCACAGTCTGTCCTTGTGCCTGTTTCCTGGCAGTGAGCAGCTGACATAGAGCTAGCAGAGAAATTGCAAGGAATGGCCTCCTCGTGCACTCCCAGTTTGACATCATTTCCATATGGACATCTGGGCCCAATCAAGAAGCTGAATTGAAGCCGGGGAACCTCAGGTGTCTGAAAGGCTTTCATAATAAAGAAAACAACCCGGCACTCAGGCAAGACAAGATGCACAAATGGACACGAATGCAGAGATGGGAGTCAAAGCGTACTTGTTAATAACTTGCAGAAATCTTGGAAAGCCTCTTCCTTTGTTACGGCTCTCTGTCTCTTACCCTCTCTCCCTCTCTTATTCACACACACACACAATTCACAGTAAAATGCTCCCTGACCCAGAAGTGCCAAGGAATGACACTGTATTTAGCTGCTGTGGTGTATAATGCACTTTGATCATGTCTGATCAGAATTTGTGACACTTCCCAGCTCTTTCGTCTTTGCCTGTTAGGGATTTAAATAAAAATGGAACAATCTTTAAAAGGTGTTTCTATTTCTCCATTTCCTCTATTTTATATTTCAGTGAGAGGCACATCTCTGTCTTTCTGCTACGTAAGTTCATTTGAAGTGGGCGAGGCTTGAGGGGTTTCCAATCTGGTTAAGCGTTTCAAGGGAAGGGTACGTAAGGGGCGGAGGCTTAATCTTTAGCTTTTATTATGTATGCATATGTATAATGACAGATAACTGCTTTTAATCGGTATGTTATTACATGTCTGTTTCGTCCTATTGTTTTTTGATCCCAAACAATCAAACCTACCAAACAACTTTTCACATGTGCTGAAATGAAAACCTGCTTTAGATGAGGAGCTATGATCATGCAGGCAGTCAAAATGATTTCAGTTACTTTGTAAGTCAGAGTCAGAAAAATATCATCTTTACATGAAACTGACATGAAGACAATCAGCACATCTTCTCTGCCCTTGCTTTTTCTCTAACAATTTTTCCTTCTTCTCTCACAGAAACAGCCACTGAAAAAGGAAAATATAGCTCGTCTTTCCTCACAGACACACATACAAACATACACACACACACACGTTCACCACAAAGCACTCTATATTTCAGAGGATGAATATGTATCTTGATATTTTCACTTCAGTCAGGACTTATTATAGGTCAACTCCATATCCCTCTGTTTCTATAATTATGATCTGGACATGGAAATGTCACATTATTTCTGTGGTCATCTACTCTCTGGGTAAGTGATAGGGGCAGTGGGAGTGAGAGAGAAAGAGAGAGAAAATTTTGCAGGTTGCAAATGCAGTCCAGTTAGTTTCTTGACTTTCCTTCTTTCTTTTTTTTTTTGCAGAACAGGGAAAGGTCGGGGCACAGGATATCGAACCTGCGTGGCTTTAAATGCCAGACAGTGCTACTGTCTTCTTACGTTCACCTTGTGTCTTAAAGGGAGACTAACTCATGTTTTAAAGTCAATGTCCGACTGTGCAAATGGCTAAATTGATGAGTCAATTGATAAAATATATTTCAAAAAATTGTGCAAAATAATGCAGCTGCATCTCCTGTTGGCATGTGTGTAATCAAGAAAGCTGATCTTTATACGCATTTAGTAAAAATAATATCTGATTTTGTTGTTATGCTGTTGCAACATGTTACACCAAACACACTTTCACAGTGTGTTTTCCAATTTTACAAGTATGAAGGGTCATTTTTATCGCCTTTCAAAAGCCAAGAACACAAGAGCAAAAGTGTAATGAATGGATTCAGTATTTGTCTGCTGTAATGTAAGCTGCAAATATTAGCATGTCTGGCTAACAAGCTTACTACCCACAGTGACTTAGCATTACTTCCAAAGCCAAGAAGAATATGCTAATTTTGCAAGGACTGAAGTTTATACAACAGCAACTGAAGTCACGCTTGCTACCCCCCCCCCCCGGTATTCCTCATCTCAAAGCCCTTTCTCATGTATGAGTGAAAAATACAGCCTTGAAACATTAAAAAATGATGCAGACATCACTGAGTCCAAGTATGTGTTTTTTTCAATCTAAAGTTAGCATAATAAAGCTCCTTCCTCCAACATATGAGCTATCTGACCACAGAAAATTAGATTTTTCAATATCACATATTTAGTATCTCAACAGGTATCGTTTCATGAAACATGAGAGAGATTAAACATTATCACATTGTGCACAATTTACAGAATCTTATTATAAATACAAATCACTATTACCGCTTGTCATTTAGTCCTGCCAACATTCATATATTTCATAAAAGGATAAATTAGGCACTCTGATTGGTTCACCCTGCTTAACATATAAGTTATGACTTTCAGATCCTCTATGAGTACGGTGTAACTGGTATTCTGGATAGACTCTTTTTAAATCACAGTGCCGCTACCTCAACTTTATTTTTTACACTTAAGACACTTAAAGCCTTCCTCTTTCCACACAATTTGAAAGATTTAAATTATTCCCCTGAGAGATTCATTTATCAGCAAGATCCAGGTTTGGAGAGGATAGTCCATTCACTTCCCTTGAGAAGGCAGGTAAATCCAGGACACACTGTTGGCACAGATACAGCACATAGAAGAGTTACAGGAAATCATTTTTGTCTTTGTCTTTCTTGGTTTACTCTCCAGTCAGAATCTAAAGTAATGATTCACCATGGAAAATAGAATGTAACACTGTTCTTCACACATGAAGGATGTTTTGGACATGTTGGATTTGTGAGTTGGCTGCTTAAAGGTTCTTCAAATGAGCTGGAAAGGTGTCTTTGGTTTTTCTTTATTTTTCTATCTTTTGGTTTTTGTTTTTGTTTTTGAAAAACATTTCTAGCTCATTTGAAATGTTAAAGGTCAAGTATTGTGAGCCAGCGGTTCAAAAATTGGGGCGAACCCTAAATGATTGTTGTGTGTTCAATTAAAATATGAATAACAGGGCCAGATTAGAAAATGAAATAGTACATATGGTGTATGTGCCATTCAAAGCAATGCTGTTGCTTTAAAGGGGCTATATGTAGGTTTTCTCTTTTTACCAAACATGGTTTCTTGCCATTAGTGGAGGGTTGTGATGGTCACTTCAGCGATTGTTTACAAGACAAGAGGTTATAATACGCCCTCTGAGCAGCGCTACTACGCCAGGGCAGACTGGACGCTACAGCGACTCACTAACAGAAAGTGAAGCGACGGGCGGGCTTGGCCAGGGCTGGCTGTAAGCAAGCTAAATTTAGCAGAAGAAAAAAGTGATAGAAGCAAAACAAACATTAACAGTGGTGTTTCTTTCCAACACTGGAGACAGCTCATGGAGAGTTGTAAACTTACAACATTTCTTATGCTGTTAATTCTAACGTTACCCAAGCAGCAATAGCAGAAACCTACATATAGCACATTTAAAATACAGCCACACACACAAACACATACACATTCAATTAAAGACAACAGTGGCCTAATCTTTACCGCTCTAATTAGGCCCTGGTGAATAATATTTCCAATCTACCAAGGACTTCCACACCGACAACACCGCTGTTGCTAAGAGACAGCCCACCCCACCCCACCCACGGCTGCAAAAGAATCGCAGACACCTCATGCCATTTCCATCAGATTTCTTTTTCATTTACCTAAACTGCTGTTTGGATTGCCTCTGCTCTTATTTTATTTCAAATTCATTTGGCTTAAACTCTCTCCAGAGGCCATCTCTCTGGGTCAGAGTAAATTAATCTGACCGTGAAAAAAGGCCACAGATCAAAGAGAGAGAAATCTCAAATATTATATTATGTATTTTGCCTTTTCTTTTTTTTTTTTTTGGACGGCAAGTGCATGATAGTAGTCCACATCAAACATACTCCACAAAATAATCCATTCTTAATGTCTCCTTAGCCTCTGCAGTCAGAGAGAAAAGCATCATGTAAATTTTACAAATTTGATTTAAGGCAGTTTTCTCTGAAGTTTAACACAATTGGTTTCCTGGCTGTCAGGCAATCATCCAAAAACTGCCGAAAACTGTTTAACACACGGCCTTGTTGAGCATTGGAAGAGGGTACAATCATTCCCTGAACTGATGGCCATATTCAATGATGAATATGATAAGGGTGGCACCATTTCCTTCCTCTTAAACCCACCATGGGGCTTGATGTTAGCTGTTGTTGGATAAATGCTCTGGTGTGAAAACTGGACAAGGAGCATGCTTTAGAAAAGTTTGCATTGTGGAAGAAAGAATGGTGAAGGGAGAGTTATTTTTTGGAAATGCCTTTTTCAAATCTTTACATAGTTGTTCATGCATGCCCATATACTTCATAACCACTGTTATTCTGAAAATTATAGGGCCTGTTATGAAACCGCATTTTGGGAACCAATGAAAATTGCAGTTTTCATAATAATTGCTGAGGTCTATGATAGCTTAAATTACTCTCTTTCCCAGAATTGTCTGACCAACCATATTAAATCAAAACAATTTCTAATCTTTTTCTCTTCATAAATTGGGTTTGGTTTGTTCATTGCTTCAGGTCTGCAACTAACAATTGTTTTCGGAGTTGACTAATCTTTTGAATCAATTAATCTTTTTGCCTATCAAATGTCAGAAAATAAAAAAAAAAATTGCAAATTACAATTTCCCACACACCAGGGTGCTTCTTCCTGGTTTTGTCCAAACAACAATCAAAAAATAGAAAGCAGCTCCATGAGGCTGCACTGAAACACAGCAGTGCTTTGAGGCAATGCTAACGTCGAATGCTAACATGTTGATGTTTAGTAGGTATAATATTCATCATTTTCAGCATCTTAGTTTAGCCTGTTAGCATACTAACATCTATGTGCTTATTGGTACTAAACACAAAGATAAAGTTGAGGCTGAAGGGAATGTCATTATTTTTGCAGGTGTTTGGTCATAAACCAAAGCACTGAACAACCTGAAGGTTTTACCTGTTAATAGCACTACAGAAAAAGGATCATCAAAGCTACTCCAATTCATCCTGAGGGTTCAATGACTGTCTGTACAAAATTCCATGGAAATGCATTTAATAGTTGTTGAGGTATCTCAGTCTGGACTAAGGTGGTGGATTAACCAACGGACAAACTGAAATCAGAGAAATTCATCCTCACATTTGAAAAGCAAGGAACAGGGAACATCTGGCATATTTGCTTGATAGATGACAAAACAATTAATTGATAATACACCTGGGTTTTTTTTGTTTGTATTTTTTTTAGTTAATCTATCATTTTAACCGCTGCTCTGCTTATTGGATAGTGTTGCTCACATGTCAGATAAACGGTGCTGTTCTCCATGAAAAGTGACCTTAATGTGCCCATGCTCATGCTTGTCTAAATAGTGACTTCCATCTTCACTCTGCTCTGTCATTCAGCCTTGAGCGCACAGCGCTTGAGTTCTGACACATCAGCAGCTTCATTGCCACGTGGTAGCAGCAATGTGATACTACGGATCCATGCTGAGTCCATCACGTCGTCATGTGTCGCTGTACCAATAATTCTCCCATTTTAGTGAGCCTGACCTCCATTTTTCATGTTTTCTTTGGTTTACACCGAATAAAACCTTTCTAGCCTTTCGATATTCATTTTGGGTGATTAGGTGAGCAATTCATCTCAACCTTTCCCGGAACAAACATGACGCCATCTCTGCTGCTCTTCGGTTATACACTGTTCCTTAGTGAATGACATGGCTCTGCTTATCACACCCCAGCCCCAGCAGAGACAGAAAAAGACTGAGGAGAAATTATTTGACCTTTGGCTAGAAACTCCCTACAGAGCTTGATAAGAGTTTTAACTGACTGTTCAGAGTGCAGATCCAACAGTTCTTTCCTCTTCTAGTCAGACTGAGAGACAGCACGAGACAAGTCAAGAAAGAATAAAGGATTATAGACAAAGAGAGCTGGGCTTCACGAATTGAGAACTGTCGATTCAGTCACTTAAGGTTTTATTTCGTCTTATCAGAAAGAATAAAAGCTCTGTGCGCCTTTTGGGAAAAAACTCTTTCCATCCAGAGTCTACCACTCAACCATCTCTTGCTAAAAATGCTTCTTGATGAATTGTTTATACCTTCAAAAAGCTTCTCTACCAACTAAGCGTTGATTTCTTTTCCAGATTAATTGTTTAGTGTTTTTTACACAGCAGTATGCAGCATTTTACAGTGTGTACTGTGTTTGCTTGAGATAGAAGCAATCAAATCCTTTTCAAAGAGTGATTACATAAATCCGGGGTATAATTGACTGGCACTGTTACATGTGATGGGACATAGGACAGCAAATAGGTCAGTGGGGTATTGGAAAAGCCATGCGGTTAAATGAGCCAGGAAAAAAAAGGATCCTTTTTTTTCTGCTTTTCCATTCACTTCCTTGTCTATATTTGTGTGTACAGTATGTATGTCTCCTGTGTGTAATTCAGCAGTTGTGTGTAATGTGATATAAATTGTCTTAATCACACTAACCCAAAGTGTTATAATGATGTGTAATGGGTCAATCAAAGTGCTGACTCTACCATAGATGATGAAAGATACAGTGGAGCTCTGCACATAATTTAAAGAGATCAAAGACACACCCAAGTGATGCTGACTGAGCCATTAGCTGCCACTATTAACTCATTGTAGTTTGCCCCCGGCTATATACACATACACTGAATGGTTTACATTCTTAGCGTGTCTTACATACCGAAACACTACATTTCAGAGTATTTGCTTACCGACATAGATGCAAATACCCACACGTATAGTTGCAGGCTGATTTTTCTTCTTCTTTCACTGTCTATATTTGAGATATCTCTGCTTGTGTGAATCCTCCACACACTACAGGAATAGGATCATCTGTAGCGTCGCAGAAACATTTTCCATTCTAAGAAAAACAAAACACTATGTCTGAAAGATGGTAGGTAGACAGAAAAATATAAACAGAGAGAAACCAAAATAGAAAATGGCAGAATTCTAAAGTGTTTTCTTAGGGTTTTTTTTAATACTGAATACGTATAAGATACCAACTAAAAGCATATAAATATGCATAATTTCAGCATTATGCGCCATTTATAAACCCTGCCTTTTACCACTTGAACAGGGGTCGCAGTTATGGCAGATCATAGAAGATCAAATCATAGAATAGATGGTGGTGTTGAGCCTGAAGTACAGTGTAGTGCTGCAATATGAGAAAATGAAAGAATTAATAATTTATCACACCAAACTGATGGTTACATTTTGTAGCCAGAGATCCTCTTTAAAGCCTATTTATCAAAGGTGTACATTAAAGCGGAAAGGCTACCCTCCAATCACACCTTGATGTGTTCATTTGAAATCATCTGTGGTGGTGTACAGAGACAAATTATGAAAATTGTGTCATGGTTAAAATACTTATGTTCCTTCTTGTATATATATTTAATAATTTATTCAGTTTTATCTATATAGCACCAAATTACATAAGAAATTATCCCAGGTTACCTTATATATAGAGCAGCTCTAGACTCTAGACTGTAGACCTGACAATTCCCATAGTAGCAAACACTTCATGACAGCAACAACCAAAAACTCCCTTTTAACAGGGAGAAATGTTGAACAGAGCACGGCTCATTGTGGGCAGCAGTCTGTCTCGACTGGCTGGGTTGAGAATAAATACAGTGGAATCCAAAAACGTGATAGTGATTTAACAATTTTGGATTAAAAAAAAAATCAGTGTATACATGCAAATTAGGGTTGCGCCTGCTTCTGGCATGCTCTGGTAGCAAATGGTAATTACTGTATATAAGGTGCTTAGCACCTGTGTAGCAAATAAAATATGAGACATGGAGAGAGAGAGAGAGAGAGAGAGAGAGAGAGCCATAATCACCTGGCTGTGCATAAACACACAAACTACTGTTGAGCACAGGATCTGGAAATTCACCACCATCTGCTATGCAACCATGTGTCACACTGACTGTATTGATAACCCTTGAAAACTACAACAGTCTTGCAAAAAATGCAATTTCTCCGGTGAACAAATGCTCATACTTCTTTTCAGTACACTGACATGAATGTTATTGGATGATAAAAGGGTCACAGACACTGTCAGAGAAAGTGACAGATTACGTCAACGCTTGTCACATGTGGAATTACATAACCGTCATCACCTTAAAGAATGTAGTAGTTTACAGGTGTTGTTTTTTAAATTATTTACCTGGAAAAGTTTACTTTTTCTTGTAAATTTGATGACAAGGTAAAAAATACATTTGGTGACCATTAAAATTGTTTCTAACTAGTAATTAATCTTTTTATACGAATTATGTTCTGTCTTCACACTGCCACTACGATATCTTGACACCTCCAGTTTGAATGAATAAGCTTCTTACCTCTTACTATGTCTATGTCATCACCATAGTGTGTATTCCACTTCCCAAGCTCAAGCATTGTCGCCCCTGAAGAACAATGCAACATTTCTGACAATGTGATAATTAGTTTGATATAGAGCGAGGAGAGTCGGAGTTCAGATTAGGTTCTGTCCAGTCAGACCGCGCAGTTCGACACGTTACCATTGTCATTGTAATCAACACGCAATTCAGTATTCAAATCACCTTTTGTTTTTCATGATTATCAATATATAAACATTAAATCAAAAATCCGAAATAGCCCCTGAAATAAGGAATAGTATTAATCATTATGCATCAAAATTATTTATCATTACTCAGACTGAGACGAGGACATTTAATCTTACTGATAGTTTTGTGTGTCAAAGCTCTCATCTAACGTTACCAGAACTGACACTGGGACAGTGACACGTGGCCACAAGACAACCTACTTAATAACCACAGGGACTGTGAAGAGAAAATTGGAATACACCCAGCATTACTTGACATGGCTATGACATGGCGAGAATGATATGTAAATGTGTCCTCAAGTGGGAAGCGAGAGATGCAGTGAGCAACAGCACCGAACAAACTGCCAGTTTGGAATCTTTGAAATAGCTGATCAAAATACATTACTATTATCAAATGTTGCATTTCACATTTTAGAGAAGAATGCTGTTTTTACCCTACTGACTAAAATCAGACAGGAGTAGTTAACAGAGCTAGTGCTAGATTATTCATGATTTCACGCTCACTTTGCCCTTTATCAGTGGACAGTGCTACATCCAGATATTTAGTCCGATATAAATGATAGCTGTGCTTTACTGGCTGAGAAAATGTCAAAACTATTATGGAAATAAGAATTTGCAGTGACCGGGCTTGGATTGAATGTCAGATAATAAACCTGCGGGTTAGATTCGAGGTTTCTTTGCAACCGCATCTATTATACAAAAAGATATCTGTCTCAATCATGAAATAAATACCATGTACATATTTTTAGAACCACGATGATACTTTAGTAAATGACAGATACATTGAGAAAAAGAATGAGCATGATCGAGAGGGTCCTGAAATACTGTCAAAAGCTCAAAAATGTTAGCAGGTATATCTTAAGTCTAGGATATTTTATATTACTAAATGTTTTAATAAATATCAAGGACTTAAGTAGCATTTACACCACATGATGGGTTTATTGACTGAACTTATTTCCGACATAAAAATAAGAGATAGACAACACAAGCTCACCACAAAGTCAGTTTTCTAGCTGTTTGGGCACTTTCAGCTTTATTCGGCTATCTTTCTTAGTAGATTGTGCAGATATCAAAGATACATCATGGCTGAATGAAGGTTTTAACTCAACCTCCGAGGTATCAGTGTGGTGTCCTGGACCCTTGATAGCTTTTTCCTGTTTTATTTTGAAATCACTTGTGTGCTTTCTTATGGGTTCATGGTTGTGTTACTTCTGCCTTTGTGTTTTTCCCACCAGTTTTCTAGGAGGTCTGTGACTCGTGACACCGCCCACCCCCACATTCAGTTGCCATGTCTTTGCACTACCAGTTGGTAAATCTTTCCAGCCCTTTCAGTTTATAGTTGAGTTCCTCATCCTTTTGCCTTTTTGCCTCCCCCTTGCATACTTTGTTGCTTACTGACATCCCGTGTATGACCGCTGGCTTTCCAGTAAAGACTCTGAATTAGACTCTCACCTGATCTCTCTGTGTGATCCTTGCATTTGAGTCAATTCCTGGGTTTTTAGGTTGTAACAATTAGTTTTTACTTTAAAAATATTGCTACCATACACTTTAAATGCATAGATTATTCCGTCCATTTCGCTTAAGACCAGTTAGCACCACCAGCCAGGCAGGTACTTGACAGGAACAATACTGTCAATATTTTGAAATCATATTCAAAGAACATTTTCACATTGAAAAGCTAGTTTCACTCCAGACTTGCACTGAGGAAAGCCTTTACCTGTTTTTCCTAAATTACAGTTCACATGAAGGTTTTTGGCAAAGTATTCATGAACATGCTCTATTTTTTTTACTACTGTTTTGCTTTTTATTTAAATTTTTAACCAAATTATGGTCTTCAAGGATTTATGATATTGTCAGGCTAGTACAATGTATAAATACTCTCACTATGGTTTAGCAAGGGGTGGATATTAATCTTGTTCAAATCAATCCAGGAATCCATAGTGAAGCAAATAATCCTAATTACTAATCCTAATTTAAAATGCATTGCATAAATTTATTTTTTAAAACAGGATTAACTGTTCCAGATTAGGACCCGGTTAAATTCCAGGTTTAATGTGCAGGGGGAAAAGCCAAAAATGTCAAAATTGCCATCATGATACTCGCATTTACCAAAAGCTGATATAAACTTATTTTTTAAAGTTAATCTGAGAGAGCAAAATAGAATAAACTAAGAATAAATGAAACCCATGTCAGTTTGTTTAAATGTAACTTTCATCATGGATTTTTTTCTAAAATAATAAAATATTTATACATGCTCCCGAAGGCACAAATACATACGGACAACATTTTCATGCAGGCTGTGAGTTTGTAGTTTATGGTTTTTGACGGGTACTATGTAATGCAGGGATGAGTTATAGCATCTCTAATGACTTCTGTAAAGATGTGTATTGATTTTCATGCTTGCCTGATCTCAGAGACACACCAGGAGATGTTGTTTGCTACTGATTGTATGACGTAAGTGCGACACTGCCTTAGTGGTGAAACACCCCCTAAAAAAAAAAACATAAAACGCATGAGTAAAAATCAGAAATTATGTACCTGTTTTTTGAATATTGCTGTAATGTATGCGCTCATGTTCACATGTTCAAGTGCCATGTCTCTCCTGCTCTGCTTGACTAACATTTTTCTGAGAAGTGCTTGCTTTTATTATCACATTAGTCTACATTATGATGAAAGCATGTGTGAGCCTGCCTTGCTACAGACCACCTGCTGCAATCTCATCGTAATACAAGAAATGCATGCTGCCTCACACCCTGATAAAGCTCACAAAAACACACACACACACACACACACACACACTAACACACACAGGCATCTGCCCAAGCACCTGTAGAGGTTTTTAAGCCTTGCCAGCTGCCTAGCCAGGGTAAGCTCACAGTGCCAGTGCCTGTCATAATCTGCAATGCTGCCTCACAGAGACACATTTAAAGCTGGTCTAATGCATGTGTGTGTATAAAGGACCAGTTTCCTAAGAGTAGTTACATACTTGAGCTTTGGAGAATCCCACTCATTGTGCAGCCGTCCTTTGAGGTACAAGGAAAGTAATTACTTTTTCTTTAAAAAAACAGGGAAGCTAAGAGTAAACACCTAATCTTTGAGGGTTTGGTGAGCATGAAAAAAAATGATTCCTGTAACTACTCTTTTATAAGGAGTCAAACCTTTTACTTGCACTTGCATCCCTTTCCTTTTGCTCTGTTATCACAAAAAGACACACATATAGCGGGAGATCCTGTTCATGTTTTCTCTCTTTTACTGACATCTCTTCCCCCAATGCCACAACTCACTATCTGCACATCTTCATTATTCTCTCATTTCAGTCAAGAAACTTTTCTCATCTATCTGAGCCTCTCCTCCTATTTTTCCTCCTGTTTCTCTGTCACCTGTCTGTGCATCTCTTCTTTTCTCTGTCTCTCTTTTTGGTCCCCTGTTGAAGCAACATTTCACTTTCTATTTAGATCTCTAGTATCCTCTTTCTCTTTCTCTTATCCCCACTTTCCCCTTGGAGAAACCAAAGGGTCAGTATCAAAAAAGTTTTAGATGTTTTTTTCCTACTATATAATACAAGTTAGAAACTGCCATTAGTTTGGTCAGTGAAATTAATGGAAAATATGTTAAATTAAACACAGTACATCCGTCGTTTCATTGGGGCTAACAGATGTTTGATGGAATTTCGTTTCTGTTCTCGCAAAGACATCATATTTGTTTCAAAGCCATTCATAAATGAAGTTCACAACATTTAACCCTTTTTTAAAAAAATTTAGTCACGTTTATTAATTAACTAAAGTCACATTAATACTCATATTCCCAGAAGTACTGGCCAAGGACCTGGAGTTGTAGCCATTTTCAACTCAAGCTTAATAATCAACCCTAAACCTAAATTCTGTTGTAACTCATGTGAAAGCCTGATTCTTAGTCTTACACTTCCAACCGAACTATATATATATATATATATATATATATATATATATATACACTGTACCATGCTCCTGGAACATAGTCTGAATTTTTATCTGAATTCTCAGAGTTATTCATCCACCTAAGTGCTTAGCTCAGATAAAGTAATTATGGAAGGTGATTTCAATATCCATGTGGACATTGATAGTGAGAGCCTCAGCACTGCGTTTATCTCATCATAAGACTCAGGTGGCTTTGCTCAGAGTCTAAATAAACCCGCTCACTGTTTTAACCATACCCTCGACCTTGTGCTGACCTATGGCATAGAAATTGAATATTTAATCATCTTTACACAAAATCCTCTTCTGTCTGACCATTATTTAATAACTTTTGAACTCCTATTACTGGACTATACACCATAAGGCAAAAAGGTCTTCACTAGATGTCTATCTGATATTGTTGTAGCTAAATTTAAGGAAGTGATTCCATCAGTGCTTAATTCACTGTCATATCACAATATAACAGAGAACTTGCGTGCTAACTTTGGTCCCTCCCAGATAGATTATCTTGAAGATATTGCTGCAGGCTCATGAGAATGGAGGTTAGCTCCATAGTTTGACTCTTAAAACCCTATATTAAAGCAAACAACATGAAAACTTGAAAGGATGAAATGTTCTTCCAAACTAAAGAAGGGAAGAATCCCACTTAGCTTTGCATGATAGTCTTAACACATAAGGGAAGGCCCTCTGTGATGCCAGAGCAGCCTATTACTCATCTTTAATAGAGGAAAATTAAAAACAACTCTATGTTTCTTTTCAGTAATGTAGCCAGGGTGACAGAGAGTGTTAGCTCAGTTGATCCATGTAATCCTATTTCCCTCAGTGGGACACAGGATATGTACCACAGTCCTTTAACATAGCTGTAATTAAACCTCTTCTTAAAAAGCCCACTCTTGACCTAGACTCCTCTCTTTTTAAGTTCCGTGAGAGAGCTGTCGCCAACCAGGTGTGTATCTTCTTACATGATAATTTATTTGAGGATTTCAAGTCAGTAGTTAGAAAAATGATCTTCTAATCACATTGGATAAAGGACACTATTTGCCATCATATCTTATTTCAGAGACATGAACATTTAATTGGCATTAAAGTAACTGCTCAAAGATGGTTCAAGTCCTATTTATCAGATCGATTTCAGTTTGTGCATGTTAATGATCAATCCTCCATATAGTCAAGTCAATGTTTTGTGCTTGGACCAGTTCTAGTCACGATATATATGCTTCCCTTAGGCGATATTATCAGGAAACACTCCATAAACTAACATTGTTCTGCAGATGATACCCGATAGTAATTGTCAATAAAGCCTCATGAAACCAATCAGTTAGTTAAACTTCAAGCATGTCTTAGGGATATAAAGATTTGGATGACCAGCAACTTCCTATTGCTGAACTCAGATAAAACTGAAGTTATTTTGCTTGGCCTGCAACACCTCAGAAACACATTATCTACTGACATACTTCCTCTAGATGGCAGTGCTCTGACATCTAGCACCACCGTTAGGAATCTTAAAATTGTCTTTGATCAGGACATGTCCTTTAACTCCCACATAAAACTAACTTCAAGGACGCCTTTTTTCACCTTCGAAATATGGCAAAAATCAGGCACATCCTTCCTCAAAATGATGCAGAAAATTAGTACATGCTTTTGTTACTTCTAGGCTCAATTATTGCAACTTATTATCATCAAGCTGCCCCAACAAAAATTTTAATACTCTCCAGCTAATTCAGAATGCTGCAGTGAGAGTATTGACAAGAACTATAAAAAGAAATCATATCTCTCCTGTGTTAGCTTCTCTTTATTGGCTCCCCATATAATCCAGAATAGAATTTTAAATCCTCCTCTTCATCTGCAAAGCCCTTAATGGTCAGGCACCATCTTATCTTAAAGAGCTCATAGAACCTTATTATCCCAGTAGAGCAATTCACTCCCAGAATGCAGGACTACTAGTGGTTCCTAGAGTCTCCATGAGCAGAAAGGGAGGCAGAGACTTCAGGTATCAGGCTCCTCTGCTGTGGAACCACTTTCCAGTTTGGGTCCGGGCAGCCGACACCCTCTCCATGTTTAAGAGTCGGCTTAAACCTTTCTTTTTGAAGAGCTTATAGTTAGGGCTGACTCAGGCTCAGCTTGAACCATTCCCTAGTTATGCTGCTATAGGCGTAGCTCCTCTTGTCTCCTCTTCCTCTCTGTCCATCCCAAACAATGCCAATTACTCACTTTACTTCTCTCTCCCGTAGTTTTGTGCTTATTCTTCCTCTGATGCTGTAGAGTCTGAATCTACGACACCATCTACACCCACTGCTTGAATTGTTATGATTATTACTATCATTATATTATACTATAATTATTACTATTATTATCATACATAGTACCAGTATCCTTCACTGTGCCCACCCCCATCTCTCTCCCCCTTTCTCTCCCTCTCTCTTTCTCTCTCAACCCAATCGGTCAAGGCAGCCTGGGTGGTCCTCGTTGTGAGATTTTATTTTTCAGTTTAAAAATAAGCCAAGATAAAGCATTATGCTTAATTTCATAGACAACAGACATGTCATAGGCAGTGTAGTGTAGTTTTAGGGACAAATGATTAGGGATAAATATCTACTTTTTAAAATACTTTTGGTTGTAGAAAATAAATTCTTAAAAACCCAAAGGGTGTGGGAGGGATCTACTTACTCTGACTCAGATTCTGAAACTGATTCCTCCATGAAATTATTTTTGTTATTCTGCATAGACCTATGTTTTTAGAAGTACCATTTGGTCAGTGCCTTTAGAGTGAAGGAGCAGTACTTGATTGTCAGCTCTGTCAACAGATGCAGTAGATGCACTGTAGCAGTGTGAGCTATATTTGGCTTCAGAGACAAAACTAATTCACAGCCCCAAATCCCGGTGTTCCTGATTTGACAGTTAATGGACTACTTAAGCTGAAAAACCTAATATAACCTCACTTAAAGGCTGACTAAAAGATTCAAAAAAAAAATCTGTTGCCTGTGAAAATACCACTAAAGATGATGTGATGCAAACAGTTTCAAGTGCACTTCCAATTTAAGTTGACTACAAGATCATTGGCCTGTAAGATGAATCATCACATTTTGTCTTTGTGATCAGCAGAAAAAAAAGACCTTGCTATTTTTTAAATTAAAAGAATAGATGTGTCTTTTTCAGGGTATCAGCCAAGAGTTTCTCTTTATAACAGCCCGTGGTCAACAGATTTAATTAATTAACCAATAAAAAGTTGACTGTCAGCCTTTCTCTCATTAAACCTCCCTCTTCTTTATGTCCAGCTCTGAGCAGGCCCATACAGCTGTGACTGCCCATGCTCTCCAGTCCAATGACACCATTTCATTCAACACTCTCACCTACCTCCCACTGAACAGCATTGGTTACATTTTCGCTCGCTTCTCTCCCCTTTCTTTTTTCATCCATCTATCATTTCCTTACTCCCACCCACCCATTCTCTCACCTCCTTGTCTCTCCTCTTGACCCCTCCATCCACCACAGCATCACCATGCTGTCTAAAAAAGCACACTTCCAGCAGAGTGGGCCTCATGATTGGAGCAGGGAGTGAGCCAAGAGCTCTGGCCCAGGACCAGCGAAGCAATCCTGGGCGGCCCATGCTTGGATTAGCCCCTCCTCAGAGTGGCACTGGAGCTCCCCTGTTCCCTGGGCTCCAGCTGGAGGAGAGGAGATTAGAGCAAGAGGGAGGAGCAGATTGAGACACTAGAGATTCTAAGAGCCGTTTTTAGACTGCCTGTGAAATTGGATAACAGATTACTCTCAAATGTCCTCCTAACACTTTATATTAAGTAGAACTAATAACATTAATCTAATAAATTGCCAAATACTTCGTGGGGCTTTGAAGGGCTTGCAGGAAACTGGGTGTGTTCTCCTCCTTGTCACCAGAAGTTGTGGTTGGGTGTAGCTTTAACAGCTTTGTTTGTTGTGGATGTGGTTGTTGCTGCTCCGCTTTTGTTTTTTTGTTGGGGTTGCTTCTACTGTCTTTTATGTAAATATGCACCAATCAATATTTTTTATATTAACAGTGGATCAGGTGATATAATGTAATATAAAAAAAGGCATCACCCACTGATTTACCACCCACCTCTACAGTTCCTCTCAGCTCTACAGAGCTTTTCGACCCATTTCATGTCATTCTTGTGGTTTCCCAGCCCATAAACTATGCTGGTGTGTTACCCACTACCTGTTAATGCAAGTAGCCGGTAAAAGCGGGCTGGCTGAAAAGTGTAAATAAATCCACTATACGCCTCCAGCCCAGCACCAAACAACACAATTTGCAAGTAGCTGGTGAGCATAAAGTAATGTTTAGCAGCTATATATTTTCCTCCAGAGGCGGTTGAAACCATGCAAATGCTCCGTCATTGCAACTGTTGTTCTTCTGAACCCATGTGGCCACAAAAAAAAAAATCAACTGATGCAGCATTAAACCTTGCTTTTCAAATGAGAAAAAATTCTAAAGTCATTTAATACATTGACAATTAAAAGAGAGTAAAAAGGGCAAAATATTGCAATATAATAAAGTGAATGGTAAACTAAAACTAATCCTCAAAGAGAGTGGAAAAAGTATTCCCAAATGGGTCAGTTATAAAACAAAGCACTAAGGTGGGGAGCCGCTGAGAGAAAAAATGAGAATTTGTTTAGCTCAATTTGCATACAAATAAAGGCACCTAATAGCATGAAAAACACAATAAATTTGGGCTGGCAGCTAACCTGGATTACAACACGTTTCAAGTTGGCACTCGTCCTCAGGCTGCCTGGGGAGTTTATGCACATCCATGTACTGAGCATATTAAAGTCTCTTCATTTTTCCACAATGCTAAATTAAAAGTAATAAAAGAGTAAGCATACAAAATAAGAAAAAAAAAATCAAAAGCAGCAAAGCAAAGGGAGTAAAAGCAGTATGGACACGTCCTGATCAAAGACAACTCTTGCATTGTGTCAAATTTATCAGAATAACATATGCTGTACTCAAATTCATTAAGTTTTCATCCAGACTGTTTTGTTACTGGTGATAGGTTGCATAAAAAGCAGAAGCTGCTAACATGAGATACCAAGCTTTTCTGCCCTTCAATTTATTTATTCATTCCTTTTTTTTTTATTTAATTTTTTTCTTATTTCTGCCACAGTTCCACCATAACCTGTAAGCTGCATCAGAACAAGAACAGTAAGATGGAAACCCATCAGGCAACTATTCACACTGTCAATCTTATGTCAGCCCAAAACACATGGTTGCGCCACACTTCTCGCCTCCAACCGGAGCAGCATCACCGCATCCTCCTTCTTCTCCCCTTCCACAAAAACTAACAGGTGGTGTCAGAAGAAACCACTCCTCATTTTCTGTGGGTAATAATCGCATACAGGAGCAATCCTGTCATGCTATAAAATTGGATTCGGCCCTGGTATATGTGTGCGTGGTGCGTCCTGACTCTGTTTGCGGAAAAAGTCACTCATTCAGGGAGGTTCAGGGGCCAAATCAATACGGATTCTTTGGTGGGATGAATCGATAGAGAGAAGCAAAGGTTAACCTGCCTCAGACTCTGTGATGGCTCCCTGCAAGTATCTAGTACCCCTTAACCTTTAGCATGGAATCATTCACTACAACTCACAGCAGTGTGCCCTGGTTTAACCAATCTCAACAGCCTGTCCCTTGAGGTGTAACTAACCCAGCCAGCTTTTAGCATCTGCAACATCACAGTTAAAGTATCATCTGCCCTCTGACACACACCTAAATATTCTTATATCAAAATTTGGCACCATTTCTCACAAATGCTTTACCATTATTTAACTGCTGGGGCTGTGTGGCTCTACTGTTGATCGCTGGTAATATCGGTGATGTCGGCAGTTAATTGCTGCAGCAGCTCACCCATGATAAGAACATCAGATAAAATGCCTAAAATATGTAATCTGAAAGTCTAAATCTACACAGTGGATCTGTGGTGATTTTACACCATCCATCACAAGATGTGCTCATGACAAAAAAAATCTTACTTTTATTAAAACTACACAAAGAGAAAAGAGATTTGAGAGACCACAGTCTCACTCTTAAGCTAACTCAAGTGCTTCACTTCTAATAACTCAGTGAGATCCTTGACGTTTTCTAGGTATCTACAAAGAATACACATGTGGAATGGCACAGTCTACACACTGGCCCTTGATTTTTTTTTGTTACGTCAACTTTAGGGTTTGTAGTGAAGTAACTGACCTCTCCCTGTTTCTATACTCTTGATTTCTATATGACTGGGTTGGTAACAGCTTTTTTATACTGATTATTATCAGAATCTTCATTATAACAATGTATCTTAGGCAAAGCTGATTTTTTTAAGATAAATATGATAAATGGAGACAAATTTCTGAAGAGATCACTGTACATTTTAGATATGAGATTTTTCTGATTGATAGTAGAGAAGATTAGGGACTTGTGTAAAAACAACAATCAAGGATACAGGCAAAGCAGTTACACTCCTTACCAGAATTATTTTCAATTTCGGACAGTGATACCTCTGACCTTGGTGTGTGAACACAATTGGCAGTTTTATGCAAGGTGGAACGCTGGTGAGGGATTACGTGGTTACCACTTCGCTGGCAATTCAGTATTTTTGTTCGGGGTGGTTAGAATCTTGGCTGACATGTAAACCTCTAACCGAACTTTAACCACAATATTGTCTCATCACAAAATGGATTTATTTTTCAACATGCATTTATAACGGTTTTGGAATACACTAAAAATGAAATATCTCAATGTGCCATTCTATAGGGCAGGGACAAACAACTTATTTTATCATAAAATTTTACTTGTTTGACAGTCTAGCCTCAATGTGTATTTGGATGTACCCAATCAAATCGAGACATCAAAAATTTTCCAATTCTTTCTCTAGAAATGTGCCAGACAAAGGGGATGTCACCAAAATGGATTGTGGCTAATGGGATGCTTTTGGCCAAAAGGATACATCCTTTGTGTAAGATCAAGTATATCAAGTTTGACATCTCAGCATTACATTTCCACCAAAATATATTTTGCCGGTGCATAATAGGTAGTCGGCCAATTATGCATTTGGATGCAAGTCTGGATAAAACACAATGTTTTGAATGATGAATAGTGTGACACTGATCTCAGGTCCAGTCTGAAACTTTGGGAAAGCTATGAAGTTTAGTTTCAAAACATCAGAGGATTGCTATAGTCATGGCTAAAACTGAAGTACTACTACAAAATCGCATGCTGGGTGAAAGCACAAAAGAATGAATTTATGACCAGCTGTTGTAGACTGTTATCTATATATATATGTATTTTTTTTTTCATATTTCATATCTTTTTTATCCAGACATCATAGATTTGATTTCAGCTGGGCTTTACTTTCAATTATCTCACCTAAATAGTAAAAATCTGGTATAATTCACTACATCCAGAGACTACTGTGATAACACATTACTACTCATAGCTGAAACTAAATAAGGACGCTGACATTAATACCAGAAATGCTCTCAGTGCCACTGCGGAATGAGGGTGGATGCATTCTTAAACCATAGTCTGTGCTTTAGGAATGCACTTATCCCTGTATATCTGTTTCTGAATATCTATAGACCCAACTCAAAGTCAGTTCACTTTCCAACTTCCATTTTCTTCCTGTGTGAATGTGACAAGCTCTGCAGAACACACACATGGGAACACTAAATTACCACAGATGTTTGAGCTCCGTTAAGTCTGTACACCAAAAGTGCATTTAGACTTTCATCAGCAATGAACAACAAAGTTAGAAATCCTTTTGAATGTGTTGATCGTCACCGTGCACCTCCTTTAAATGCACAAATCTTTCAAGTGACTATAGACATTTAAGGTAATTTGCTTGCATTCAGGTGAGGTGTATTTATTGAAACTCAAGGGCTTTCTATAGTTGTTCAATTTCTTGTTATTTCTGAGTTTGCCAAAGAACACGTAGCAGAGGTAAGGCCTGGAACTGTGTTGTCTTAATCAAAGGCTGCCGGAAAAGCACATTTGCCCGAATCTTTCTTTAGTGATCTAAGAAGAAAAGAAGGAGCAAAGAAATGGATTGTTCCATTGTTTCTAAGGCACACATGCATTCAGGCTGTCAAGGTCACAAAAAAAAGAAAATAGACATTTAAGGAAGCGTGTTGTGCGTGCATGAGCCTTGGGTTGCAGCTTAGGTTTAACTGATGGGATCGATGATTCTGAGAAGGTTTCAGCCACAAGGTTTATTTGGTTAGCATCCTTTGAAAAGAGCTGCGACACAGTAGAAAACCTTCCCTTGACTTTTAAACAGCCAATTATTTAGAAGGGACTACATAGGTCTCTTTGTGTGCTCATGTGCTTGTGTGTGTGTGTGTGGTGGGGGGGGGGGGGTGGATTGCATAGTTGGAGTTGCTTCTGCTGTACAATGCAGCTCAAACCATGCAATCACAGAAAATGAAACATGACATTTCCGGCTCACTTTGTTCCATATAGCAATCCTTGCTGTAAACTACCAGACCAATCACCCATGACCACTTCTTCCTCCATCTTTCCTCTCTGCAGGCAACACATGCAAGCAAAGGGACAAACCTTCTCAGCATGACCTATCTGTAAAACTGGTTACATATTTCAAGGGCAAATGCCACGTGTGACCTTGGGATGCACTCCATGCATGAGAGGTGAAATTAAATCAATGGGTTGGCGGCTAATGGAACCAGTAGGAAGATTCAAGAGAAGTGTCATTAATACAGCTGGCCTTTCGTTTGACACCTTTTATCTCCACTTGTGCTCTTCTCGTTTTTTTTGTGGTACCATCTACAATTTTAACCAAGCTTTCTGTAGATAAGATAATACTATTGAATTAAATTGAAATGGTCTCAGTCCACAGCCATTTGTTTTTACCTATTATACAAATGATAGGACTTCAATGTCAAGATCAGAGTATATGAAATTATCCAGACATTTGCCCCGACCTAAGACACAATACGTCTGGATCAAAAATGAGCATTGGGCATGACATTTACTCACTTTATCCAGGTCAGGAGCACTATACTAAATTAATCATAAAGACAAGTGGGATGTCACCTTCCACAAAGCATATGTATTGCGCTGACCCACAATTAGCAATGATCTCGGCCACATTTTCGTTCATGAGTCGGGGCAGTTTCATAAGCTGTCAATGCCAAAATACTGAAAACACAATGGTACTGGTTTTCCTTCAATACCAAAGAGTCCTACCGACTTTATTCAAGCACGCAGGAAGTCATTGTCCTGTCTTAGTCGTGGATAAAACAGTTGCTGACAAACATATTTAGTCATGCTTTTGTTCACAAAATTTACAAGACTGCTGCCCCTTCACGCCTTTTGTTGTGAAACAAAAGATAGAACTTAACATTTAAAAATCTAACTTCTTCTAATCACTTTGATAATTCAATTGGTAATTTTAATTGTGACTTATTACCAGACAAGCGTGACAATGACACTAATATAAATTATGGTAATTAATTATCAAACTTAAACCTTGGACATTCTGTTGTGTTAAAGGGCTGTCGGGCTTTTAGAACATATTTTTTCACGACTCTTCATTAAACCTGCCCCCATTCATTTTTCCTCCAGCTGCATTTGCTCTTCACTGGTGGACTATGCTGCAGCTGCAGAAGCTGTAGAGGCTGCAGAAGCTGAATTTAAAAGCAACACAGTGAAAATCTTATTAATTCTACTTTATCATTCAGTAATTAACAATTGAATAAGTCACAGGGGTTTGGTATAAACGATGCACTTAAGTTGTAATAACAGCAGTAGGTTGAGGCCGTGCACTCATCCTTCCGTTCATCGTGACCAACCTCC
Source organism: Istiophorus platypterus (assembly GCA_016859345.1). Taxonomy (NCBI): domain Eukaryota; kingdom Metazoa; phylum Chordata; class Actinopteri; order Istiophoriformes; family Istiophoridae; genus Istiophorus; species Istiophorus platypterus. The sequence continues at coordinate 8,118,790 of CM029127.1, forward strand.
AGCAACTAATTCCAGAGTTATGTTGTTGACTTTGAAATGAAAGAACTGAAGGAAAGACTGTGAATGAAAGTTTTGATATGGGATTCACTGAACGAAATAATCCTTAAAACTCGGATTCCTCCCCAAGTTAAAAAAAACAAAAAAACAATTGGGCTTATCTACCCGCCCTAGTTCATCACCTCAAACCCTTACTGTATACTATAAGATCTGAAAGGTCTGGCAGAGTTCCATTCTTTATACATGACTGTGTTGATGGCTTTACCAGAGTGAGAGTCATGCTTTCGCCTGTCCTTGATCTCTCTTTGCCTGGCGGATTGAGTCATCCCTTGTGACACGTAAGACACTGTAAAATGTTGGGCCATAGCGTCCGTGTCAATATTTAATTAATGTGTCCATTTAGGATGCTGTAACCCCCTTCATCTGTCTTGTTTGCTCCTGGCGTATCCCTCTCATACTGCTTTTCTTTAAATCACAGAGGTCAGATTTTGTTAGGAGAATTAGCTGAAAGCAAAGGGGAGTATTCACTCACTATGCCTGAAAACAACCAATATCTGATGTAAGACTGAATATTTAACAGCTCGCTCGCCGTCAGAGGGATGGATCCATCAAACTGAAGTATGAGACAGAGTGGGAGTGCAACAGAAAAAGAAATAAGAAAAAAACTTAGCCCAAACAAGTACAAACCTGCCCATTTGGGATCTTAAACCAGAGCTGCAAATTAATAGATTAAAACAAAGCCAAGACAGGAGAGCTAACATGAGCCTGCATGTTTGCGGCAGGGGCTGAAAACTGTACGACCATATGAGAGCCCGCAAAAGCCGACAACAACTGCTGTGTTGATACGACTACATTGCCGCGTAGCTCGTGTATGTGAGCAACATGAAGCCAAGATGAAGCCAGCCATGAAATTGATCTGAACACAGAGGCCTTAAGAGCACTTAAAAAAACCGCAGCCACTCCTGCATGTACGTATGCACACGAACGCATTCGGCGGGACAAGAGAATGCCTTAAAAGATGAAGGGAGGACCTAAGGATATTAGTATAGCAATGAGAGCTGACCTTCCACGCTCAGGGAAGCAATATCCAACTGACACAGAGCAGAATGCAAATCCACCGCCTCGGTAATAACTGAGCTTCTTCAGCTGTGCTTACATGCACATTTCCATTTATTCAGGCGTCTGTTATACGACTGATTTGGCTGTATTTTACTGCTGTGTGCTTTCAGCTGATGGCTGCCAGACCTATTTAGGAGCTAATGAAAGTGCAATACACCCAGTGATTGTCCATGTGTGGTTAGCTTGTGTGTTATGTTTTTTTTTTTGTTGTTTTTTTTGTTTTTTTCCCCGGGGGTGCATTTATTCTTGGAATTCTCTTCTTACATTTTTTTTTCTGATTGTTCTGAAGGGGATAAAGAGCTGCAGACTCAATCTTGATACGATGTGAGAAATGGTTTTACTCAAGAGATTTCATTTGCAAGATGGCCTTATAATGAAGGAAAGCATTTACGTGTCTCTGTCAATCAATTTCTCTTTGTTTCCTGCAACCCATCACTTCGCTGCATTAAGCAAATCAATATTTCTTATTGATTGGAATCATTTACAAAACATATCATCCATTACAGTCAATTAATGTTGAGTATGTGGTTCACAGAAATTAAAATGATATATATACACATATTCACAAGTACCAATCATGGCTCACATGTTTTATAGATGAATGCATTTGGTTTAGTCTATAGTGTGACAATGTGTATGTATATACTGTACATTTGTAGGCATACACCAGATTTCCATGTGTATGTATTGCTTTTTTCTTTCCCTTTGTTAATTAGCATTCTTCCCTTCCTCTAGTCCGCAGCAGCCCTCAACCTAGCCTCTCCACCTGCAATAACATGGCAAATTTGCAAGAATACATTATTAATTCCACATCAGGAATGGCAACCGCCTCCTATGACAAGTGCTTCTCGTATTCCCTTTTTTTTTTCCTTTTTCATTTTCATTTTTCATTTCCTGTAGTGCACCTGAGACTCAAATACTCGCTCACTGCCCCCGCCTGTACTCCCAACCCTCTTTCCTCCCATGTGGCCACGCTGACATGTCAACTACACACACGCACACACACACACACATACAGAAAAACACACAGACCCAAACAGTATATATGCAGTCACACACAAAGACAGGGACATAATATCGTACCTTGAATACATATGAAAGCAGCAAACAGGCATAAGAAACACCAACACAAATACACCCTATTGCAGTGCCATTCGGTGATTGAAATGTGCTGGTCATCAGCCCTGAGGATCACAAAAAAGGAGAAAAAATTTCTCTTGCCTTTCTGTCTACTCTCTTCAATCCTGAGCCACCGTCACCTTCAGCTCTTTATCTGAGTGGCTGTTTTCAGATCTGGACTCCCTGCTCCCTCCAGGTACACTCAGGGCTTTGTGCGATTTTGATGATAGGAGTGGCAATGACAAAGGCCTCTAAACACACCCAGTGCCACAAAAACTCAGTATACTACAACGCATTTAGAAAATATAATTCGATTATATTTAATTCATGCCCATTTTTCTGTCTTTTATTCTATATTCTTAATAAAAAACCATTTCAAACATTTTCAAACAACCATTGTCCTCTTTTTCCTTCTGTTTTTTACTGCTACACACTGGACTACTGGCCCAAGAAATATGTGGGTCAACTGTCAGTGTGAAATGGCCGACCCAAGTTGTAGAATGATCTCGGTCAGGCTCAGATCTCAGCCAGACAGGTCAAACCCTGCTCTAGTTACTGAGAGCTCAGTGTCTCTAATAAAACTGAGAGACCATCCTTTTTTGGAATTGTTCAAAGAAAGTTGAATTTTGGCAGCACTGACAGCAGTAGCGAAAGAACATAAAAGTCTTCCCAAGGTCACAAAACAATGCGCTTTACAGTTCATGTTGCTGAAGAAAAGGCTCCAACAATTGTGATTAGAAAGCAATGTATTTTGGTTCTTATGGTTATATGATTGAAGAAAATGATGCATATTTTAGCATATTTTTTTACAGACAATCAAGGTTTCCTATGTAACATTGAATTGAAAACATAAATCATTATATATTAATTTACACAATTCACAAAGAGCAAAGTTGTTTAAAATAAAATCAAAGTTGAGATGAATATAAAATAAAAGCCTTTGCTTTCATTTGCACATTTCACAATCAGCAACATGTGGCCTTGTTACATGGTAATCCAACATTGCAATAAAGCAATTGTTTTCATCAACACAGTTCACCACCAGAGGCATAACATTTCATCCTCCTATTTTTTTCATTTTATCAAACCTCTTCATGCACTGCTTATAGTCCAAGGCCTCCTGGTCTGGTACATCAATGGCCAATTTGAAACACAAAACCAAGTTTCTCTCCTTTAGTCCATTGTGCACTGGTTTCTTAAACCTTTAACCTTTTTACCAATTGATGAAACTCTGTATTATTCTAATACAGATAGGATCAGTGATAGTTTTTTCAATCTGATTACAATCTTGAGTGCAGAAAATGGCGACTTCACATCTGTGAGGACGATTGCATCTTCAAGGCTCTAGGGTTGGATACAGTTCAGAGGATTCTGGAGATACAAGCTACAGAAGTATCTCCCCCAGGGACTAGGTCTGGAGTAGAACAAGGTGAGAACGAAGATAAAATTATTCTTTAAAGCCCATAGACAATTACTATGACTGATATACAGTTAGATTCATGAAATATTGACACAGTGACACAACTTTTGCAATTTTGACTCTGTAAACAACAAAGAGATTTGAAATGAAGGAATCAAGATATGATTGAAGTGTAGACCTTCAGCTTTTCACAGTTCTTTGACATTAACCATTTAGGAATTACATCCATTTTTATACAATCCTTCATTTTCAGGGACTAAGAGGTAAATGGTAACTAGCCTGAAGTTTGTGGATGGCTGCCTGACAAAGCCAACAAGCTGCAGCAGGGAGGTACAATGCTTTTGGCATAGCTAACTTGTCATGCCCTCCTCATTTTGTCTGAGGCAGGTTTTTTTATTTAGCCATTGCTGGTCACATCCATTCGCCTCTGTGTTTTTGAGAAAATCTGAGAAGATTAATAAAACATGACCTTAAAATTCACTTAAATATTAGCTTTGTGTTAATGCACTGCTAATGACTTAGCAACTTAATACCCTCGCCTTGACTCCGGGTCCTGTTTTGCACTCAGACTCTGATCCTCACCGTCACTGGTCTCTTCCACCTCCTGTCATTGGGCTCTACTTTCACACCCACCAAATTAACTAGCCTTTTAAAGTAGTTGCTGATTCTATGGGCCATATCTGCAAAGTTTAAAACATTACACTTAGGCCGTGTAATTCTAATTAAGGAGAACTTCTACGAAATTGGACATGCTTGGATATAAACAATATTCACCAGTTTGAAAGTGTCAGGTCACCACCAGACACATTCTTGCTGTAGAGAAAAAAACAATCCTCTTTGGACTGGAGGAAATTCCTTGAGGAAAATTTCAGCTCTTTAATTCTTTTGCAGTTTTGGCAGTAAGCCTTTACCGGTACACGGTGCTGATTATGATACAGTACCAAACACCATATTGACGTAATGCCACAGCTGCAGTTACAATTGACGGAAATTCACCATATGCAATGCTTGTTAGAAAACAGTATTTTCCACGAAGACACCCATTAGAGTCTGTCAAGCGCTGGAGGTGGACCAGATTTGAAGGAGGTGGCTGCCTTGTAATTCTTTGTGCAGGAAAAACCCTGTTGCATTTTGTAGCTTTTATGGGCACAGTGCACAAAAACAAACAACATGACATGACAAGACAGTATTCACTTCTCACACAGCATTAAGCCACGAGGAGAAAATAACACCGCCAGCATATATTATAGAGGGATAAATGTACTTTAGGGATTTAACCTTCAAAGTAGGAGCATGAAACTGTAGGGACCAAAAAAATTACAGTTTGATGTAGTAACAACATATAAAAGTATTTATTATGACAAAGTATATGTGTAATAGACACACACACACACACATATATATATATATACACATACATACATACATACATACATACACACATATATATATATATATATACACATATATATATATATCCAAGGTATGGTAACAGAGAAATCCCTAAGTCAAATCAAAGCGAACTTGGACATTGTGTATCGCATGTGAATTAAAATGGGGAATCAGTGGTGACATCCAGTCCTTAAAACTCAGGTAACCACTCTTTACTACTGTGATGAGCAAAAAAAAGTATCTCAGCATATACAACACATCCAACCTTGAGGTGAATGGGCTACAGCAGCAGTGAACCATGTCAGGTTCCACTCAGCCGGTGTCCTGTCAGCCAAGAACAATACTGGACAGTTGAAGAATGGAAAAACATCGCCTGGTCCGATAAATCCAGATTTCTGCTGAGGCACACATATGTTAGGGTCAGAATTTGATGTCAGCTTGGACCCAACCTGCCTGGTGTCAACAGCCCAGGCCGGTGGTGTGATGGTTTGATGTCGTGATGGTGTGGGGGATGTTTTCTTGGCACACTCTCAGCCCTTAATACCACAGCCTAACCAGTGCCGCAGCCTGTCTGATTATTGTAGCTGACCATGCGGATCCCTTTATGGCCACAATTTACCATCTTCTAATGGCTACTTCCAGTATGATAATGCACCACTTCAGCCAGTCCGCAGATCAGAATCCAGTAGAACACCTTTGGGACGTGGTAGAACATGATAGTGGCAGCATGAATGTGCAGCTGATAAATCTGCAGAAGTGATTGACGCAATCATGTCAACATGGACCAGAATCTCAAGGGAAGGTTTTCAGCATTGTGAATCTATGACACATAGAAGTGAGGATGTTTTAGAGCAGTAAGGCCCTACCAAGCATTAGTACTGTGTTCCTAAAGAATTTCTCGGTGTGTTTGTTTCTTTAACAACATTTTGTTGTGGCTAATTAGTATAAAGTGAGTCAACGGCTTCCATGTATTACACTATGAATGCACTTCACATTAATGTGTATGAATCGCACCATCCCTTCACAATAATTAGTGGCCAATTAGTTGTCAGAATTCATTTATGACTTTTAGCCCACCATTTCACCAACCATTACACATCCTTTCTTTCTTGTCGTTGGCTGAAATGTGCAAAATGGCTAAAGTAGGAATTAGATTCATTCCGTTTGCTGCTCATTAGCATTGTGGCTGCGTGATGGGTGATTAATCAGGGGAGTCACTGGCTTTGCATACAGCTGCAAAAAACTTAATAATTCTGGGAAAGTTGTTTGATTTAATATTGAATATTAATTTCCATAACCCACAGTTTCCCTTCAATAACATTAGTCCTGACTAATCAAGCTGTTAGATTTTTTTTTTTTTCCACAGAAGGATCTTTTTAATGCATTTATATTAATTCATTATTTCTATCTCATTCAATTATTCTCTCACTGGCCCCAGTGGCAGTGTTGTGGCAAATTAAAGGCAGTTTGAAAAAATACACACACACTTTAACAACACTGACAACAGTGACAGATCTTCATTAAAATAATGACATACTGTTTATGTACAAACTCACTGACATGCACACATGCTCTGTTTATCAGACAGTGTATTTGGCAACATGCAATGCAGCCCTGAATACAGTTTGTCGAGGGGGGAGTGAGAGGATGGGATGGGGGGGTTCATGCTGTTTGAAAATGGATAAAAAGAGGATAAAACAGAGGGAGGGGTAAAGTGCTGACTGGTTAACTGAGCATTTCTTTTTGGAGCTATGCCATAACAATAACTGTTCAAACAAACTGCGCAGGGTCCAAATGTCCTGAGGGACAAGACAATGATTGTTTATGGGTGATTAAGCAAATTGCTTACTAAAAATATGTATGTTTAGGAACAAACAAAAAGTGGAAGAAGACTAATGGAGTTGTTAGGGCACAATTTCCAACTGCAAGCTCCCTTTAATGATCCTAAGAGTATTAAATGAACCTGAGGACAAATGTTTTCGAGTTACCGGGTCAACCCACAACTCTGTCCTCGACATCTTTCTTGCCAATATTCAGTGATAAGGTTAGAAATATTTAAAACAAAAATCACGTGAGGTTCCCCAGGCTGTTTCAGTGGGAAAAGCTGCTTATACCTCATTGGCTAAAAAGACTCGCAGAGTGAATCCCAAGGTCATTTTCCATTAGCTGGGCATCGCTGCAAGACATTCACACTCCCATAGAGAGGGTCACACAGTGAGCACCAGTTCTTTTTTGTTCCTAGCAGGTTTTAGTTTAAAACATAGAAAAAAATATATTCTTAATCACGGCATCTTTTGTCAGTTATGTCTAAATAACAATTGTTATCTACAAAAATCTCATAGGTTATTGTAGACTTATCAGATAAGTGGGTCATAGAATTTTTTCTCAATATCATTTTAAACAGCACTTATCCACATATTAAAGATGGATAAACAAAGTGTTGTGGCAACAGTGTTAAGACATCACAGGAGGCTTGTGGACACATATCACCAGTCAAGATACAAGGCTAAACTATTCTACAATAAATTTGAAGCTATACTTATAGAGACCCAAAGGGTTCTAAGATGAAGCGTGTAACAAGGTTCTGACAAGAACCCTTAAGAGCAGTGAGCATATTAATCAGGTAGGGTCATTTAGATTCAATAGGTGAGTTCCTCACTGGGAAATCTCTGATTTCAGGGCTGGTGGCACTCCAGGGACTTGTTATGGTCACTAATTAAGCAACTGATTGTGCAGCTCATTTGCATATATTTAAATGGATATTTTCAAACTTCTCTTCTGAATGGGTGGAATTAGAGCAGATAAGAAAATTATTTTTAAGAAGCCACCCTCTAGTTTCAATGTTTCTCCCCAGTCAGCCTGCAAGTTGTTTTTGATGATACTTCAAACAAATGTCAATGGAAAAGAAACCATACCTCCAATGACGATGTTCAGAAATAGTCTCTGTGATCATAGAAATCAAACAAAGGACATGCTCAGGGCTCGAGAAGATGTAAAGGCAATCATTCAGATTTTATCAGTATTTTAAAAGGAATGGAGACGTCCACTGTGTTAGATTGGGCGCTAAACATAGGGCGTATTTTTCTCCTGGGTGCAGCTGTGTTCAAAGTAAATATGAGCTCAAGGTAACCTTGAGTTAAAACAAGGGGCAAGTTGACAAGCGAAAGAGACGCACAGTAGTTGTAGTTGTACCTGCTTCCAGTCTTTGTGCTAAGCTAAGCTAACCATATGCTGGAGGTAGCTTTATATTTACCGTACAGACATGAGAGAATTAATAACACATGGTAAAGCACACATTTCAGTGACGTACAGAAGGGATGCCCACTTGCCCTCAGTTATTTTGTGAATGTCTATGTTGAAATCTTTAACAGAAACGGTGAAGCCGCATTTAAAAACAATACTGTTGCAATCGTTTTCTTAATTTGTCCTAATGCTTGCGGGTTTAAGGTCTGTTCTAAGGGCTGGCCTCTATTATCCAGAGCATGAGCTTGGGGTAAGGTGGGGTAATGTTATAAAAAAATGCCATGCAATATTAATGGATACAGGCAGCAGTATTTGTTATAAGTGAGGTGCTGTAGACAGTAAGTCTGATCAGTATGAGTCTGTGAGCCTTCACACTTTTTTTTTTTTGTTTGTTTGTTTTTTGTGCCATTGCAGGAAGTAAATCTTTTCACTGACTCCTCAAACAATACAGAGTGCTCGCTGCAAGCATGACGCAGAGATGAGATAGCACTTGGAACTTAAGAATAATACAAAAAGCACAAAAACAGACAAAGCGCTCACAAATCTGACAGACTAATCCATGAGCAGGGAAGTCTTGACAGTAATGACGAGGCACTCAGTTTGGGTTAACACGTTCCTATAGGCGCACTCAATATTGTGGCATTTTGACAAACAGCCTGCCAGAACCGTTCTGTCCACAGAGGGGGGACATGAGCCAGCAGAAAGTGCTCAGAGGCAGTTCTCTCGTCTGGGGATGAAATCTGCTCAATGTCCTGGAAGGCTGCACAACTTCAAGGACGTGACTCCGTCTGAACACAATGAGTACTCAGACTGCTCCTGTCAATGCAAACTTTCAACATTGTTGTGGACAAATCCGTAACCCACAATTAGAGTTTTCTGTCGGGGAGAAGGCACGATAAGCTGATGAGGCAGTTATCAGAAAATAGGCTCACATTAGGGTTTTTCACTGGAGCTGTAATTTTAATTGCTAATCGAAAATCAGGGAAGAAATGTCTTGTATAGTTTCATCCAACTCCCTGGTGATGTGAATGTACCGTGTATGCTTCCGTGTGTGTGTGTGTGTGTGTGTGTGTGGCACTGTCAAGACCTACTGAGCTAACAATTATTTTCTATCTTTCCTCACCTGGCAAATGTAAGGTCATGCTGGTTACCATGGCAAAACGGAGCGGAGACATGATTCATGTAAATGGGAAAACAAAACATTCACTTTAGTTTCCACTACCAATCACATTGCAGAATTTATTAAAAAACGAATAACACAAAATTTTAAGCCATTTCTATATTTTTATCATTTTAATATTTTTAGGGCATTTGTTCTCACCTTTTTTGGCAGGCTTCTTATTGTCATTTGCAAAGTACTTACTTCTCATTAATTAAGTTATAGGCTTTAGACATAGATTAAGATATTGTAGGTATTGGGGTAGAAAGTGAGGAGACTTTGAAATTTTGACTATTTTCATTTGAAACTAGAAAAGTGCATCATTTCTTTGTCAAAAAACTGCCAACTTATTCTAATAGCAGTAGCGATTTAAAAGCTTTTAGTACTCAGTAAAACATTTGATTATTCTTTATAGCTCTGGAAAATCTAATACAATGAAGCTTGCTCTCATCAAAATGAGGCTATTAAAAATCGAATGAAACTCGGAAAAAAAAAAGAATCTCTTAGGCCATCACAAAAAAAAACCAAGAAATTTTTATCTCCAGCTCATTCTCCACCTTCTCAGTCATCGTCGATACACATCATTCCTGCTGAGTTCAGATATTTGGGCTTGTTTGTTATGGTTGAAGTATATCACTCACTGAGGCTCTGCTGCGCTGCATTGCATGAATTAATGATGAATGGAAGAAGAGTTAGAAAGAGAGAGAGGGGGAAGAGAGATGCAGAGAGACGACAAAGAGATGGACATGAAAGAGAAACGTGAGTCTCAGATTAGTCAGATACATTAGGGAGGGCAAATTTTGAGAGGCAAAATGAGGAAAAGGATTGCAAGGGAATGACACAGATAGGGAGGAAAAGAGAGAATAGAGGGAAGAGGGAATGAGAGAGAGCAAGTAAAAGAGGGAGATCAGCCACTCCGTAAATTAGACGCAACGTCTTATCTTCCCCGGTTGTTTTGTGGCGGAATAATCACGGAACTCATTTGATTACAAGTATCTCATTGAAAAACATGGGTTTTCATAAGTGTGCAGCCAAATGCTTCAATCACAACTGCATGCCATTTTGTAACCGGGGGTCTGTAATGAGGACTAACTTAATGTCTGGAAGATTCATCTCGTCTGACGCAGCGCTGGGCAGCCTCGCATTATTGCTGGTTGGTTCCTTTGGAGGGAAATGACAAAAAAATTTGGAGTTTTTCGCTAGCATGGCGCTATGGATACTAATGCCGGTCTGCTGGTCACTCTTCTCGTTTTTTTTGCTTAGCCTGAAATATCTCAAAAACCACTGGAGTGATTTCCGTGAAATTTTATACAGACCTTCATGGTGCCCAGAGGATGGTTCTGAAAGAGCTAGGGGATTACCCAAGTCATTGTCTAGCATCTCCAGCAGGTACTTATTCAATAAAATACTGTATCTCAATATCAATTTGATGAATTCCGTACTAATATTCAGGGTTTTTAAAGGATGAACTTGTAACACTGGTGGACCCCTGACACTTGTGATTATGACTGAATTTCTTTGAGAGCTATTAAATGGACTGTCACAAAATCTGCCCACCTCAACTACAACTTTGTGTTTTGACGTGTCTTCTAAATAGCAAATGTATGTATGGTAACATGATTAACATTAAACTTGCTAATAATCAGCACCTGGAAGTTTACATTTACCTAAAAGCACTGAGTACAGCCTCACAAAGCTGCACCTGGTCAAAATGATTTTGTTAAGTGTCCTTAATGCCAACTTGTCTGAGGATAAAAAAGTTATTGTTATACTAAATTAAGGCAGCATTATACCCTCCAAGGTTTTGTAAGCTACTCATGTTTTACCATGTGCAAAGCATATGATGTTGTGGTTTGTACATGTGAAACACATCACAAGCACAACACATGCTATATAGTATGTATACAACCACTCACATTTCGGCAATATTGTTGTAACCTCTGATGAGCAATGAGAGAATGATGGGGGGAATAAAATTTCAAATAAGAAAGGTAAAAAAAAGTGTACCTTACCTAAAGTTGCATTATATTGACTTGAGCAAAACTTTAAGGATTAGTTACACCAGTAAGCATAATGAGTAATCACCAGCCAGGTACTGTCTTCTTTGTAGGTATTTCACATGCAGCTTGTCTGAGAAGAGTAGCAACTCCAGCTTTCAGTGCCACTGTCGGGTCAAAATTGACCATTCAGCATGTGGGTTCAGTAGCCCCCTCTAGAAAGTACTACCTCTATCTGACTTTGTACTGAGCGCTCCACGGCGTATACTACACATGCCTATGTAAACCAAAGGACAAGGGTCTTCAGAATGATACAAACAGTGTTGTTTTATCGCTCATTAAAATCCCAATTAATTCAGAGCCCAGTCCTAAAACCCAGCTGTACTCATTTTCATTAAAGTGATTTTTTTTTTCCACCACTCTCCATTACTTTACTGTGAGATGCAAGGATTTTCCCTCATTTTATAAAAAAAATGTAAAAAACCCTCAGCATCGAGATAGTGCCTGATCTTCCTGTTGAAGTACTGCTGTTACTGAGTAGGTTGATGTTAAAAATTCAAGAAGAAATTTGAATAAGAAAGAGCAAGAATAAAGATAAGATTTGTAGTTATTAGTCAGACTTAGAGTTCAGATCTGACTCCAAAAGTTCAGGTGTTATGCACCACTGTCTGTATGAAATCCATTTTTCGAATTTATAAGGCACTATGAAACAGTTTTGAGGAGGACTGTCTAAATTAAGTGTATTACTATGATCTTATAGCAATATCTTAAAGTAAACCCTTGAAGTGACATGACATTTCCAGAATGTCAGTGTAAAGGTTTTAAACTCCAGTTATAACATAACTAATGAGAAGGCACTCGTGGTAAAGGTCACTTGTGTTGGTAATGTTGCAGAGGTTTTAGGTCTGAAGATCACACATGGCAAAAATCCCTGCCCCTGGATTTTACACCCCAGTCTTCCCAAGTCCCAATCCAATTTACTGAAAGTAGTGTTTCATATTAGTTTGACTTTTTTCTGCCAATGGTAGTAACATACAAATAAAAAATAAAAGCAGGAAAGAAGAGATGGTGAGGTATATATTCCTTCATTTGTATCATTTCCTAGCAAACCTTCGCAAATGTAATGATTGGAGCCAACGTGAGCATTGTTCTTTTTAGCAGTAGTGTGTAAGTATTTTGACAGAGGATCTTCATAGGGTCCATTGCACCCAGAGCGTTTTGTCTGTCCAATTTTTTTGACTTGCCGATATGGTAATATTTCCTTGATTTTGCTTCTACCATTGGTAAGTAGGCTACATACTTAAATGCAGGGCTTGATACATTTTCCTCAAGGGAATTTCCTCACATGAAAATTCATCAAATAATTTGTGTTTCCCTCAATAAACGGGTACGAGGGGACATTTATGAGCAAAATGATTTAATTCATTTGAGTTAAAAAAGTAAACTGTGTTTTTAATTATTTCTGCCTCAAACTGTATTATTTAATATTTATGTAATTATTTATACTTTAAATTGCTGTAAACTGTATAAACGGTATGAACCACTGTAATAAAGTAGGAAACTTCAAAAAAGGTCTGCACAGTCCATTTAGACAAAAAGGATGGTCCAGTAACTTTTGTAAGCTAGGATCAAATTGCTCTACTGAAGGTCCAGCAAAGCTGTTCCACATCAAGTCTTCATTTGTGGACACTCCAGGGCTGCTTCTTGTTGAACTCTTGATGCAGTTTTGGCCCCTTGCTCTGACAACTGGATCGGATGATATTTTTTTTCAATGTTAAAAACACCGGTTCAGCGCATTGACCGCATCATTGTCATGGTTGTTTTTTTTTTAAATAATAGAAATAGAAGCTACTTGTAATATTTCTTACTTGCACACATGCTCTTGAATACATTCTACAGATCACATGCATTCATTTGCAGATGTGAGTGAAAAACTCTGAAGTGGTTTCTTTGTTTTGTCTGTCTTAATTTTGTTTCCTGTTGTTATTAACCTACTTTGTTGTGTTTTAGCCTTAAAACAATTTTATTACAACTAAATTCGGTTATGAACGACATAAATCAAAGACTTGGCTTCTGGCCTGGTCGCTTCGGTAATGACGCTGACGTAGTGAGATGATATACGATCAGCAGTCTGCACACGGTACGACAGGCGCATATTTGTGGAGCAGAGAGCTGCTTCTGGACCACTTCTGAAACATGCTGCGGTGCATCTGGTGATATCATAAGCCTGGTTGGCCATGATCAGCAGCCACAATGCAATGTGGTAGTCAAATATGGAGACATGAAGCAAAATGGAACAAAAGTTGCATTAAGAAATCAAATGTCTGTATTTTCATATGAGAGAGGATATGACAAGGCCAAGGATAACCATTGTGTAGTCAAGATGGCATCTTAGACATGTTATGAAAGTGTTCCAACTGACCAGATGCTGAGTGAAGGTATTTATTTTTGTACAAATCTAAGTACTACTTGTGAAAGACAAAACTGTTCATTAATATATATCAAGAGCAACATGAAAAATAAATAGGTTGCTATTTGAGAGTGAAAGTGACTTCATCATAGAGATGGGTCAGTTGTCTACACATGACAGACATGCCCCAAGTTCCATTCCCCAGTGAAGATCGTGAGATTTGTTAAAAAGCTCTGGGGAAAAAGAGTGGATCTTGAATTAAGACTGTTTTGTTAAAAAAAAAAAAAAAACTAAGGAAAGAGCTGGACCCATTAAAATGTTGCAATGTTTTGCTTAATTGATTATTTGATTGAATTCTCTGCATATCATCTGATCAATTTATCTACTAATCATTTCAGCTCGACTGAAAAAAATGCACATTTTCTATTAAGCTGAACAACAACGCTATCTTCATCCTTTTAAACTACGCCTGTCCTCACAAATGTTGGCCTTTTACAGTAACGTTCAGGGAGGGAACTGCTTTGCCTCCACCCAGAACGAGCAATCAACAACATGCCCACAATGGACGACAACACATCCGACAATAACATGTCAAAGAACTGCAGGTCTACATTTCTTCTGACTCCCAGAAGAGGTAAGCTGCTAAGACTGAGATGGTTGTCGCTCTTGGCTGTGACATCCTTAGAATGTTGTTATAGTTGTGGGTTTGTGTGCGTGCGTTACTGTGACAGTTGCCATAGGCCTGGTCCTTTCCACTAATCATTGCAGCAGGGATCTATTACCTAAAAGCCTGCTGGGAAAATCCCTCTGCTCAAGACGCACTACTCGTCTGCCAGCATATTTCACTCTTTCCCTTTAGAGATGTCTCATAAGATGAAAATGAAATATGATAACAATCAGGATAAAAGTGTGTTTTTTTCTGACTCAAGAAGACTATTTAGCATGGGCACATGTAAAGGACAGCTTGATTTTCATTACCAAGAAAACATACTGTAGTCTCTGATCACTATGAAACATATCTTTAAAACTGTTTTTATATCTCAGTATTAGAGCAATATTGTATATTCTCCTGTATATAGCATATAGCATTGTCGGAAAGCACAAAGGATCAAATCGCAAGTACATGCAGGATTTCAAGCTTTCCAGTTCTCTTCTCGCTTCTCCCTCCTTCAGAAGGGGCAAACACTTTTAAAAATTCAGCACATGCAAACACAGCCACATCCCTAGAGAGACAAAAACAAACATTTGATTGCAGAGTTTTATTGCAGAAACAAGGCCATTAACAATTTTGATCACTGAATGATAAACATTTTAAAGTTGTAACAATCAGTCAATTAGTTGATTAGTTCCTGAAAGAATTCTGATAAATAATATGTTAATACATTTTTCAAACAAAATGCCAATCTTTGCCTTGTTCCAATACTTTCATTTAGTGAGAATTTCTTGGGACTTGTGCTTTTTTTTATGTAACTGCTCCGACTATTTGCTGTCCTGTCGCGAGTTGCACTGATGCCACTCTCATGTCTGTTAGCTTAGCTTATTAAATGACTGGAAACTCAGTCCACTCTGTCCAGAGGCATTGAAATCTGCCTACCAGCACCTCTAAGGCTCACTAATTATCATGCTTTGTCTGATTTATACCAAAGTTAAGGTGTTGAAATGCAGTTCAACATTGTGGTTTAATGGGAGTTTAGATGTCGAAGTGTGTCTTTGCTTCTTTGGAAACCAGCATCTAACCGAGAAATAGCGTAAGCTGATTACTTTCGGGTTAAGGACTGTTGCTTGGAAAAAATAAAAAATGTAAAGACATTAACTTGGCCTCTGGGGATTTGTGATAGGCAATCTTTTTTTTTTTTTTTTTTTTTTTTATTATGAATTGATTTATCCGAAGGAAAAAAAAAAGATTTTTCTAGCAAAAAAAGTGACTACAGAAAGCAAGCAATCCTTTTGAAGCCTGTACCAGAACTATACATCCAGCCAGTGGAATAGTGATGATTAAACGCCATCTGTCTGTTAGTCCATGTTCTCCCCATATCCCTCATTCTGAACATTAAATCCTTCCTGTCCTCCACAAGACAACACCAAGCTTGTCTCTCTGCCCCTTCTCTCCATCCTTTTACAGTCACTCTCTCTCCAGTGAGTAAGAACAGAATTACATGAGTGATGTCAGATCCACAGAAAAATGCTTACCATTTTTTTTTAATGAAGAGAAAGACAATGAGTGGGAGCAGGCAACAGAAGAACCAGAGCGATGGCGAAAACACACAAGGCTTCAGGCAACATTAGGGGCTCTTAACATAATCAAAAGTGACGGAACAACACCGCCATTATGGATATTTGATCATGGCCAGAGATGCAATATGCACACGCTCACAGGAGCACACACACATTTACACAAATAAATTCAAGTAAACAAATACATGCAAGGCTCAGATTTACATACTCACACACACTCAAACTGTTAACTTTTCTGCAACACACTTCAAAAAGTGGTGATTTACCATAAAATCTAATTCTAGCATTGAGCATCTACACCACAACCAAGCTCTAAAAAAAAAAAAGTGAGGATGATAAAAAAAAATAACATTTTAATACACATTTTACATCGTGTCAGCAGTATTCCATCTCTTTCTAATCAAAATTTGTCAGACTTAACTTTTCTCCACGCTCTGCTGCCATGTGAGAAGCCTGACATTATATTCTTCCTGCTGGAAAATAGCAACAAAAAAAAATCCTATGACAATTTCCCTGCATTCCATCAAGTCTTTGTCATCCTAAAAATAACACTTAGGCGAGGAGAATTCACCAAGGGTTAAGTACATTTCTCCCGTATCTACCACCGGCAAAAGAACCTGAAAACAAAATTCAATATGGTCGCTTGTGCCAACATCAAATCAGAGCAGGGGAGGTAATGCTGGTGATACATCATCATTACAGAATCCCTGGAAAAAAAAAAGTTAGAATAATGAAACTTCTTTTTTGCACTTTGCACTGGAACACCTTATTATAAATCATACCTAACTCATCACAAAATCACTCATTTCTCTCCATACTCTAATTCTGTGCTTCTCCCTGGAGAGTGAAGAAAGAGCCAAAGGTGCTGTTTTGACAGTGTGAGGGTACGGGAGACTACGATGAGGAGGGGAAAAAAAAAAAAAAAATCCTGACATGGAATGATAAATGTATGGCAGAGGTGGAAATGGCTTCCACCTGATTTGATATGGAACGTACTGGCTGTCCCTCTTAATCTCACAGACGCAGTAACATATTCATTGGCACTGTCAGACAGACTGCTTTATGGGCTAAAGGTAGGGAGTGTTGCCACATGCTCTTATCTGAAAAAACCCATGTGCAACTTTTGGCATTTCCATACAGCACACACACCAAGAGCTGCATAAGATGTTCATTCAGGGGGCGTTTAGGTTGTATATTCAAACAATAATGACGTTTTCGAAGCTGACTCAGACGCAAACTACATTAAAGCTGTTTAAAGCTAACATTATGAATGAAATGACCGAGTGTTAAAGTTGATCAGACTATCTAGCTGCAGGCATAAAGTGATTCTCATCAGCTCAGCTCAATCTATATCTTTCTATCCATATTTCCATCTCTATCTGTCTATATTTTTACACACACACACACACAGACAAACACACACAGACAAACACACACAGACAAACACACACACACACACACACACACACACACACACACACACACCCTGCCTCTGCATTGAGAGCTGGATAAGCTGCTGCTGGTGATATAGAGAGGCTGCAGAGGCCCCATATGACCCTGGTTCTGCTGTGCCATGAATCTTTTATCATATCACCTCTGCAACCGTTGCTCTCTCCGCTCTGCCCTGCCTCCCTTCTCCCCTTCTTTGCTTTCTCTTCATCATCACACTGCAAAAATAACCATATAAAAGGTTGCAACATTGGAGAGCATTTTAGCATTAATAAATCATTACCATATTAATCATGACGCATTAGTATCATTTCCATAAACAACTGACAACATTGCCAGGAAGACCATCACCCTCTATCAGCCTCTTGAACTCTATGAGTAAGCGCCCACATTGCCTCGACTCTGCCTGCATTGTGATAGGATCTTAAAATGCAAATTCATTTTAAATCACTTTTGCATTGGAAGAGTCTAGCTACAGCTGCTACTTGTAACTTTTGCTGGGTGCGCCTCAAAATAACAGGAAGAAAGAATGTCAGGTGACCTTTCAGGTTGCTGGGCAGATGTGTTTCTTAAAAATGTTGTCACGCTTTAGGGATTGCATTTAAACCTGGCTGAGATCAGATCACAATGCGAACCAGACCACCTCCATATGCGGTCTGACTGATCCAATCACATTTCCATCACAATGCAATCTGCGTGAAGTTATGCCTTGCATTACCATACATTTTCCCTTTTCCAACCAGGATATCCATATACAGACCGCATGTTAATGCCAGGTGTAAATGAGGTCAAATGGCAAATGGCTAAATTAAGCTGAGGCAGATGGAAACATTCAAACTTTCTCATTCTCTACTAAAACAAATAAATAACGCAACAGTGAACCAATGTGTTCAAAAATATGGCCCCATGACACTCATACTTCTTTACTGGGCATAAAGAAGTATGAGTGTCTGCTAATATATAAATCTACACGGTTTTGCCACAGTATTGAAAATGGTAACTGGTTTTAATGCTTTGTTTGATTGTATGTTATCAAATACTTTCACCAGTCTAATGTTTTTTAAATCACATTTCTGCTGAGCTCCATCGTTTTTGCTTTTTTTTCTATTAATAATACATATGTACTGTAAACACATACAGTAAGGATCCACAGGATGATTTTCAGCTGCATTTTCAGTTGTCTGTCTCGTTCATTTCTGGTGAAGCAGATATAATTTTATTTTAAAATCAGTACATCTGTCTACACCAGCAATGCAAAGGTTCACATGTCGCTTGCCCTTTATGTGAGTAACCCTGAAAAAGAGCATATTTTGAGGCTGCAAGTCCATTTTTTCAGACTAAATGCAGCTTGTGTCGACATGGGACTAAAGGTGGTGTTACTCTCAGGACCCAGCCCATGTAGATAATGTTCAAGCTTGATGTCATATTTAAAATCAACAAAGCTACTTAAATTGTAAGACAGCAAAATAGCCCCGGAATAAGAAAACCGAGCCTCACCTATTAATGCTATTTAGGAGATGAATGTCTTTTTTGATTATATCATGTAAAGTGCAGTATCACCGCAACATGGGGTATCGAAACTGGCACATGTCCTGTTATGGGAAAACTTAATAATAGTCGATGACATTTTTCCTGAGCATTGGCTTCAATAAAACATGCCTCATTGAAACATCAGTGAATGGCTTAAAGGTATGATATATCATTTCAATATATTAAAATACACATATTCCTTAAAGACTTAATTCTTATTCATATAGTCCTATTGTGGGTTATGGATTTATGGCACAATGCATGTCAAATAGTTAAATTAAATGAACAATATGTATGGTATGTCATATGTTATTTAGATGTCTGTCATGTTTAGGTGTAGGAGATGAAGAAATATGTGTAACTGAAAGTTCACAGGGTATATACTGTACAGTCAATCCACCAGTTGACATGCAACAAATAATTTTAATAAAACCAAGTTCAGACCCAACAAAACAACCCAAAAAATTGGAAGAACTCTAGTTACAGGTGATACAGCAGTGTGCATAAATATTTGATATTACTTCAAAATTATATGATGCCTTTCATGCCTGTGGCAGATCAAGAAAAACAGGGGCATTGTCAAGAAAAAGAAGAAATCGATTTACTCCCAAGTGAAATAGTAAATTGTTTGTTTAAATGATAGGAACGTGTCCCCCGCTTGTTTTGGTTTTCCCACGAGCCGGGCTGGATAGAAAGAGGAGAAAAGATTAGGGACCGAGATAGAGTTGACAAGAAAATGACAAGCAGGATGAAGAGTCATTCCAAGACTGCGTGCAACTTTATAAACACTTGAGCAACACCAACACATCTCACAAGCTGTATTCAAATTCTAATGCCTCTCCCCTTACCCTCCAGTCATTCTGGACCCTGCTGTCACTCCATCCTATGGCACTCCAGAGAGAAGGTGTGGTGCGCACAATTATCCCTCTCTTTACAGGACAAGTGCGGCGACCTTGGCCACCCCGGCTTAACTTTAAATGAATAACAGAGGGGGCTTTTATGTGAAATGTGAAACAGTGCAGCACATGACAGGCAATTACTCTTGGTGATGTCAGTCTGTCAAGGGGTCACTCCCGCCACCATTGTTATTATGTGCTGCTCCTCCCGTTCGCCTGACTTTTGATAGACGTTTCTTTAGAGTTTGGGCCCGGCATTGCTGGCAGTTTGTGGCTGCGCCTGGACAGAAACTCAATACTGGCCAGTACTTGTATGAATGAACTTTGAGAAAGAAACAAAGGGAGGAGGAGAGA